>OU015497.1:119798110-120398110 GCA_907164885.2 Dolomedes plantarius | reverse complement strand
GTGCAAAAAGAGAATTCTGTATATAAAAGGTGCGGTCATTAATTTCCAGGACAGATCTAATAACTCCAGAAAATATTACATGAAATACATACCTATTTAATATGTTTCGAAGTAACTCCCACCTGCCATAATGCACTTCTGTGCTCGGCTGTATAAGTTTCGGAAACAACTTTAAAGTCCTCTTTAGGAATGCTCTTTAATGTGGACGTCACCGTTCTCTTGGGGGCTTGAACATCCTCAAATCTTGTTCCCTTCAGCTAATCTTTCAGTTTTGGAAACAAGAAAAAGTCTGCCGGTGCTAAGTTCGGAGAGTATGGAGAATGTTGCATCTCCACGATCTCATGCTGGGCCAATTTGCTGAAGGGAACAAGATTTGAGGATGCCTAAGCCATCAAGAAAACGGTGACGTCCACATTAAAGAGCATTCCGAAAGAGAACTTCAAAAGTTGTTTCCGAAATTATACAGCCGAGCACAGAAGTGCATTACGGCAGGTAGGAGTTACTTCGAAACATAATAAATGGGTATGTACAGGGTGATTATAATTAAAGTTTAAGTTTCAAAACGCTATAAAAAAAGAACCACTGATGAGAATGACGTCAAATTTGAACGGCGTGTTATTGAAGAAGGCGGAAAGCGTATGGCAGAAGAAAAAAATTAGTTTCAAAAGTTAGCAACAGATGGCGCTGTAAGCGGCAGAAGATGTAAATTAAAATACCTGTCATGCGCACGGCACATTCCAGTGTTATAAAACCGCCAGGTACACGGCTGTTCCTCATTTCGCGTTTCAGACGTTCGCCATGGGTGTCTCACTGCAGGACCGCGCTCTGCTGGTAAAGATGTATTACAAGAACGATGATTGTGCAAGAGTAGCTCTGCAAAAGTTCAGGACACTGAAGGGTATAAAAGAAGGCGTTGGTCCAATGAGTGTCGTGGGGTCTGAAGAAAATTATGCAAAAATTCGAAACGACAGGTTCGTTTGATGTACAATCTGGTAGAGGGAGAAAACGAGTGCATTCGACGGTAGTTGAAGAAGTGACCACAGCAGTACAGGAGGGGTCGGCCAGTGGTGTGCAACCGTGCAGTGCATGAGGAATTGCCCGAACATTGGACAGGCCTACGAGCACGGTGCTGAAAATTGTACGAAACATCCTGCAATTCTATCCGTACAAAATTGGTCATGTGCAGAAGTTGCTTCCGTCTGACCTGCCAGCATTGGAGACGTTTGCGTTAGAATTTCTTGGTCGCATGGAAGTGGATAATGAATGGCCGTGGAAATTTTGTGGACAGATGAAGCCCATTTCCATCTGACAGGGTACGTCAATACCCAGAATTGTCGAATATGAACAACAGAAAATCCACTGGCAACGCACCCCGTACCACTTCATCCTGAAAAGGTCACGGTGTGGTGCGGCTTTACGGCATCATTCATCCTACAGCCATATTTTTTCGAGCAGACGGGTGCTTCCGGTCCTGTTACCGCTATCGTCACTGGTCAGCGCTATGCGTCTCTTTTGCGCAACCACGTCATTCCAGCTCTGCAACAGCGTGGATGTGTGGATGAAATCATTTTTATGCAAGATGGCGCTCCTCCGCACATTGCACATCCCGTGAAGCAGCTGCTGAGGCGCCATTTCGGAAATGCTCGAATTATCAGCCGTCATTTTCCTACAGCCTGGCCGTCTCGAACACCTGATCTTACTCCGTGTGACTTCTGGCTGTGGAGTTATCTCAAAGATGTTGTGTTCCGTGCTCCAATTGCAAATTTAGCGGAATTAAAGGCACGCATTTCGCAGCACATTCTGAACATCACCCCGGAGACACTGCGATCCGTTGTGGAACATGCTGTTTGTCGCTTTCAACTTGTTGCACACAACGGTGGACACCATATTGAACATGTTTTGCGCCAGTCTCGCGACATTTCCAAACTTCTTTGATGAATGGTTCTTATGTATGTCGCCGCAAAACTCTTGAAACCGATTTGTCCCTTTCGATGTGATATATACTAGCGTTTATATAAAAACCGACTTTTTGAAAAACCGGTTTTTGAATTCCAGATTTCCAAAAAACCGGTTTTAGCCGGTTTTCGAATTTTTGTCAAAAAAATTAGAATAGGGAAAATATTTTATTTAACTTATATAAAATAGCAAAAAACGAAATCAATATCAAAGTCAAAATATAAAAAAAATTAAGGATTACACATTACTTACACAAAATAATGAAAACTCAAACAAACATCGTAGAAGAATCTAGAGTTAAAAATCTGTTTAGCAAAAGCTGGGTTCGCTGTATTACCGGAAATCGAAGAACAAAACGTGTTCCCGCACATCCAACAGTCTTGGGAAAATTTGCACTCCCAAAGTCACATTACAGACGGTATTCTTCTTAACGAATTCCTGACAGTCGATGATAAGTTAATTGTTGGTGATTATCCGACAGACGAAGACATACTGACTTCGTTTCATAAAATTGAGAAAGGAACCGAAGAACCAGAAGAAGTAAATGAATCTGAAAGCATTTCCTAACCATCGAAAAAATAAACGCGAGAGGTGTTTGAAACAATACGTCTTGGACTTCTATTCGTGGAAAATGTCCCTGATGAATTTTTTAGTGGACTAAATGCGAACATTTCTCTGAACTTTCTGCAAAACTGGCTGTTCAGCAAGGTATTCTTAGTTTTTTTTTTTTTTAAGAATGTAACTGTGATCATTGTAACCACTGTCTGGATTATTGTTTTTTTAAAAGGTATGTAGTACTCAATAAATCTTTTATAATAATTCATTTTTAATTATTAACTTTCATTTAATGTGATTCGCACATAAATTAGAAATGAAGTTTCGTATACGAACAGTAGCTTTAATTTTCATGTTTTAGGAGAATTGTGATAAAACTAAGATCAATTCTATATATCGAATTTTTTTCCGGCAATTTGCTACTTCGATATATGGAGGTTCGACTGTATATGCTATAGATAGATATAATCAAAAGCCGCAAAAACATTTCGCTGTAATCAACATTTTAATGAAATAATAAATTTACAGTGAGTGCTAAAATTTCATGATTTTGACTTTCAATGAAAAGAGGCAAACGAGCAATAAAGCCATCGAATACGTTCACACTTTAGTCAGTGTTTACATACAGGGGGAAAATAGAGAGATAAATTTCATTTAATTCAAGAATAGGGAAAAACGGTTAATAAGGCATAAAATCTGAATCCAAATACGGAATGTGCCAATTGAAAGACAATATTGGCAAAGTATATTTCTCTGGCAATGAATTTCACTCGTAGACTGGGTGAGTCAAAATAAATTTCGAGCTCTAGCGCTTTTGAGACTTAGAAGCATTACCAGTTCATAGATATATTCTTCACGAACAAGTATTATGCAGAAATTTTCAAAGTTTTTCGTCCTTTATTATGATATTATGAGTTTTGTTCAAGCTACTTTTGTTTGATTTCCGCAGCTGTCTATTTTAGATATACTACTAGAATTCATTTCTTTCCCCACTGATACGGAAATCATGAAAGTTCGTGACTATTTAAAAACGACTTAGAGGATAAAAGAATGTGCGACACCGGGCTATCAGCGTATATGTAAGAAAAATATTCAGATGAATGATGCACACGTATGCTCTTCAGATCACATTTACGTCAAATACTTTAATAACGTCAGATTTTTACATATACTGCTTAAAGGTTCAAATGTACAATAGCGTATCAAATAAATGCGACCTAAATTTTAATTTTTTTAAAAAAACTTGATATTAAAAGAGACAATGAAAGTTGAAACACATTGTATTTAATAAAAGCTAATTATTTTTCCAAAGTATTTTTAATGAACCATTTTAGGAAGTCTTAGTCTCTGATATTAATGCACCATTTGACTTCCCCCCTATTTTTCTTCTCAAATCGTCATTCTATGGTCCCGTATTTGAAACTGGAGCTATCCGAGACTGGCATCGAGAACTAAAGGCCTGTTCACACAGGAGTCCGGTAGCGGAAGCGTAAATGGAAAGATGGCGCTGAGACGGAAATAAACTAATCATAGGCGTTAAAAATTTCGTTGCTAATCGTTTGGAGGTTTGTAATTGGTTAAATATATTTCAATACTTTAACGCATCCGCTACCGGACTCCTGTGTGAACAGGCCCTGAGTATGTTTCGATTTGATAGAAAATGTAAACGATTATCCCAAGTAGCACACATTGTGGGCCAAAAGCAAATTTTCGTTACATCGTTGGGGAATGGTTACCGTTGGTAGTACTTCCAGAAACAAATATGGACCAACTGCAAAATGTTTATGCTGGGCCGACAATTATAAAATGTTGTTGCCCAACTGCAAACGAGAGTTGAACTGCCCTCCAACCGTTTGGCCAACTAACAACCAACCGTTGGTGGAGCTGCAATGCCAACCGTAGTTTCAACATAATCCCAGCGGCCAAATCCAACTGTTACCCGGCTATGCTAAAAACGGTTGCCTAACAATTTCCCAACGGGCTCGTGCTACTTGGGATATCAGTTCCTCCACCCCCCCCCCCTCCAGATTATTATCTTTCCTCTTAAGTCAAAAAGAAATAAATCTCTAAGAAAGCATTCCACCTTATTCATGTCATCAGAAAAATATTTAAATTAAAACATTTTTAAAAAGGAGAAAGAAAAAAAATGGATGCAAAATCCATGCTTTGTAGTTTTCCGAAGGGCCTTTTTATCGCATGGGCAAATCAGGACTTTGGCCAGGGCCCCCTGATGCTAGGGGGCCCCAAAACCACCTTGGTGTATGCACCTAGTGCTTCTAATAGTATGTATAGCCCAGGAATAGTTCTTATTTTTATAAATATTCGTAAGGGGTGGGCCCCCCAAATAGCATCTACCCAGGGGCCCCCAGCGTTCATAATCGGGCCCTGGTTTCCGTCTCGCCAAGATACATTTATGGTGCCACGATTATATCTGTTTTGAACATCAAAATTTCCTGCACACTATGCCGCGGGAACTGAGCACTAAATTGAACCAACTCTTTTTTGTTTGATATCATTTGACCATGAGGATACATCCCTTTTGCGGTGGCCCAGTTGGCAAACGCAGCGAGCCAGAGATCTGAATGTCACTAGTTCGATGCCGATCGCTGACAAATCCACTGCCGTGTTCACTAATGGTGGCCGGTGCCCGTAAAATCTGTCGTAGCTGCAATATCCTCCAAGTTCTCAAATTTACCTCTGGAGATGTGGGATCAAGTGTTCCGGTCTCGTCACTTGACTCGGTTCTAAATTACGGGACCGGCTTGTAGGGGGTAATGCTGCCTCCTTAAATGACTGGCCAGCAGCTTCGCTCTTTATCTGAGAGCAAATGGCGTCATAGCCAATCTTCTGGGCATTTGTAATTTTTTTTTTTAAACTTAAGATCGACATGCAAGGACGTCAGTAGATTCATAGGTCAGTAATTTGTTTCTAAAATATTTCTAAATATGCGGAAACAATGCATAAAAAAAAATCGTTGCTGTGCTATTTCAAAACTAAGAGTTACCTAAGTATACAACAGATGGCAACCAATAGCTGTGACGCATTATGAAAAAATTTAAATTCTTGTATTGAAAAATTTAACTTGATCAAAAGCGAGTCAGGAGAAAAATTCTCTTCCAAGGAAAGTTCCGATGTAAAAAATGTTGAAAAAAATGCTCAACCTCGGGAAATGCTCGAGAGAGAAACGAAATATATGGTATATCTACTCGCAATCACTTTATGAGCGAAAAAGACATTTTTCTGAGCAGTGTGTTTCCTTTTACCTTGAAAATAATTTTCTAGACAAAATTACCAGATTCCCTTCAAAATCAAACGAAATAATTTTTTTTAATACTACAGAGGCTGTTCACACATTTTTTAGAAGATGTATATTGTATTCACAAAACTAAATTACATAAAATTCTTGTGTTTTAAATGTTCTATTTGACATCCCTTATTCTGAACTATCTTTCGACACCGCAATTTCCAGGATAATAATGTCTTTTGAAGTGTCAGAAGAGGTATTCTATCCCATTCCTCCTGAACAGCTTTCCAGAGTCCTGTAAGGGTTTTGGGACGACGTTTGGATAATGCAGATTTTAAAAGTCCGAAAGCACAAAAATCCATAGGTGATACATCGGGAGATTTAGTAGGGATATCAGTGAAGGGTATGGCCTTGATACCAGTTTTTTGTTCCATTTCTTTTAGGAAATTTACAGTGGATTTTGATGCGTGACTGCTAGCTTTGTCCTGATGGAGTCTCACAGATTGATGGCACTGTGGGTAAAGCGATGGTATTTCATTCAGAAAAATTGGCAATAAAATATGTTCCTGATAGTATTTGGAGTTAATCTTGACATTTTTTTCCACTCTCTTTATTTTTAACTTGCCATTATAAGAAAAACCAGCAACAATCATGAATCTCTTAGAAAAACTTTCTTTCGATTCTTTGAACCATGTACTTAAATATTTTTCTCCCCTTTTATGATAATAAATGGCTCTTTTTTTTGTTGCAATCATTTAAATACACCCATGATTCATCCATTGTGACAATTTTTTTCCATTTTTCTTTGGATAAGTGTTTCTCATATAGAATTCTGCAGCGTGTCCTGCGTTCAGCGATATGATTTGGAAGAAGACGATGCACATTGCGTTTTTTCGCTTTCTTAAGATTTAAATCAACGTTTATCATTTTGTTTACAGTGGACACCGAGCATTTTAATGATTTTGTAACTGTCCTTTGACTAGGGGGATTTTCTTTTAACATTAAACAACGTACCTTTGCAATAGTCGAAGATGTCCGTTTTTTCCTTGGATACTTGTTTGGAATTTTTGTCCCACTTGAGGCTCCAATTTGACGTTTTTTTTTTCTTTCTTGTTGACGATATTACCTATCGACGCTTTAGATATCACAAAACCATGACTCTCACATCGTTTTTGGATAACGGAGTATGCATATTTCTCTTCGGAAAGAGCATAAACGTAGCCTTCAAACCACTGCTTTGTTAAAAACGCCATTTTGAATAAAAACAAAACTTTCAAGCCGCAGACGATAATTTTGACTTTTAAAAACATAGTACAATTGCAATTATTTCTTTTGCAGCAAACGATTTTTTATTACCGCTTACCAAAATCGTCTAAAATATGTGCGAACAGCCTCTGTATATCCACTCTCTCGAGATTTTCTTTGCATAAATTTATAATTTCAATCCGCTTAATATGATAAGAATAACTATTATGTTTTGATGCACAGAGCATTTGCAAATCAAAACTTATTAGAAAATGGAAAACATTAAAGAAAATTTTTGCATTTTGGGTTAATAACTTAATCGATGACAATCCTGAGTTCTTAAAAAATGAGACCTTAAAAAATGAGGTAATGTTCTAGATCAGGGGTTCTCAACCTTTCAAGCTCTGTGCCCCCCTTTGGACACTAATGTGAGGTCACGCCTTTCCCACCACCGATACCACCATATGTGGTCAATACAAGTAGTACAATCGTAATTTGAAACTGAAGCTGGTTGTTAAATGAACATATAGAATAGATAATTTCATACACAAAATTTAATATTACTACTCATATCTTAATTCGGAACATATTATTATTAGAACATATGAAATCAAAGAATTAAATACAAATCAAATATATTTGAGGTAATCAAGGATCTGGATGAGGTTGGCATGTAATACCAGTCACTTTCACAACATGAGAGGGCTGGCACTGTTTGTCCTTGACAAGTTTTTGAATATTAGATTGTAACTGAGACAAAGCACAACTCAGGTCACTTTCACCGTCCAGCTTTGCACGATATTTTGACCTTATATATGCTAATGCTGAAAATCCAGATTCACGGAGATATGTGGATGAAAACTGCACTAACAACCTCAAAGCTTCCAAAGCAACTTCTGGGTAAACAGGAAAATAGCATAACCAAAAATTTCAACATCCATGTTTTCGAATTCCGCGTTTGCTGGAGAATCACATTTTAGGTCGATTGCCTGTTCCTGAATATGATCAGGAAGTTTATCCACGTCGATTTTAAAAGGATCTCTTGTCAACTTAAACTCCCAGTTCTCTGAACAAATATCTGGAAAATAGTCTGCAATTTCATTTTGCAATGCTATCAAATGCTCTAATATTAGGTACTCCAGTTCATTTCACTGTTTCAATGGGAGATTTCTTTTTTTTTTTGTTTGTCATCAAGGAGGTCGTTCAATCTTGGACAGGACGAAAAGTTAGGCACTGAACTCTGAAGATGGCATTGCCAAAGAGTTATCTTTTCTGTGAAACCCTTGCCTTAACTGCATCATAAGTCTTCAGAATGTTTTCTGACATTGTAGCTACGTCAATTATCGTGTGCGACAATTATTGTGTTCGTGTTCGTATGTCGGAAATACGTTACGGTTACATTGTGACCGCAAAATTGAGTACAGTAAATTACAGTTAGTTTTAATTTTAATATTTTTTTTAAAACTCACGCCTCCCTTGAAATTCATCTACGCCTCCCCAGGGGGGGGGGCGCCCCCCAGGTTGAGAACCGCTGTTCTAGATTACACCAGTCTGTTGCCACAGAATTCTATTAAAAAACGTACTATTTTAAGATTTCTGGAGATATTTTTGTGAATAGATGGGTTTTCGATAGGGCGAAAGCAATCGCAATCAGTTGACCCGTTCTTCGAATTCTTGGAATGTTTCCCCGGCTTAGCGATAAGGAGTGTGATGTTAGTTCATCTAACGATGCTTTTCAATCGGTGGGTCGCAAGATTTTTAAATTTCATATTTTAAATATAAAAATACATTTCATATTTTAAATATAAAAATAGTACCACAAGGCAGTGGCGGTCTTGTGGTACAGCGCTCTGGTTTTCGGTGCTGAGGGTGCTCGGTTCGAATCCTAGCGAAGCGCCACTAAAATGCCTCCGTTTGTGTCGTCCCTGCATAGAGGGCAGTGCTGGTCCGCCTATATGGCGCCCCCATAATAAAGTGGCCAGCAAAGCTGCGGTGAATTATAGGCGAATGTCTTCGCAACAAGTGCCTCCGCATTGAAGAAAAAATATATATACAGTGGTACCTCGACTTACGAGTGTCTCGATTTACGAGTTTTTCGAGATACGAGCATTCTCTCGGTAGATTTTTTGCTTCGAGTTACGAGACAAAATTCGTGTTACGAGCAAGCTTCAGATATCCCATCGATAGTTTGAGCAGCGAATGCCATGTTACGTGCTCATAAAATGAGAACACAAGAAGCATATAATATTTATAACCTTTATGTACAATTATTATACTATTGTATAATATTATTTTGAGACTACTATCCAGTCTTAAACCGAGAGATTGGATTCTGAGAAACGTTCTCGGATTCTCAGAAAGATGAATCTGGACATTACTGCCACAGTGAACGATGCAACAATCGCCCTTCTTCCGTCTCTCACTCGTTCACTTTAAGAGAGTAGCTGGTAATAAAAGCAAAAGTCAGGAAAGCGGGGCGAAAAGATCAAAAATCAACGAATAAGACTTAATTTTTCAGTTTAACCTTTCTCCTCCTCTTCCATCAGCATCTTCAAGTCAGATCTCCAAGATAAATGTTGTACATTTCACTTAATAAAACAAATTTATTGCAGTACATTCTATTGTATTGCGTTTTTATACAATGTTCATCATTTATAAGCACGTTCTTATTATTTAAAAACATGTAACAAAAAAATTGCGGTGTTTTGGGGGAGCCCGGAACGAATTAATGGCATTTCCATTCATTTCAATGGGGAAAATTGATTCGAGATACGAGTTTTTCGAGTTGCGAGCTAAGTCATAGAACGAATTAAACTCGTATGTCGAGGTACCACTGTATATACAGTGGATGCACGTTAATTCAAACTCAAAGGTTCTTATAAAAAAGTTCGAATCATCCGAAGTTCGAATTATCCGATGTTAAGAGAAAATATATAACTTTAAATGTGTATAACTGAAGAAGAAACTCTCCTAGTATGTATAACCCCAGAAAATATATTATACTATGTTATCTAAAGTTAAACATATTAAAAAGCAATACAGACTTACCTTCATCATAAAATGAAGCAGAAGATATGCAGTAGAAAGTAAACTTTAATTAAAAATACGAATTGCACTTTGGGGAAAACTGTAAAATGGATGTTTGGTTCTGTTTATGATGCCTACATTGTTCAGCCAGCTTCTCGATTTGAAGTAAACATTTCAATTCATTTTCAGAGGAGGGTTCCATCTGAATAAATGCTTTCAGAGTTTTAATAGAGTCCATTATGGCTTTGTCCATTATAGCCGCATTAAAAATATCTTTCGGCAGGTAAGTAGAGAAAAGCCCTGGCAGTTTCCTACCGAAATTAGTGCATACGTCTTTGTTTACATCAGAGCTCTGGCCACATACAGTTTGATAAGAAATATTGTGCCTTGACTTAAATCGAGAAAGCCATCAATCACTGCATTTAAAATCTTCAATACCAATTCGACTTGCCAATTCATCAGCCTTCGTCAGCACTAGTTTAACTGTTTACTGCTTGTCCAAGCGATACAGACTGGGTTTGGCGCGCTGTCAAAATCATAACTCGCGAGGTACGGACAGATGGTTTTAGCGTCTGAAATTTTGCTTTCTGGAGGATCGTTATGGAGGAAAGTAATCCTACGTTAAAGAGTCAAAGGTCTTTGAGATTTTTTTTGTGTTTGGGGAGGGGGGTAATTCTAACGTTTGTATGAATTTTCTAGCTACTGAAATCAATACATTTGGTCAAATCGTCTCGATTTGGATCCTTATTTGAAACCCAAACTAAAAAATTTATACTATGACCCTTGGGTTTATAGATAATACCGTATTTATCTGCATTTTTTTTTCGAATAACAAACATAAACTAGAAAATCTTTAAAAAAATACCAGCCTTTAGGTGCTCAGACTTCATGTTCTTAAGAGACTTTAATCCTATGTTCTCTTCATGGCCATTTATAGATGATCGAATTATTTCCCAATATTTTCTAAAATCTTGTAAATATCGTGTAAAATCGTCTTTCAAAACATTTTCACAAAAGAATTTAAAATCTTTGGCAATCACGGTTTTCCATCTCTTCCAAAGTTTTGACGGATTTTTAACATTCTATATAGCCCTTTGATCAACTGTAGTTTTACCTCAAACTTTACCATTTTGTCCAATGATTAATTTGTTAAATGCACTGAAATAAATCAGGGTCGTAAGTAGACAAAGACAACAGGGGTGGGGGAGCCTACTCTTTTAATGGATGTTGAAAAAAACTGCCTCATAAACGGAAATTAAACTACAAACAGGAGTAATAAACTCTAACCATCACTATAAAATATTGTTTTCATTAAAATTCCTACAAGAGTAGACGAAATGCAAAATCAGTTTAAAAACATATTCCTTAAAAAATTAAAACCAATCAAAAGCAATTTTTAATCCGCCTATTTCTATGAAATATAAACAAAAATTTCCTTTTATAAAAATTTGAACTTACAAATAACATGGAATACTAGGCATACTCTGGATTTTTGCATGAACAAAGCTATCTTATCTTTAGAACAGGGATGCAATGACGACAAGCGAAGTCAGAATCTGATACTATCTTAGATTGATCAAGAAATTTAGAATCTCATGCGCGAGAAGGCCCCTGTAAAACTACAGAGTTAAAATTTGTAGTTGGCTATAAATTAAAGAATGTAGACTTTATTATGAATCGTACGGACAGTTAACAATGGGGTAACTCTTGAACTTGACATTTAAAATAACAGGATGAATACTGTAGGGATTACTTTACGTTTCGGTTTCCTGTTCATAATCTGTTAATTTTAGCAGGGCCGCATCTTTTTACCATTAGACAAAAAAAGAATGTGAGCCCGTTGAGAAGACGCCGGTTTAAAAAATGTTTTTTTTTTTTTTTACAATGATAACAATGTACAGTTCGAAGAAGGTGAAGCTTTTAGAGTGAACATTTTTAACCCCTTGCGATAGAATAGTTACTCATTTGTGTAGAAAAGGTGATGTATATTAAAAATAAATGTATATATGATGATAGAGAAGTATTGTAAGACTTATATTGAGTAAATTAATAGTAATTATATGAATTTTAATGAATTGAAAAAGGAAATGAGACAGTTTGATGTATAAAGTAAGACTGAGAATGGAGTCACTGCTTTTGAAAAATTGAATTTTATAATCGAAAAAAAAATTATATCCACATTTCTTAGCGTCAGAATGATTTTGATTTTATATATATATATATATATATACTACCAACGAGCTATGCCAAAGCAAAGCATCTATTTTCCGTACTAAAACAGGTAAAAATTATTTTTGCAGTAATCTTTTGGAACAAAATCTTAATGCACTGGCAATACTGCACAAAGACTAATGAAGACTGCACAAAGGAAATAATGAAGGCTATTTTAAAAACTCTTTGTTATGATGATATTATTAAGTTTACAGATTTCAAAATTAGAAAACAAATTTTTAATTTCTTAAAATAATTTAACATTGATTTTCTATTTAATTTATTTTCATGTGCACATACACACTATTTTAAAAAACTACAAAATAAAATTTATACAACAAACCATCTAAAATTAAATATTTTATTGATATCTGCATTAAATAAAGTATCAAACAATTCATACATACATATCTGTATATAAAACAACATACAATCATTTTCAGCTTTATAAAATTCTTGACTAAAACAATAAACAAAACTTGATATATTTCATAGAAAATGGAACAGAGAATTAAACGACAAATATTTAAAAATACCCAATATTCAGTTTTAGACTAGGCACTGTGATTTGAATCTCCTTAAAATCACTTATTTTATGCAATGAAACAAAATTAAGTCCCTTAGCTAGATAAAATATACTTTCCTTGTTACCAGGAAAAAGTATTTTAATGAATAATCAATTGATATCAAAAAAGGCAGAACAGAATGAACACATGAGTTCTATATAACCAAATGAGAAACTTGTACATTGTTTATATAATCCTTCTCAAAAATAAATTATATCCTTCTTTGCCCCTTCTCTTTAAATTATTTGTAAACTTTTTTTCTCCTTATCTTGCTTATTTATTTCAGACTATTAAGCATTATTCTTGGTTTTCAGTTATAACTACAAACTTTAATAGGGTTTCAAAATATCCAGTCTGACTTATCAGCCTCCATCTTGTTTCCCAATCTAGTCAAAACATTCACCACATAATACATTTGTGCTGTATTAATTACCAATTAACACTAATCACAGCTAAAATATCCCTATTCAGATAGTTGGTAAATTTGATTATCTGTCTCTCTAAGTTAATAAATGCATTGCGTAATCATTCACAGTAAAATATCATTCAGACAACTATTTATGCTTAATAAATTTCACTGGAGATGTAATTTGAGAATGTGGATGTGACAATGGGCAACAAAATGCATCATGCTTCAGCTTCAATAGCTAGGAGTTCAATCTTAAAATACACTGGAAAGATTTATAGAAAACATACAAGTACATGAAAATAATAAATAGGAAATTGATATTGAGGTACAGGAAAATTTATTGTAAATTCCTAATAGCTTCAACTTGTGAGGTTATGTTATACATCAATTTAAAAAAAAAATAATTCCCTAGTCAAATTTAAATATATAGATGAACATTTATGTTCACAAATATAGTATACTTCAAACACGCACAATAACATACATTTTGATATAAAATCTTAATTTTTCATTAGCCTAATAGATATTTGATATAATTCATTAAAATTTAATTATAAAATACCAACCATGCAAGATGAATGCAAGATGTTAGAAGGGACAATATCATTCCTCTTTCGCAGATGAAACTAAATGAAAAATTAAGAAAAACAAATGTTCAACAATTTTTGCAAATACTATAAAAAATAAAATGGTGCTATAATCGATATTATAATATTGGGATAGAAGAGTTCAGCCAGGTGGGAAAATATATGATCAGTTAGAAAAAACATTAAAATGTGTTCATTTGGTAAAGCTGTGCAATATTACAATTTTGAATAATTCAGTTAAAATTTTGAAAAATCTGTGAGGATTCCGATAAAAACTAAATTTTCAATAATGAGAAATTTAGTTTTTATCTTAATCCTTGCAGGTTTGCCGAAACGTAAACTGGATCGTTCAAACTTGTAAAATTGCTCAACTTTACCAAAAAAACACATTTAAATGTTTTCCGAATGTAGGGATGAGTTTGGCAAAAAATCTGAAAACGTCTCCTAAATATGTGTTTGCTACACTTTTCTCCAGCCATTCCCAGCACCATGGATTTTTAATGCCGAATTCGATCGCACGAAGGTTTATTTTATCTAATCAACATATTATATCTTTTCTAACAGTCGCCATAACGACAATATTAAGAAAAATAAAACCAATCTATTTTCTTACACTACATATTAAACTAAAGCAAAACACATACAAAATCAAAAGTATTTAACGCCATGTGAACAACGAGCAACACACGTGATACAGAACAAGTTGAGGCATGTCGAGATCCACAAATGAAAGAGTTTCTCTGACTTACTAGTTTCTTTACTGTGACGACATAACATGTATCCTTCCGCCAATCCACTTCTTTCACTTTGATCGCGCTTGAAACTGCCAGTGTGAACGTAGTATAAGCTAAATCGGAAAAAGTGTATCCTTTTTTAAAAAAATTTTAAAAAGCGGAACATTATGTGAAAAAGGCAGAATTTTTCTTTTGCAGAAAATATAAAAAAGTGGAAATCTGCCAAAAAGTGGAAAAAAACCCATCCCTACTAATGGTCAATGCTTTTCCATCCAGATGAAAACTACAAATCACATAAGTAAATAAACTATATAAGAAGGTTACAAACAATGTAAGTATGATTTTGTTAAGCAGATTTTCCATGGCTTATTTGTCAATGATTAATGAGGTCAAATTTCACCTACAGCTGCATCCAAAAACATTTTACTTAGGATTACTAAACATGCTCCACAATCTGAAGTCAAAAATTTTAAAAAAAGGATTTGTCCAATTGCAAGACCAAATAATCTGAACAATTTTGTCAGCACATTAATAAATGATTTTGAATAAATTCTTTAACATAGAATGAGTATTTTGAACAATTCCATATTTTATCTTTCAAAAAATTTTAACGTAAGAGTGAAAAACGACTAGAATTAGGGAATCACAAATGAAAAAAATTATAATTAATTAGATATTTGCAATGGAAGAAAAAAAACTTTACATGATAAAAAATATATAATTCAAAAATAAGGATCAAAGGTCAGCTGTCTTATGAATATAACACAATAATTTATTATATAAAATTATAAAAGCTGATATGATCAATAATGAAGTTCAACATGCTTAAAATTTACGAACAATTCTAGCAAAGGAATAAAAAGTCGTATAGATATCACAATCTTCGAAAATTGTCAACAAATGCAACTTATATATAAAAACAAAATTTGTGTTTTATTATATCAGACATTTTATATCAAATACATTTTCACACATGGAACATATCTTTTCGGCCATGTCACAATCATTACATATAACTGATTTCATGGTCCATTTAACTGCAGTTATTGGGAGAACAATGTTACCTATGAAAGCACTTTACGATATAAATTAATAATACACCCATCCCTTGAATTACGCAACAGATACATTCTGCATTAAAGTGAAACTGCATAAATTTTATTTAAGGAAATCATATAAAACTGGGAGATAGGTATGTATATAAAAAATGACAACATATGGT
Organism: Dolomedes plantarius; assembly: GCA_907164885.2. Classification (NCBI taxonomy): domain Eukaryota; kingdom Metazoa; phylum Arthropoda; class Arachnida; order Araneae; family Dolomedidae; genus Dolomedes; species Dolomedes plantarius. Next base: position 120,382,354 of record OU015497.1, on the reverse strand, counting down.
CCAGGAAACAATGTGTAATTGAAGACTAAGGAATGATTGAAAAAAGGTTAGATTTATATGTACATATAGTTCATTTTGCAGTAACAAGAATGTAGAATGATTGTATGGAGATAAAAGAATATGTAAATAAAAAATATCGATAAACATGCAATTACAATATGCATGCATTATTGCAAAGTAGTGTTAACAGGACATTCCCGTATGGGAAAATAAAAATATATATATATATATATATATATATATATATTTAAACCGCATTAAACCGAAACCATGTAAATCTGAGGATGGGTGTACATCTATAAATTACTAAATTTGAAAGAAACTGTTTGAATTGTCAATTTCTATTTATAACAGATATAAATGAAGACATATTTAAATCAAGATAAAGAAACATTTAAAAAAATATATTTTTTATGGTGGTCACAAAAAAATAATACCAAAAGGTATTACATACAACATCAATAAAAAAAATTTTAATATCAACTCAGTTTCCAGTTTTTGTTACACAGTATGTACTTACTAAACTTTTAATAGCATAAAAATATATGTTTAATGCAATTTGTTACTTAAAAAAAATAGAGAAATAACTGTAATTAAGAAATCATTGATATTATACAGCCTTTATTACGTATTAAGAAATAATATTCCCACTTAACACAAATTCAGTGCACTTGATGAGTTTTCTGAAATATAGTAAAGTTTATTATGAAACCAACATTTATTTTAGACCATTAAATTAAGCACAAAAATTATGTAAAAGCATGGGCAAGGAAGTAGACAAGTCTAGCTGAAAACAATTTAGTTATAAAAAATTTCAGCAATGAATAACAAAGCTAAACTTAAACATATTGAGCTACACTTTCCTAAATACTAGCATACACAGAATGGATAATTACTATAGCTATGCTTACAGAAAAAATATTGCTTTTAAATATTTAATCCAATAAAATTTACCCTGTTTCAACACTGGAAAATAAAACTATAAGCATAAAATCTACGTAACTACAGACAAATATACAAGGCACATACAAATCATATCACATAAATAGCAAATTTGCAATATATGGAAGACTGGAGATTGTTTAACATTTTCATACCACATTTTCACACATACATTTCCATGCTTTGATGCTACATCCAAAATGCTACACTTATCTAATTTTCAAAAATTTATACTACACGATTAATTTTAAACAATCAGTGTTATAAAAAAAATCCTTACAAAGCATTTTAATTCTTTAAAAAGTCTAATTTACAATTCAACTAATCTATTTTTTAAATGAATAAATCATGAATTAAAACTAAAATACCTGAAGAATATATATATATATATATAAATCCATAATTAAGTAATAATTAGCTAAGATGAATGAAATTAAAAAAACTGAATATAAAATATGCACATATCTTATTAAAACTAAAATGCTTTCTCAAAATAGTATCAATTTTAAATTTATGAGAAAGTACCAATTAGAAAAGAAATTTGAGACAAGAAATTATTACTTGTATCATAATATCAAAAACATCAAATAGAAATTCATAAATATTATAAATAACTTAATATTTTCGTCACAGGATAAATAATAAATACTAAGGCTTGATCACAGAATTCAATAGAAAATAAAAGAAAACCAAAGAGCTATTTCCAGTATAAACAGATGTTATAAAATATTGTATTAAAACTGTATTCACAGCATGTAACAGTTGCTTTATAAGATAAACTATCTTACACCATTAATTTAATCAGCAAAAATAATAATAAAGCAAGAAACTGTGTTCCACTACTTCCAAGGAAGTTTGTAAACATAAATTTACATTTTAAAACTAAAGCATACTAAAACAATAAAAGCAGATAACTTCACATGGGCGATAGTTTTGACATGCAAAAATTATACTCTGAGAAATAATTTTTAATTTTTTTTTAAAGTTTAAAAAGGCAGCAACACTGCTTCAGAGATATAAATGTTATTTTTATAGCAAAAATAAATTAAAACATTCAGTACTAAACATAACTTGTTATATATATTTTACTTTTATTAACAAATATCTTTTAAAAAGGCAAGCATGCAACAAACTATTTAATCTAAAATTTTAAATGAGACAATATATCAATTTTTATTATATGATGATATTTATGTGCAGTCTCTAGTCAAAACTTTATTTTACTGAATGCTATCGTTCATAAAATTTACAAGCTTAAACAATAAAATGTTTTCCAGATAATTAGCATGTACTTAAAACTCACTTTTAAGTACATGCTAATTATCTGGAAATTTGGATTTTTTCTTCTAATCTTTCTAGTTACAAGGGAAGAGGATATCCAAAATAAAATTAAAATCAGAAAACATGTAGAAAATTTGACAAAGTTATTATGATGTTCCTCACTACATAAACCACTGATTTATTAACATTATTTAGTCCTCCCTATTATTAACATTATTTGGTCCTCCGAGACAATTTTAATAGGATTATACTACAAAACTATTAAAATCTCAAAAATAGTAATTTCCACAGCTTGTTCATCTACGTAATTCAGACATAAAAAATGTGGAAAATAATTCAGCATAGGTTATGGCAAGAGAGATAAATTATAGGAAATAATAAATAGATGGTATGAATTTAGGACTCCATTTTACACTATGTAAGATGAGATTTAAATTCTATCTCACATCAATATACATTACTAAATGCACTGAATTAACAGCACTTAATAAGAGCCTTATACCATCATAACATCAGAAACAAAAATCAAAGGGAAAGAACAAAATTATAGGAATTAATACACAGATGGTATGAATTTATGTACTCCATTTTAAACTTTAAAATGGAATACAATTCATTGTACATTTATAAAATCAATCAAATGGTGTACATCTCATTTGTAAAATGAGATTTAAATTCTATCACACAGTAATATATTTTACTAAATGCATTGAATTCAGAGCATTTAATAAGAGCCTATTATGACAACAAAAAGAAAAATTGAAGAAAAAGAACAAAAAAGTTTAAAGGAAAATACGAAAATTTGAGGAAAGGAAAAATTAGAATGATAAATATTACTTATAACACATTAAAATATTTCTCTGAACCTCAAATGATGTTGGCAGTTTATTTCTGGAAAAGACCACACAGGTAATTTTAATACAGGATCATATATTTTTACAAACATTGTAAAATTGCATGATTTTGCTAAATTAAGATTATAATTTTCTTCAAATGTTTGAATAATATAAATTTTGTGATAAAGAAATGTCAAATATAAAAGTTGTTTAAATTTTGCAAATTCCTGGAATATTGTGTACTCCAGAAAACAAAGAACTTAATGAAAAATTTGCCATCATTTAGATTGATGTGAAATTTATATACATCTGACAAAAAAGATTTTCTTCTATTGTTTCACATACAGAGTTCAACAGTTCATAAAAATATGACTACTTTTCAAAATTTTATAATTAAAAGGGGAGAAAATAATTAGAATTTGAAAATAACAACAAAAGTAATCACTAAGTTTTCACATTATGGACCCATACTCAATATGTAAAAAATTTAATTATATATATATATATATATATATATATATATATATATATATATATATATGTATATAATATAAAATTTGTAGAAAAATAACAAAAACTGGGCAAAAATAGCATGTTTTAACTACAGCCAAGTATTTAATATATCCTCTTTTTAATGGGAAAGTTTTACAACCAAAAGAGATTATAAAGCTGAAGCCAAAAAAAAATAAATAAATAAATAAAAATTTAAAAAAATTATTAACTGGGAATCCAAAAGATAGAAACTTTTGATTCAGAATTAGAAAAAAAAAATCTTTCAGCTAAAAACCAAAGTATAATAAACTGAAACCATTCTGAATAGTAAAAGCATCATACAGCTCTCAAAATAGGGGTAGGGGGGGGGGAAACAAATTGGATGGTTCATATTTCATATAAATATTTTGAAAAACACATTTGATATTGCTCTTAAAAAATAATAATTACAAATAAAGGGGGTTTATATAAGAAATGTTCAACTAAATGCTTTCTTAAAAACATTGAAGAACAAACCGGATACAATAATGAACCGGATAATAATTAGCATTTGGAAAAAACTAAATATAAATACTATATTGATAAAACTATTTTAATCAACATGTATTGATTTATAAAATTACATTGATAAAATCAATCATTCTGGAACCTAAAATTTCATATATTCAAGTCAATTTTAGAGTTATTTTTGTTATCTTATTATGATCTATACATAATTATATGGAAAGTGTGTTAAAATATTTCCCAAACATAACTAAAAGATAATCTAGATAATATTACTTCTCTTTTTCTCATAAATTTGAATAAAAAGAAAGAAGAAAAAAGAAAGGATGTTGTGAATGAAACTTAAACTTCTATCAAGAAGTTACAATAAAAACAACAGCACTATTTGCAACAAAAACTTAACAATCAGTCAATATACATTAATAATTAAAATAATATTGCACATAATTCCTTTTATACAACAAAATTCTAGATAAAAATTTTCATTTTAAATTGTCCTCAGTATTGCTTTTTAACATAAATATATGGAGAAATTTAATAAGAATAAAAACTAAAATAGTAATTTAATTTGTAATTTCCAATAACAAGCTAAAACTTCATTGAAAGAGTTTTATAATTTTCAAATTAATGTTACATTTTTATTTTAATGTATCAATACTATCAATGGGTTTCATCCAGAAGCTTCATACATGGCAGCTTCATACATGGCACTGATTGTCAAATGCCTCACATTTCAACACATCAGATGGATTTTCAATATCGTTTTTACTCTGAATCAACTTTAACTCTAATGAAAATGGAGATGTTGGGTCTTTGGTACCTGCAATAATTATAGGCTGTGAATAGATTTGCAAAACAAAGTTTTTAGAAAGTGAAACAAGATAGTAAATTTAACACTCAAGACATATCTAATACCAATACAAAAACACATCATTTAAAATGTAGAAAACATTATAATTAAATTTCTTTAGTAAATATAAAACAAGAGAAAATACAGTTAACAACTGTTTTTAAAAGCATGAATACTAAAAGCAAAAAATATCTCTCCCCCTTAATTCACTTCAAAACAAAAGTTTGATTAAACATTTTTCTTTGATAATGCAAGTAACAATTAGAAGTACTTAAGTTTTAAGCTTGAAATTATAGGTTGTGAATAGATATGCAAAAGTTTTTAGGAAGTGAAACAAGATAGTAAAATACTCCAGAGATATCCAATATCGATACAAAAATACATCAACATGTAGCCAAAAACTATAATTAAATTTCTTTATGAAGTATAAAACAAGAAAAAATATAGTTATTTAACAACTGTTTAAAAAAGCATGAATACTAAAAGCAAGTATTAAAGGTGAATATTTAACTGTTATTTTGAGGGGACATGTGATTGATAAAATGCACTATTTTAAATGTATACAAGACTACACAACTTCTAATAAATTTTTATAGAAACTAATTTTTTATAGCTGAGCAATAAATCAGTACCTGTGGCATGCTTCAAAGTTCTGACTAGTACACTGTACAAAGTATTAACAGTTTTTTCACAAGAAACCTATAAAAGAGAAATGGTTAGAACTTTTAAAATACAAATGAATTTTAAAAATATTTAAACCATGTGATTTCTTAAGTTCATAAAGTGTCAAAAACATTTAACTTCAGTAACACCCATTAAATTCATGCAAGTTAAAAAAATATTCTACATAACATATGATACAAACATTCAACATGAAAAATAGAATGGGAATATAGTCTATTTAACATAATCTTTCAATAATTTCATCAAAAAATTCACAATAATAAATACAAATAAAATACATAAACAAGGTAATTTATCTTTTTAAATTGACTCATCTTTTAAACGAAGAGATGACTCTCTCACAAATGTAAATATACAGTCAAACTTTTATTATTTTCACCAATGAAATGCTTATTCATTAATATGAGAAAGAAATAAGGGATACTATTTATTTTTTAAGTTCCTGTTGTATGTAAAACTATATACAATACATATGCCCACATCGTATATTACTGATAAGTAGAGCCAAACAGATAAGAATTTTGCAGAACAAATTATAATGCTAATATACTGAGCTAAATATTCATCAATGAAATTTTTGTAAGGGCTTAAGACACCCTTAGGATAGGATTAAGAGATATGTCATTTAAATTTAAAACAGAAAACCAAACCCTTTGCAAATTTAAAAGGAAAATTAAAATGATGCTTAGGAACACTAGGTGTGCCTACAAATTTAAGATACTTACAGATGTGTTTAAAATTACTTGAGGTTTATTAACTATCTACAATGCCTTTTAATTTTGGGCTAGTAGAGGTCATACAAAATACAGCAATACAGAGGCTGTTCGCACATTTTTTAGACGATTTTGGTAAGCGGTAATAAAAAATCGTTTGCTGCAAAAGAAATAATTGCAATTGTACTATGTTTTTAAAAGTCAAAATTATCGTCTGCGGCTTGAAAGTTTTGTTTTTATTCAAAATAGCATTTTTAACCAAGCAGTGGTTCGAAGGCTACATTTATGATCTTTCCGAAGAGAAATATGCATACTCTGTTATCCAAAAACGATGTGAGAGTCATGGTTTTGTGATATCTAAAGCGTCGATAGGTAATATCGTCAACAAGAAAGGAAAAAAAACGTCAAATTGGAGTCTCAAGTGGGACAAAAATTCCAAACAAGTATACAAGAAAAAAATGGACATCTTCGACTATTGCAAAGGTACATTATTTAATGTTAAAAGAAAATCCCCCTAGTCAAAGGACAGTTGCAAAATCATTAAAATGCTCGGTGTCCACTGTAAACAAAATGATAAACGTTGATTTAAATCTTAAGAAAGCAAAAAAATGCAATGTGCATCGTCTTATTCCAAATCATATCGCTGAACGCAGGACACGCTGCAGAATTCTATATGAGAAACACTTATCCAAAGAAAAATGGAAAACAATTGTCAGAATAGATGAATCATGGGTGTATTTAAATGATTGCAACAAAAAAAGAGCCATTTATTATTATAAAAGGGGAGAAAAAAATTAAGTACATGGTTCAAAGAATCGAAAGAAAGTTTTTCTAAGGGATTCATGATTGTTGCTGGTTTTTCTTATAATGGCAAGTTAAAAATAAAAAGAGTGGAAAAAAAATGTCAAGATTAACTCCAAATACTATCAGGAACATATTTTATTGCCAATTTTTCTGAATGAAATACCATCGCTTTACCCACAGTGCCATCAATCTGTGAGACTCCATCAGGACAAAGCTAGCAGTCACACATCAAAATCCACTGTAAATTTCCTAAAAGAAATGGAACAAAAAACTGGTATCAAGGCCATACCCTTCACTGATATCCCTACTAAATCTCCCGATGTGTCACCTATGGATTTTTGTGCTTTTGGACTTTTAAAATCTGCATTATCCAAACGTCGTCACAAAACCCTTACAGGACTCTGGAAAGCTGTTCAGGAGGAATGGGATAGAATATCTCTTCTGACACTTCAAAAGGCATTATTATTCTGGAAATTGCGATGTCGAAAGATAGTTCAGAATAAGGGATATCAAATAGAACATTTAAAACACAAGAATTTTATGTAATTTAGTTTTGTGAATACAATATACATCGTCTAAAAAATGTGTGAACAGCCTATGTAAATAGAGGTGTAGCTATCATTAATGTAGAATGTATTGGTAAAATCTGAGAAACTTTGAGAAGGTGGTGGACAAATGGAAGAGGAAGAGAAAATAGACAACACATAATTAAAATAATAATAATAATAACCAGTTACCAAACATAAAAATAAATTTGAAAATATAAGGTTAGTTGAAAAAAAAAATACTAAAGAGTGAAACAATTAACACTATGGGGTTCGCCCCTAGGCTCGCTCCTCTGTTAGAGTCAGGGTCAAGGTCAAGGTATATTGAGTTTGTTGGAGTGCCATGGTCTAACGACTTTACCTCCAATAGCAAGATATGTACATCATAAAATATGTGGTCAGCAGCAAAATAAAAATATAAAAATTAAGCCCTCTTCAGATAAGAAAAATAAAAAATATAAGAATTAAAAGAATAAAATTCAAATATTTAGAATAATTAGTAAAAATGATCGTCCACCAGGTTTGAACCGGGGACTATCGCATACAAGCAGCACGCTCTAGCACAGCACCAATTATGGCACAGTGAGTTGAATGAATAAGTTGCTAATAGCAAGATACATAGGGGTGATTCTCAGGCAATGCAACAGCTTCCATCCATTTACTGATGTCACCCTTATGCAAAGGGGAATCACTGTTGAATCATCACTGTTTCAGCTTTAAAATTCAATTAAAAATCGAAAATTTAAGATATAGACTTGAAATGAGGTTTATATGAATAAGAAAGCTTTCAGCTTCCAGATGATGTAAATATTTTCTTTGTAAGATAAAAATTCAAGGAGCATCGATATTATACCCACTTTGGGGACGATATTTCTTGAAAAACTGTGTTTAATTTTTTGATGAAAATATTAGTCTGTTTTAAAATATTTTTAAAGAAATGAGGTCTAGTTTGAAATAGAAATGTCTGTAGTCTTAGATTGTAGAAAGATCAAAATTCTACGATCATTTTTTGGTGAGTTATCGTAATCTGAAGACGAAAAAGTCAATATTTCTTGAAAAACTGTGTTTCATTTTTTGATGAAAATATTAGTCTGTTTTAAAATATTTTTAAACAAATGAGGTCTAGTTTGAAAGAGAAATGTCTGTAGTCTTAGTCTGTAAAAAGATCAAAATTCTACAATCATTTTTTGGCAAGTTATCGTAATCTGAAGATGAAAAAGTCAATATTTTCCCACAAAACATAAAATAAACTTAAAGTCCGATGAAGATGAGACATGTCTTACTTTGTTCCTCATTTTTCTGCATCTATTGGTATCGACCCCATACCCCTAGCGGTTTCGGAGGAGATAGCATGACAAGCTTTTGATAGCGGCGGCGGTTACTTTTTTTTAGAATAGAGAGATATTTAAAATCAGCAATAATGGAAAGTAATGATGTTTCATTGAAATTCCTTGTAAAATGGCTTTAGAAACAGACCCACTATCCAACCACTACTAACATCCAATTTGATCTGGTACAAAAGTAAAAACCCAGTTATATAAAATGATTCTGCATGTAAGAATGGATGCTTATAAATAGAAACCTGTACATATGAAGTGATGTGAAAACTTATTAGTCAACATTACTCAAAATAGATCAAAATCAGAAATAAAAGGTATAGAGAAAAAATTTTGGTGAAGTCATTGTAAATGGAACATGGAGAATAAGAAAGTATGTAGAAGAGGCCACAAAAAAGTGAGTAATCAGTCGCAATCACAAACAATATTTTCCGCTTCCAATACATAGAACATAGTTCAAACTGACTTCATATATTGCAACACCCTCCATTCCTTTTTGCACTCAGTTCTAATGCAAATATTAATTTTTACCATGGTATTATTTAGTGAAAATAGGTGACATAAGTGAGTGGATTTGGATTAATACAGTCCTTGTTTTATAAATAAATAGTATTAGTTTAACAGATTAATTTAGATTAATAACATATAAGGAAAAAAATAATACAACTGGAAATTAAAGAAAATTATGTGATTATATACTTTTAAATTGCCATCAGTCTTTGCCATCCACGCCAATAACAGAGCAGAAAAGAGATCACCTGTACCAATAAATGCAGCAGGTAATTTTGGTATTTCCATTGTAATAACACTTTTTCTTTCTCCTAAAAAAATAGGTGTCAGCTCAGTGAAAACCTTATAAAAAAATTATCATCAAATAAATACATATATTCAATAAGCTAGTCTAAAACTGCAAAACTTCTTCTAAATGATCCTACTATTCTTACAGATTATAATTACTACAGATCTTGCTATTGATTAATTTATTATTAAAAATACCATAATCGTATGAATACTTTACGCTCTTTGCACTGTAAGGATGTAAAGTTAGCCTGAGAAGGATTCAATAGCATTGCTACAAAAAAATTGTCTTTAAAAGTTTTTTTTTTTTTTTTAATCAATTAAAAATTTTGATCAGAAACTGTTTCAAAAGTTTTATTTTGCCTCAATAATCCATTTCTTATCAAATCAATAATCAATGTTTGCCTATAATTAACCCAAAATATGAAATTATCAAAAATAAAGTACAAGTGACTTGTGATAGTAAAGCAAAATATAGAAGTGTCTAATTTACCTTTAATGGAGCTACCAAATAGTTGAAGTTTATCACTTGAACCTATTTCAACACTAGATAAAACAACATGCTCAACTCCTTTACTATGAAATACGTTCATAGCCTCAAAAACATCCTTCTCTGATTTTATAGAAATACCAGTCAGACGTCTAAAAGATAATCAAAGGATCAAACTAACATTCTGTAAGAGATTAAAGATACTATAAACTAAACACATGGGTTTTAGTTTTAAAATTTAAATCAACTGAATAAACTAAAATTTTTTTAATATTAAACATAAAAATATTTTCATTTACTTGAGAATTTTTTTCAAGTTAATATGAGTGAAGAGAGTATTGAGTGGAGCATTAATTTAATTAGAAAAATAAATATTTTATGTTAGTGACTAAATTTGAATTATAAAAGACATTATGATACACATTACATTTTGTGCTGTGCTTTGCAATCTATATATATAAAAGGAAAATACCATTCACTCACTCACTCACTCCTGACTGTTGTTCACTGTATCTCTGGAAACGCAAGTCCTAAGAAGCCGAAATTTTGTATGGTAGTTTCCCTTAGGCCTCAGGTGCTTGCTAAGAAATGTTTTTAAAAAAATTTGATTTTAAGGGAGGGGGGGGGGGGGAATTTTAAGGGAGTTTTAATCACCCACCCACAAAAAAACAGACACACTGTATCTCTAGAACCATTAGACCTAAGGGAAGCAGAAATTTTGAATAATTGGATTTCAAAGAATGACAGTTTCTCTCAAGCCCTAGAGCACACTAGGAAATCATTTTTAAAAAAACAAATTTTAAGGGGGTTAAGAGGGGCTTAGCTCCCCTCTCCCCTAAAAAAAAATCATCTGTATTTTTGGAATAATGAGGCACAGGAAGGTAAAATTTTGACTGGTGGTTACTCTTAAGACCTCGGTGCCCACTTAAAAAAAAAAGAAAGAAAAAAGGAAAGGGAAAAAAAAAGAAATTTTAAAAGTAAAACCATTTAACTCACTCAGTCTCATATTGATTTGGCGTAATCAAATTAGCTAACGGTATAAGATGGTCTCTATAAATTGGTAACAGTTCTTCAGGAACATACTGAAAAAAATATATACATATTTATATAGAAAAACCCTAAATATTACTACACACACACATATATATATATAAACATATTCCATAACACTAATTTAAAACTTCCTGTGACTTTTGTATTTTATTCACTGTTAGAAATATATATGACACAGGTATCAGAGATAGAAGCTAGGAAAATACATAAAATTCACCCTAAATTACTCAAGAACGTAAATAATATTAATTCAAAAGAAAATTCGGTTTCATAAACTTCCTTTAAATTAAACAAAGGATGCATTGTAAATAAAACTACAGACATATTGAAATTTTGTAGATATGTCATAAAAATATTAGAAATCACTGATTTCCTATCACATTTTCAATAAAAATGTTTTATTTTATAGAAATATATACCAAGAAAGATATCTGGTGTAAATAGCATAGCATAAGAACTTACGTAATTATTAAACTTAGATTTGATAATCTATCGAAAAATATAATTTCCCAAAAAGTAAAAGATCTACATATCCAGTCATTTATTCCATTAACATGAAAATAAAAATAGATGCTTCAGTATCATGTAATAGTATCCATCAGTGAAAGCCTAATGATATATACAAAATATGGTTACTTCATTTAATTTGTGATTATGGCAGGCACGTGTAAAAAAGCAAAAGTTAGGCACTCTACATCCAAGATTGAAAAGTCAGTCAGCTATGAAAAGAAAACATTCAACAGTCATTTAAAACCTTGTACCCTATGCTAAAATCTATCTGAAAATATGTGAGTTTACAATACATTCATTTCACTCTCTTTAATCATAGTACAGAGATTTATTACACATACACAGATTTTATTGAAAAAAATTAGTGACAGCCAAAAATAATTTTGGGAGCTCAGATTCATTTTTTGTTAATATAACTATGATTGTGGAATTCTGGGGTGATTAGCCACAACCCATTATTATCTGGTAATATCTGTGGTGCAAATTCATCTGGTTGAGGGAATTTATAATGAAAACCAATGTACATAAAGAAAAAAAAGAGTATGATTTTAAAACAAAAGCATATTTTTGGGGTATAAATCCAAAAATTTATAGCTGTATAATACATAATGTTCCTAATGAGAAAAGTCAATGTACAGAAAAAAAAACTAGAAAGGGAATTTAAAAAGTTAGAACAAATAACATTAAAATATAAAAGAATTTACGTTTATCAAATTATTGTAATATGAAGCAATTTATTCAAAATTCATATTTGTGTATACTTAAATAAAAATTAATCCCCTATTCAATTTTAAATTTTTAGATATTTAGAATATAGTAAAATTATCAGCAATTATTTCACATTTACCTTAACACAGTAAAAATTTCAAAGAGGTTTATCCCATTATAGTTATAAACTAAATTGTTTAAAATAATATTTTTTAAAAGAGCATACCATTTTATTATTATCACCCATTACTGGATCACAGACTGAAATAAAAGAACAAATAGTAAAAAAAAATTAGAATTAGGAATAATAAATAACTTAATAAATATGAAAAACTTATTTGCTTTCTTTCATTAAATACAAGGAAGGATAACAAAATAACAATAAAATGTGAAATTAATGTGAAAAAAAAGTATGCCTAGTCATAAGTCTCATACATAAAAATAAAATTAGTGTCCCCATCAATTTTACAGTTAATATCCAGATTTGTTTCAATGATACATTTTTCTTATATACATCTATTGGAAAAAAAGTAAAAAGGGGTTTCTTACATGCATTAACTTGTGGCATAAATAATGTTAGACAAGATTTGATAGACAGTACTCTCTCAAAGGGAGTACCAAAGTTTCCTTAATTTTGATTATAGCATTTAAAAAAAAAATAACTAAACCTACTATGCTCTTTCAAAAGTGTTTCAATTAAAACAACACTTCTTAGATTTTTTCCTTTAGGGTTGACATTAAGCAAAATTCTAATTAAAGAAAAAATCTTCCCACTTTAAAATGCTTGAGCAGCATGTTTTATCTCAGGTTAAAAGTGTCATAACTATTATATACACATCATATAATTGCTTGCTTCAAAAATTAATCTTAAATAAAGGTTACATAATTAACAAAATAGAAAATAATATTTTGTAGGCAAGATGAAAACAAAATGTTAACTTTAAAATAATAATAATATATTGTGCATACTATACCTTAAATAAATATATATATTATATGGTCAAATGTAAGCATTCATCAGCTAGAGATTCAGTTTACAGCAGCAAGAAGAGTATCATAAGAACAGAGGAAGAATAAGAAAAGAAAATATGGAGAGAATAATTATTTACCTATATGTGCATAAAGCCATCTTATTGGGGAAAAAATTCTGAATGGAGGTTATAAATCACAAAAAAAAAGGGGGGGGGCAATTTATTCTTGTCTCATGAATGAAAGAAAAGTAATGTAAATAGAATCAAACAGAAAGGGTAAGACAGTATATTTAATACTATTAGAGTAGTCCAGAAAAATAATTTCTAAATAAAATAATACAAAAACAGAACAGGCATTCCATCAAAAAATATCTAAGAAAAGCACTAAGCACTACCTTAAAAAGGAGCCATCGCTTAAATAGGCATCCTCTAGATTCCTTACATTTCTTTCCTCATATTTCATTAAAATGTACTCAAAAAATTATGTTGAAAGTAAAATTACTTTTTAAAATTCCTTAAAATTAAGAAAATTTCTAGTTAAAATATTAAACATTTTAAAACGCTTAACTAAATTTTAATATGAAAGATATTTTAGTAACACACTTTTAATTTTCAAAGAATTTTCTCCTCAAATTTTAGAAAATATCACAGTTTAAGGTAATATTTCTATATCACAGAAAAAAATTACCAAACCTTTAATACATAATTATAAAAGATCAATTTTAATAGTTTATCAATATGTGTCATAATTTTTAATCAACATTTTCCTATGAAGATTCTATAGATAAAAAAATCTCAAAATTATACAAATCAAAATAATAAAATTAAATGAAATTATGCAAGTACAAATTATTTTATAACAGTTTTATACCATAATAAACAGATGGATCCATCTTCTTCAGTTCTTTAATCATATCCACTAATTTATTCAAAAAAGTCTCGGTTCCAACATACCCTTAAAATAGCAAAAATATTTTTAATGGTTACAAAAGGAAATGAATAACATTATAGGTAAAAGTTGTCAAAATAAGATTATTCAATCAAAATCATAAATTACCTGTTAAAATGTGAGTGTAAGATGTAAGATCATTCAGTTTTAGGCCATCAAAAATTTCTTGAAGATGGTTAGCATCCAAACGTTCACCTCTGATATGCTTATAACCTTTGAGATTAAAAGAAAATGCTACAAGTAAGAAAATATGAGTTTAAACTTCATAATTCCCTGTCCCTTAATATATAATGAATAATAAGTTCTAATAAAATAATTATAAAATGTAAATTGAGCATTGTTCAAAATATCGAGAATTCATTTAGAAAAAAAGATTTAAATAATATGCATTTTCTTTGGTCAATGCCTGGGAAAGAAGTAAATACTTTTAAACATTTAGTTTGGTTAGATGAGCAAAAGTTTCAAAATCTGCATACAATTAAAAGGATTTCTTAAATAGGAGCATTTCTACAGATAATGTTATATTAGAAAGTGAGTGTATATATTTAACATGCAAAAAAAATCTGTGTGACACACATATCATCATTCAACCACATGTTTAAACTCTGAGATTTCTGCAGTTATCATTTTTTACATCCACTGATAATAACTATACTATAAGTTATCACATTTCAGTTTCATGAGATTCCCACAAAGGTAATAAAAAGCAGATGAGAAAAATGAAATTCTCAGCAGAATGAAGTTAGAGTTGAAACTAATAAGTAAATGAATATATTTATAGCAGTAGAAGGAACTAGTATGGTATATCCCCCCCCCCCCCATTTATGCTTTCATTTAATTCATAGTTAAGTTGAAAAGATGAAAAAATAACTAAATACAGTGCATATTTTACATTGCTGGAACTACACAGACAGTGAAAAAAATACAGATATAAAATATATGCTACAGTGAACAGCCTTCACAGATACAAGAAACAAAAAATACAATATAGGAATTCTCAGCTGTGTAGAATAATAAATAGCTAATTTAGAATGACATCAGTTGAACATTACAATTGAAAACTATACTATTAGCTTCAATGTCATGCATCAAATCATTCGTTATCAAAGTATATCACCTACAATAATGCAAGCAATGTAATATATAATGAAAGTATATATGATATATAACAAAATTATCTTAAACAACATTGCTAACTGGAACAATAAAGAAGCCAATTTGAACAAATCCAATATAATGCATATCCACCCCTTTAATTTCACTACAGGTTCAAATTTAAAACAATGCCATAGAAGTATTATGTTCTCATATAGTGCTCTAAATGATTCTTATGAGTCAGATTTACATACCAAGGAAATATATAACCTTAGAGAGATGAAAATATATACTACCTTAGAGAGATGAAAATATAAAGGACAGTGAGTTCTATTGAAAAAATTACAAATAAAACTCTGAAAAACAAAAGTTACATTACAACCAAAGCTGAATTAGAATAGTAACTTCCATAAATTCCTCCTTTTAAAAGTAGCATTTGATGAATACAGGATATCTATAGATTAATTCTTATTTTAAATAAAAAATCCTAGTCGGATTCGTAAAAAATGAAATTTCACTTCATAAAATTTTTTTAAAAATGAGATAAAGCATGATATTGCTAATAAATATTAATTAAAATATTAAGACAGAAAAATACATCACGGTATATCAAAATGCAAAGCGCATGCCCTCATGAGTGGAGTGTCCCCCCATGACAGATGTGCTCCATGCATTTTGTCATAGGAACAGATGTAGTATACGCAATGGGCCATCGCCAATTTGGCGCCAAAATCCCGTTCGGAGACCTGTTAGGCTTAAACTGCGAAATGTAAACAATAAATTGGAAAACAAACTTACTGCTGTCTTTATGAAACTCGTAGGTGCACACGGGATCTTCGCTTCGCTCAGATACCCTTGCTTCACTCCGCTACGCATCCGTCCAAAAACATTACAGAAAATCCCCAGCTGCTGGCTTCGCTACATACCGCTGGCTGTTGTACAGTAAAAAAAAGCTTCCGCTGGCTGTAGCGGTCAGTAAAACAAAGCTTATCGCAAAAAAATTTTTTAAAATACCATCCGATCTTAAAATCCTCCCTGCCAGAATATAAAAACCACCAAACAACCATCAGATTTGGCGAAAAATCGCCCCTTGGCATTCGTTGCGTATACTACATCTGTGGATGACAGCACTTTGTCAATTACCAGGTAAAATTTAGAGAAATTTTGCTTTTGGTGTTCTTTCCCCTCACTAACTCATCAGCTATGACTTGCAGAGAAGCCCATAACAAGGAAAAATCTAGGTCCAAGGCTGCCTGATATGCTGACAGTAAATTTTAATTGTACTAACATCTCAATATACTTCTTAAAAAATTCCTCTAAATGTAAATTAATAATCAAAGATTTCTAATATACGAAGCAACAAAAAACTGAAAATATATTCCTAAAATTTACTCTGAAATAAAAGTGGAAAACTTTAAACCATGAAAGATCTCATTCGGTGTTTACACAATTAAATAAATGAGGCTTCAAAAATAAAACTTTAATTTAACAATCTTCATTGTTTCACTTAGAAACAGTGAAAAGATAAATAATTTATTTTCGTCTCAGATTTTAATAGTCATCTTACACAAAGGAAACAAAATAAAAGATAACACTAATTTAAATTCTATAGATCAAAAGTTAAATTACCTAGTTGCAGAAACAGTGGTTTATATGCAATTTATATGATAATAAACTGAGATCTTTGTGAAAATTAACAGGCTAATAAATTTTTATATTATCAGAAGAGTACCTACCTGTGTGATTTGAAAGTTGCACTGAATTAATAAAATCAACCTCGAATCCAAGTACCTGGGGAATATATATATTACATACAGTTAGAATTTTGATGAAAATTCACGGTATAAGTAAAACCACATATTCAAATCACCGTTATTCACTACCTGCAAGGGAAAGCATGCACTTTTATTTCCAACATATCCCGAAACTACATGACTTTGAACGGATAAAACCCTAAAGCATGTACTATTTTCTCCATTATCCATTTATTTTTCAACAGCAGACAAACAAAAACATAAATAAAATAAACTAATCGGATTCTTTGGATCAATTATCTGATTTTGGTATTTAATTTTATTTTTAAATGAGACCTATGACACATTCGCAAGGACAAAATTGAAAAATAGGAACCAGATGACACAATTGTAAAAGTTACAGTTAGTAACTCTTTCGTCACTGATTATCCAATCACATGTTATAAACTCGTGACGTTTTCAGATAAATACATGGTTGACTGATTAAGAATAAACAAATCGAGGAATGTTGTAGTTGTGCATATCAGATATAGGGCCTGTTCACATAGGAGTCCTATGCGTTGCGTTAAGGAAAAGATGACGTTGAGACGAAAATAAACCAATCATAGGCGTTGAAAATTTCATCGCTAATCGTTTGGAGGCATATAATTGGTTTATTTTAGTCTCAACGTCATCTTTTCCTTAACGCAACGCAACGGACTCCTATATGAACAGGCCCATACACTGAAGCAGTGGTTTCGAGACCAGCACAGCACCACACACCAGTTGCTCCGTGTCGTGGAGTTGCCTCTGGCGGACTTCAAGAGCGGAGACCCACTGGCATTCTTTTTCTAGACTTTTCCAAAGCTTTCGATAAAATTACTGACACTGGTCTCATCTTTAAATTAATTAATCTAAATATGCCTCCTAATTCAATTCATCTTATTCAAAATTGATCTTTCTACGTCCGTGTACAAAACACTTTCTCTCCATTCCAACCCATCACGGCCGGAGTGGCTCAAGGTAGCTTACTCGGGCCAACCCTATTTAGACTCTGTATTAATGATATTCCCCGTAACGAATACACTTCTCTCGCGTTATATGCGGACGACACTGCTATCCTCTGCACTTCTCACAATATTAACTTAGTAGCCTCCCTTATTCAAAATCAGATGCTCTGGAATCCTGGTTCATTAAATGAGGCGGTGAAGTGGTGTAAGGCACATTTTCAACTTTTTTTATTTGAGGGCAAAAATGTAATCTCCATGTTCAATTTATAGTAAAATTGTAAATAATTATTGCTCGCCAAAACTTATTTGACCAGGAATTATCGAAAATATAAACAACCTAATCCAATTTAATTTGCCCAAAACTGTCTCAGGACAGTTTCTTAAGATCTCTCCCACCACCATCGATCAATTTAGAAATATCCAAAGGTACCTTATCACCCCTAAAACTGATTTTTTGGGAAAAAACCCCAAGACTGAAGGGCCTCTTAAAGTCCTAATCAAAGGTATCCCCATTGACATTCCAGTAGAGGAAGTCAAACAACAACTCGTAGAATTTGGTTTTGAGGTGAACAGAGTTTCACAACTCAAACGATTTAACACCAAGGAACCTCTCCCGATTTTCTTATGCCACCTCCGATAAAATAAGACTCTTGAGCACAGGGCCGTTCCTAGGGTAGCTGCCGCCCGTGTGCGAGAATAATTTTGCCGCCCCCCCCCCCCATACATTATGGATTAATTGAAATTTATCTGAAATATTTTTACCTTAAATGAAACAACGAATTACAGAAAATATTATAAATTCAGTTTATTTTTTAATTTTACAACCTAACATAATAATTATTAATGTATTGATATAGTAACCAAATGAATACGTTATATTAAATACATACAACACATATCTATTAATACATATACTTAATAACAGACAGTCAAAAAGCTTAAAAAATCTTTGCTTTTCGTGCCTTTTTTAATGCAAATTCTGTTATAATATCTGATACATCTATATCTTTCGAAATGTCCTTTTCTATACTAATAATAGATAAGTCTGAAAGCCTTTCTTGTCCCATTGTTGATCTCAAATAATTTTTTATTATTTTAAGTTTTGAAAAGCTTCTTTCCCCGCTAGCCACAGTCACGGGTAATGTTAAAAAAATTCGTATGGCAATCACTAAATTTGGAAACAGATAGATGAGGTTACTTGTAAATAAGTATTGAATCACATTTAACGCGTTCATTTCAGGGGAAATAAAGAATGCAACGTTGTCAATTTCATCGCATAAATCTTCAGCTATATCTTTTTCATTTTTAAATTGATCATGTAACATAATTTCCACAGATTTACATTTTGTAGACCTATTTGATTTATCTGTTTTAAGGAAATTATTTAGGTCGTTGGAAAATTGAAAACTGTGTGATGTTGTTTTATTTTTTCGAACCTTTCTTCTATTTTTGATAATGCAGTGTCCAATATTACAAAGTAAAAATTAATTTTGAATTGGTCTTCTGGATTTTTTGGAGCCTCATCTTTACATTCGTAGTCAAATAAACGTTTTTTTGTTCGGGGTCTAACAATATTAACCAGAGGAAATGAAGGGTCGCAATCGATATCTTCTGCAATATTTTTTGCCACTTCTAAAATATCACTAAAACCTTTATCTGACCTAATATTATATAAATATGTTTTGGTTTGCTCTAACATTAAAATAATATTTGGTAGTATAGCATCCGATTCCTGCATAGCTTTACTTACGATATTAATTTTTGTTAACACATTATACCATGTAATAATGGAACAAATAAATTTAAACGACTTAATTTTCAAAAGTAATGAATTTACCATGTTTCTAGTTTCAGAGTCTCTAGTATTATCAGAATAGAGGGTATATAAAGCATTATATATTTTTGTTATATTGTATCTAAGAACTTTTAGCGCATCTATTCTGCTTTCCCATCTAGTATCTGAAAGGGGTTTAAGCGATACAGTTGGGATTTCATTTTTTAGGACCTCCCAACGTTTAGTGGATGCGGAGAAGAAAACGTATAGCTCCTGTACAATTACAAAAAAGCTTGTAATTTCTAAAGACGCTTTTGCAGCGTCATTAACAACTAAATTTTAACTATGGGCCGCACAAGGCACATAAAAAGCTCTAGGGTTTAAGTCAAGAACTTTTTTTTGTAAACCATTATTGCGACCCTTCATATTCGCACCAATATCCAGGGGCGTAGCTACCGTGGAGCAGTTGGAGCGAACTGCTCTAGGCGCACGAATCACGAGGGGCGCAAAATTTGAAAGAGTGAAATTAAAAATTTGTGAAAACTTTTGTATAAATAATTTCGATTTGTCAAATTTAAATTGAAAAAATTATTTAAATTAATTTGTCAGATTAATTTTTTCTATAAAATATACAAAATATAAATGAAATATATTTTAGTAAATAAAACTAGGCAAGACCGCACTTTGAATTTTTTGCCCGGTGTTATACTACGGCCACACACATGTGCACTGCACAGTATTCTGGGGGGAAACGAGTGATTTATGGGGAGAGCTCTGCAGAGCCGCTCTGCAGCGATCTCTCTCTTGGGCAGTTTTTTCACAGATCATCAAAGGACCTTGGGGGCGGGGAGGTCACGCTTCTGGAGCGAGACTAATCGACCCCAAAATGTGTCAAGCGGGGTCGGGGGTGCATGTCTGCATGTATGTGGAAGCGCTATTAGACACTAGATATATGGACACGTTCAAAATTAATATAGTGCAAATTATCCCGGTTCGTGTATTTATAGGCTCAGGGCATAAAAGAGTATTTTCCAGCAACCTGACAAAAACCGCCCGCACCGATGCGATGCCGGCAATGCGACGCGATTTGATGGGATGATGGGTTAAAATGCGCTAAAACAGAAACGAACAATATATTTCCCAACTGGTTGCGACGTGGAGTAGCGCTGCTAAAACCAATGTGGTTTTGTTTAAGGCGACAATGAACCTTCAGATTGACAAAAATATGTCTCAAAAACGATTTTTTTTTTCAGAAAATGATTCTGCAACTCATTAGCTTTAAATTAAAAAAAAAAAGTTATATTGATCCAATCATTATTAACCGAGTTCTAAGTATTTTTCCAAACGTAAACAATGGAAATGTTACGTTAAATTAAAACATTAAATGCTATTTTCTCAAAGAAACTTTTCATGTCGTTTCGGTAAGTTCAAAATGTTCCATGCGTCATAATTTTTCTTGAATTTTCATAAAATTTCATAAAATGATTATTTATATATGTTAGAATAAAACTTAGTGATAAATTCATTATACTATTTTAAAACACCTTAAAATTTCTACAATAAAAAAAAATTCATAAAATTTTGCATAAAATGACCTATTTTTATCGATTTCTTTTCTAGTTTTTATAAATATGGCTGTAAATCTAATATTACTACTAACTTTTATTATAACTATATAAAGCTAGCTTAAGAAAGAAAATTAGATATCTGAGACAAAAATTGATGCACATGGAGCATTTTTAAGTAGAGTAATTAACAAACTGATTTTAATTGATATCTTAATTAATTACATTCTGATCTTTTTTTAATTTAGCATTTTCATTTCTAAACAACACTGTATAAGTATACAAAATTTCATAGCAATTTGTTGATAAATAAAAAAAAAAGTGTTTCATGGTCCATTGTTGGGACAGTGGACTTTCAAAATTGTGAAATTTATCCAAAAATTCGATTTATTTTTTATTTTATTGAATTGTGAAACTACGGACGAGTAGAAATGTGTTGCAAAAAGAATTTTTAATTTCTGTGATTATTTTCCTAGTTATAGGCATTTGTATTTAATTTAGATATTATGTGGTTACTAACAGCAATAACTTTAAATGTGTTTTTCTCAAAATAAAAATTTTCATGTCATACGAATATTCAAACTACTCCAGGTGCATTTCTAATGATCGTATTGCTTTGAAATTTAAGTTTTATATACTTAACTGTATATCAAATAAATATTATTGAAAAAAATTATGCTTCGTAGCTCGGAATTTCTAAATTTAGTACTCGAAAAGATGATTTATAGGTATTTTGCGTAAAAAAAGGGTGTTTTCACTATTATTTTTTTCTCTTTATATTTTTAATGAATGCTTAAAATAAGCAATAAGTTTCGTTGTTAGTTCTATAAGGTATCCTGTAAATAAAAATGACCATATTATATGCAAAAGAAATGCGCTTGGAACGTTTTTAATGAGGCCAATTTTTGATATAATTAATAATTCATGATTCATAAATTATTAATATTTCATCTTTAAATTTTAACCACTTTTACATATCTATGGTACTAATCACATATTCAAATTTCAAGCAAATCCATTCAAAACAAAAAAAGTTAGGTTTGAAGGTCCACTGTCCCCTTAAGTAAATTTCTCCATGGCCGAATTTAAATTATCATTAAAATATAGGCATTCTTGCTTCGCCAAATAAAAACGAAGTCTTAATTTAATCAAACACATTTGATTATATATAGAGACACACAGAGTTAAAAACGAAATCACAATAAAAATAACATACCGGGAGCGCAAATGGTCTGACACGACCTCAGCCTAAGACAAAATCTCCCAGAATAACCTTCTTTTAACATTTTTCGCGTGCAAACCTCATCACATCCGGCATGTGCCGAATAAACAAAAATTACAGTAGATCAACAATGTCCTGTAGACACACTGGCTTCGCAAAAGCGATAAACCTAAGGGCCTTATTATACAGAGCTACAGTTGTGGCTATAGGTCGCGACTGTCGCTTGGGCGCGTCACTTCCCCTTCTGAGTCCAAACCTTACTTTTTATTTCCAGTTATACTTGTAAAATGCATTTTTTAACTCTAAGTAGTTACCTAGCATAATGGTGATATTTTTATATTAATTATTTTTATAATAAATTAGTTTTAAATTCTTTTTTTATCCGGTCGGCTGACTTGCCGCCCCCCTTGATGTGCCGCCCGTGTGCCCCGCACCCCTTGCACCCCCGGGTTGGAACGCCCCTGCTTGAGCATATATATGAAATTTGACACTTTTTAGGTTTCGTAGTTAGGGTTGAAGCCCACAAATTCAAAGGTACCAAGCAATGCTTCAACTGCCAAAAATTCGACCATAGTAGTGAAGTTTGCCTTCTACAACCTGTCTGTATGAAGTGTGCTGGTGCACACTCATCAGCAGCCTGTACTAAACCACGTGACACGCCAGAAAAATGTGCTAATTGTAATGGTGACCACCCATCAAACTATCGTGGTTGCAGTGCTCACCCGGAACAGGTAAAAATTATACGCAACCAAATTACAGTCCATAAAAGAAGCGGCCAAAGCCGGTAATTATACTCCCCAACTAATTGTCCTAACCACCTCAGGAAATAGCTTTGCTAGTAAACCCGTAATTTTCCCGTAATTCAACAATTTCTTACAGCCAGGTTGTTCAGCCCAATAACTCCCGTCGTCCCACTATAATGACTGAACAAACCACTAATATTTTAACTCCTGCTAATACTACTACTGAAACTCCAACCTCTAGAGTAACGCCAATGGGAAACCTTGACGGCACACTAAATAAACTTCTAAAATTTAGGGATGTTCTTAAAGAAATTAAACAACTCTGTTATGAAATGAATATACAGTAACCACCGCTTATAGTGTTGAGTGGTTATAAGAATCAACCGTTTATAAGAATCAATATCGCGAAAACAAAAACAAATGTATTATTTCCATGTTAAAATTTTCGCTTTAAAGAATCAATCCACCGGTTTTAAGAATCAGTTTACAGTCTTCGCTTTCCATTCATTTTTCCGAAAAAGCCACTTAAACTCTCAAAAGGCACGAAGTTCTTTTTTTTTTTTTTTTAAGAAAGATTGATAAGATGGGATGGAATATAGCCATAAAATTCTTCCCTTTCTTTGTTAGACATAACAGATTAGTTTCCCCTTAAAAGCTTTAGTACAACACAGTCCTATTAACTTGACCCGGGAGCATCTTTACCCGTCCGGGTTCGATTTAACTTTTCTCCACTGACAAACAAATATAGGGACTCTTTTTCCCCACCTTCCACATCCTAGTTGCGGCTTCCTGGACCCTGAAACACATAAATCTTCGGCGAAGTGTCCACTATCACTTAGGCAAACGTGACATTAGTAGATTCAGCACGTTATCAAACCATGATGCGTAAGCTGGATGGCGAATCTTCGTCTGAGACTATTAGTATTGAAAGAGGTATAAACACTGTTTATATCTCCTGAAAACTTCATTACGTTAAACTACCATAGAAAACTTTTTCTTGCTCCCTTCCTGTAGTTGAAATGTTAAAACTGTTAAGCAGGTATGTTGTAACAAATATTGGATTTTTTCTTCTCTTACTATAATCATGTGTACCTACTTATATGTCTAAAAATTAAGTTGTATTTTTAAAATTATAAAAAATAATTTTAATAAAAGATAATTAACGTAAATTAAAGAGTATTTTATGGTAAATTATCTAATATATGTATAAATAGGTGTGTGTGTGTGCTTGTCCAAAAACCTAAATTTCGGCTATAAGAATCAACCGCTTATAAGAATCAAAAACAGTAATAACAAACGTGATTCTTATAAGCGGAAATCACTGTACCAGATTTTAATTATTTAGTTGATAAACTTAACTCCCCGTCTATAACTAACGTTCTTTCTGTTGCCTCACAAGAGACAGCCACATCTTCTACCCCTTAATGCTCCCCTCTTCTTCTTCTGCAATTTCTGTTCTGAGCTGGAATGCTGATGGCTTGCGTACACGTATACATGAGCACCGGGAGTTTGTTATTAAGAACACTGTTGATCTTATTCTGGTACAGGAGGTGAAGTGTCCCACCTCCAGAACTCTTAAAATCCAAAACTACAATCTGTACCTCACTCCCCGCCTTGACCAACGCCTCCTTCAAGAGAGGTTCTCTGTTTAGGGGGTGTTGGCTCAGGCCTTCTCTGTTTAGGGGGTGTTGCCTTGACCCTAATACTAACGCTCCCCTACGTTTCGGTGGCACGGCGATCTATGTTACACGGAATATTAAACATAACCATCTCCCCAGTATTAACTTACATACCATTGAAAACACAATTGTTAAAATTTGGATAAACTCTAGTACTACTCTCACCCTTGTTTGCACTTACTTAACCCATTAACCGCCAAAACTATAAGGGGTGAATTTTTTTTTATATAAATAATATTGGCTATTCATTTGAACATATACAACATTAATTTATGGGGAAAATAACAAAACTGGTCTTAACTTTCGAAAAATCGAGTGTTGCGTTCGCGCAACGTCAGCGGAATAAGAGTATTGACATTAAGTGAGTTCAACTGAACTTCTGCAGGGTTTTCTTTGATTTGAGCACTGGGAATTTTTTTTAGCTCTGTTACACTTTAGATAGAAAATGATCACTTTACAGGTAATTAATTTATTATAAAGATTTAACTTACTTTTCCTTTACAAAATTACTTATTATATCCAGAAAACAGTTTCAATCCCGAAAAGCTTCACTACAATCACGATGTAGAGTAACTTCACAAACTTTACATGGATAAATTGTCTGGCTATGACATTGTTTACTAAGCAGTCTTCTGCTGTCTTCGGACTTGACAATAAAATGTCCACGCAATGGTTTTTGCATGCTGAATGTCCTTATCAAGATATCAGTAAATTTCTTCCTGGGGTAAAGAATAATATCCCGTCGGCAACAATATTCCAACGAACCGTCTCATGTAGGCTTCAGATGCTAAAAAATGGGGGTGATTCTTTTGTTGGGCACATGAGTTTGTCTCTTCGACGAGAATGGAAAAAACCTCTGAGCCAAAGAGAACATCAAAAAATCTCTGCACTAGTTTTATCTTGTATTATACTTTTCATAGATCCGATTTGATATTTTTCTTCATTTTTCGGCTGAGACATATTCAATGGTCCCTTCTTTATCCATTTCAAATCTTCAGTTTTTGTTTTTTTTAATTTATTCTAAAGACTTGTACTGCTTTTAGGAGGCAAAAACTTCTTTTTTACTCACACTTCAATTTCGACAGCAGTATCGCATGGTAAATCATCATTGTCACTATTCAAAATATTATCATTTCCTTCTTCTTCACCACTAGCCTCTGCTGTCTCTGGTAGAATAACAACAATATCAGTTTCATTCTCCTCATAATTATCTGAATCTTCGTCGAAAATTCTTTGAAGAACTTCTTTAAACGTAAAGTATCTAGTTTTAGGCTTTTCTATAAACACAGAACGGGTGAAAGTTCCACAAGTCGAACGAAACATGTGAATAAGGAACCCTGTGAATAAACTACCCTTATCCCGCTGACGTTGCGCCAACGCAACACCTGTTTTTTCTTCCTCCCCCACCCAAACAAAAGCAACCGATTGATGAAATGTTCTGATAAACTTTGACCTTAGCTAAAAATAGATCACCCCTAAAGTTCACGTTTGTCTCCCTATATTTCTTCTGAGAAAAAGACCAGGAGAAAGTTCTCGTTCAAAAATACTTAACTAACTGTCTAGGTTTGGAACTGGTTATTAAATTAAAAGAACAGTTGAAAGCAAATATTTTTCAATTCGATTATTAACCCTATTCAAAAACTACTGTTAATATAAAAATCATTCGACAGCTAAATTTTTATACGCATTTATTTTGACCGTTGCGTCAACGCAACACCAGCGGTTAATGAGTTAAGAATTATCGATGGTAGACCCGTAACTAATGAACTTTTTCAACTTTTTAACTTTGACCATAAAGTTATACTTTTTGGTGACTTTAACGCTCACCACCCCCGCTGGAACTGCCAGAATGACCGTTCAGTAACCAGATATGGTACTGAAATTAATTCCTACTCCATTGATAACTCTGTTGATATTGCTTTCCCACTTTACCCCATCAGGCTTGGTGTTTCAGGCTCCCAATCCATCATTGACTTTGCCCTGTTAAACTTGACATTAACTGCAACCCCGTGCTCCCTTCTATCATTTCTCCTTATCATACTAACTGGCAATCCTTCACTAAATTTGTTAACAACCTCCCCCCCCACCCCCACCCTTTAATGATATTAACAGTCCTGATGACATAAAACGCTGCTGTTACCTCTATCACTAAGACCATCCAAAGCGCGCTGGAATCTGCTAAGGTCCACTCTCCCCAATATTTCTATCATAAACTACCCCATTATATTGTTGACCTAATTAAATATAGGAACCATTTCAGGAAAATTTGGCAGCAAACTCGGGATCCCAGAATGCTTAATAATTACAAAAATCTCGACAATCGAGTTAAAATTAAAATCAAAAATTTCAAAAATAATAAACGGAAAGAATTTATTGAATCACTAGCTCCCACTGATAACTCAGTTTGGCAATATCTTAAAAGAATTAGGAAACCCCATAAGCCCCTTCCAACCTTTAACTCCAGTTCTGGTAACTTAACTAGTGACTCTGACAAAATTGAGGCCTTAGCAGCTAATTATGACACCCAATTAAATCCCCCACTCTAGTGTTTTTTGCCCAACTACAATTGTTAAAGACTATGATATCCTCCAAAACTTTCAGTCCAGTAATCACAATAGTGAGATCGAAAAACCCCCAGTTAGCGAAGTCTGAAATGCAATTAATTCCCTCCCTAATAGAAAAGCCCCTGGTCAAGACGGTATCACCAATAATGCCATTTAAAATCTCCCCCTTCATTATGCCAACTATTTAACTGATTTAATTAATAACATCTTTAAATTTAAATACTACCCGCATCCCTGGAAATCGGCTATTATTTTCCCAATTCATAAGCCTGGTGAGGATCCTTCCCTTCCGAAAAACTGCAGGCCCATTAGTCTCTTATCTTCTCTTTCTAAAGTGGTTGAACACATTTTTTGTAGCCGTATTCATAATTTTATCGATAGCAATAATATTCTCCCTAATGCCCAATTTGGTTTCGGACCCAAACATTCTACCACACATCAGCTGCTTCGTGTTACTGAGTACATCCATGATGGACTACAGAACAGAATGCAGACTGGTGCTGTCTTCTTTGATATTCTTAAAGCTTTTGATACTGTCTGGCACAGTGACCTTTTATCTATAAACTCATTAAATTTAAAATTCCAGCTGCCCTAATTAAGCATATACAATCCTATCTTTCGGACAGAACTTTTGCTGTAAGCTAGTCTGGTACCATTTCAGCCCTACGCCCTGTTAATGCGGGAGTTCCTCAAGGTTCGAAACTCGGACCGGTCTTATTTAATTTATTTATAAATGATATCCTTACCACCCCGAACACTTCGCTTGCCCTCTATGCTGATGACACAGCCATTCTCGCTAAAAACCATAATGTCAGATATATGCATACTTACCTCCAACGTCCCATTAACATTCTTGAGTGCTGGTTTGATAAATGGAGTATTAAATTAAATCCCAGTAAAACTGAAGCTATCTTCTTTTCATACAATAGGATTCCCCCACCCCCAGTTAACGTTTATGGTTAGCTGATCCACTTTGAAAGGGAAGTGAAATATTTGGGTATCTTCATGGATAGTAAGCTTACTTGGAAGAAAAATATTAATAATAATATCTGCAAATTTTTCAAAGCTAGAAAAGATATCGCCCACCTCCTGTACCAGAAGGAGATGAGTGTAGAAAATAAACTTCTTCTTTACAAAACAGTACTTCAACCTATACTTCTTTATGCAGTAACTGTATGGGGGTCAGCGGCTAACAGTCATGTCCAGAAATTGAAATGCACACAAAATAAAACCTTACGTCTAATCACTAAAGCCAATAGATATAAAACTAACTGCTCCCTCCACAACGATTTAAATATTGAAAACATTCGCCTGGCTATAATTAATCTCGCCACTAAATTTTATAATAGTCTTTACTCCAGCCCTAATAAAGAAATTGCCAATCTTCCTGATTATGACAATAGAGAACTTAATCGTAGACCTAGAGCGACTCTAGTGCTTGACACTGGGATTACTCCCTACTCTCCTTTTCCATAATTTAATTTTTTTCTTTTCTTTTTTCTTTATGTCATTCCGTTTTCCCTAAATTCATTCTAGACCGCTTAATTCCCCCCCCCCCTTTGTTTCTTAATTATATGCAGTCACATCCTCTTACGCTTTTTTGAAAAAGGAAGTGTGTCGTCTCGTTGGTGTAATATGCCTCTGCGAATCCTCATGGTTAAATTGTGAGCCGTCCTCCTAATAATATCTGCTGCTAAGCTCCTGGATCCTGTTTCGTCAACCAATCAGGTTGCGAGACACATTTAGCTCTCGACCAGTAGTTAAGCTTGATCTTTTTTAACCTCTGTAATTCAAATTCATCATCTTGCTTTCTTCTTCGGCCTGTTTTCAAGTACGAGTTGTTTGATAGTTCTTTCCCATCCTGGGTTTGATACCAGCGTTTAATATCTTTGCTGCTCGCGGTCCTCTGTGGCTCGTCTTCGACTTTTGAGAGTTTAATCTTTATATTTTACTTTTTATCTTATATTGGAATATTTTATTTTGACAAGTCTTGCTGATTTAACCTTGTGTTAACTTTAACTTACTAAATTCTAATGTTTTTATTTTTGTAACTTCTTTAATTTATTTTGTAACTTAACTTTTTCTTCTTTAAACTTGATTCATTTCTTCTTGGACCATGCGTGAAAAGCTTCAGTGCTTCCCATATCCATACCGAGGGTAAAGGGCTTTCTTAGCCCTATTTGGAACCTCATGAAAACTTTTTGTCCATGTCCATGTCTGCAAATAATTATTATTTGCAATATTATAATAATTATTATGAATTATAATTTGTTCAATTTATAGAGGCATTTTTTGTACTTTTTGCAGCAAAACACTTTTGACTTACACCACTTTGCCTTTCACCGCCTCAAATGTAAAATCCAAGTTAACCCCAGTAAATACAAAACTATCTATTTCTCTCACTCCTATAAAAACCCTCCCCGCCTCTACGTATCCGACTCGGTGGTGAGCTGGTAGATTTCTGTAAAATATTTGGGTGTGACTCTCGATAGACGCCTCACCTTTAAACCCCATATCCTGGACCTTAAAAAACAATTTAACTGTAAAGTCGAAGAGCTAAGCTCCCTCCTTTTCAGCCCCCCATCTTAACAATAGGAACAAAATGTTACTGTATAAGTCGGTTCTTCTTCCAACGGCTCTCTACGCTGCACCTGTCTGGACCCGGGCTGCAAAGTCCAACATCTTGATTATTGAGCGCTGCCAAAACAGGATTCCGAAGAGAGTTAGAAAGGCTCACAAATACCTTTCTAATGTGGTGATTAGAGGGGAGAGATATACGCACTTTCAGTAGGGCTGCTCATCGGCTCTCTGTCAACTTTTACAATAAAGTCCATAACCTCCCCAACGAAATCACTGCTGAATTCCCAGACTACGATTTTCGTGACCCGGTCTCCAGGAGACGTCCCCGCGCTGCTCTTCTTGAGCCATCGCCGGATTTCTCCCCTCTGCTTCCCATCTTCCTTTTCTTTTATTTTATTTTCAGATAGACCTTTGTTAGTCAGTTTGGTGCCTTGTAATTAGCAGGGTCCACCTCATGAATTTACTATACGTTTGTCTCCTTTTTGGCAATCTTTGCTTATTTGTGTCTTGTGTCTGTCTATATTGTCTTGTGATTGTTATGTCCCGATATGTGCGATTGTTATGTTCAATAAAATTGTTTTAATCTTCAGTCTCTCACTTTCAAACTGACTTTTTTCAAATATGTTCAAAGTCTCACTCAAAAAGGCCCTTAGTCAAAGTATGTTATCTAAATTAGTTCTTAAAACGAGTTATCTCAATGAGCTTGCAAGAATTTTATCAAAATATTTTCAAGTTCTCTAAGCGTGTTTAAAATATGTTTGCTTCAAATATTTTCGTTAAATATATCAACTACTTTCTCTAAAAAATATCTTTGCTCAAGATTGGTTATTGAAACTTAAAACATGTTTTTAAAAGCTTTTGCTTTAACACTTTTAAAAACAGGACTCTTAAAAATGTTTACCATTAAAAATTTTTAAGAGTCCTGCGCTTGAAAATGCCTGTTCACAAGCGGGAAAATTGCGGTTCGAAAAAGGTGATTTTAGCGAATAAAAGGTTGGTTTGGTTTGGAGCGCTACGGTCAATTTTTTCTACACGAGGGCTAATTAGACCGGGACCTACCAACACCGTCTCTCAGCGGACAGGCTGAGAGAATGTGTTGGACCTACTGCTTAAAGCCAATTCCGAACGGCTACAAACATCAATGCCAAGAGTGGGACTCAAACCCACAGATTCTGGTACCGTAGGACAGCGCCCTAGCCATTGTCCAGGCGAACAAAAGAAATTCAAGATAGTGGATTTTGAACTAAAATGTAGTCGTGTCTGAAACCTATAAAGAGGAGATTTAAAAAATCCCTTTGTATCATATTTTGTAGATTTTTGTTGCGTTCTACCTCAGAATTACCCTTTCCCCTCTCTCATATGTAAAATTGAAATCCTGTCAGTTTTTCTTTGTTTATCCTGTATACATATTATGCCTTCGATCCTTTGATCGATCCGCGAAACCTAGTTCAGTCACTCGCTAATTAATACCTTGTAGAAAATATAGACTACCGTAACACGTAGTCTCCCCTCCCCCCCCCCTCTCATTCTCTTCCACTGATTTATACCCTCGATATTTTGCTGACACCATATCCAATCCTCCTCTTACCTTTAAATTATTTTTACTTTTCAGACCTCCAATATGTGATTATCAGTCATTCGTAGACAGGATAGTTGCTAAATGTAAATTCATCATGTGGCTCAAGTACATAAACTAACAATTATTCACATATTTAGCTTTCTTATTTTATTATGAACGTAGATACTGAATTAATAATAATTAACAGACGGGCGTCATTCAAGATACAGGTTCATCTTTCAGGCTTCTGATCATCATGCAAATCAGTTCATACTGTCCTAGATGGTGTGATGGCAGTCTTTATTCCATAGAATTTTCTAATAGGAATAGTAGGCTCGCTACGCTCGCTCCTCTGTTAGGGCTAATAGAGAGATACATAGGGGTGATTCTCGGGCAATGCAACAGCTTCCCTCCATTTACTGTTGTCACCCTTATGCGAAGGGCTTTTCATCACTGTTGAATTTTCAGCTTTAAAATTCAATTAAAAATCGAAATTTTAAGATAGAGACTTGAAATGAAGTTTATACGAATAAGAAAGCTTTCAGCTTCTAGATGATTGTCGTGATGCCTGTCCGAAATTTATTTAATTGGTCGTGAATTCGTACTTTAAGTGGTTAGTACTTTTTATATTTTGATAAAGGGGTAGCTGGATGCGTTGTGTAGAAATATTTTTTTGAATTCAATCCTAGATTCTGGACATTAAATTGGCATACTAACAAATCATGACTTTCGCAACCTAAAAAATAAATTCTCAAAAACAAACTAAAAGAAGAAAACTGAATCAAATTTTAAATAACAAAAAAACCTTATTTATTTACAATTTATATTATTTACACACTTTTACCATCAAATCAATATTATACTTACAATACAGTTTGCTAATTAGCACATCTCTTTGTGTTTAAGAAAAACAGATGCTTACTCAATATTCTTTGTTAGATTTAGGGAGCGTAATCAAATAACCTAACTTATATAAACTCCTTCCAAAATTATACTCTTTAACTACTATTTCCCGCACTACCAAAACTCAACTAAAAAATGGGATTTGAACTGATCAAAGATTTGATTTGGACTCACTCGTCTGTGATGATAGCTGGACCAGGACTCGGGCTCGTAATCACCTCTCAGGCAGGGGGGTCTTGGCTTCTGCTCCGGCTAGTTGATTTGTGACTTCTGTTCGCACTTGGTTCTCAGCAAGATCTCTTCTTCAACAGGATAGCTCAGCGAAATCGTCTTCTCTCAAATTCTGTCAACTACTGGTTTATTTTCAACTGGCTTTCTCTACAGAGTTTGGACGGCAATAATAATCTCTCCACTAAGATAGTAAAGAGATCCTTAGATAATTCTCCACCTGGAAGGCTCGACAGGGTCTATGAATTTAAGATAGCTTCTCTATCAAAATGACTTAAGAGAGACCTGGAAGGATCGACAGGCCCTCACGGCAATCGAAGAAATCTCTCTTTTTAAGAAATAAAGTTGCTAGACACCTTGAAGGGTCACGGTCTGCCAGCAAATCTCCGCGAGAGTGCGAGAGGGTGTGTGAGAGAGAGTCTCTCTTCTTGTATATTTTATTTTTTCATCTTCTCATTTCCTTGCCTACGCCTCCTCATATAACCTCCAGCCAATCAGGAAAACCTCAATCTTTTCATTCGCTTGGGTTAAACTTTTAATTTCTTATTGGCTATCTTTCTCCATTCGTAACCACCCCCATTGCATCATCATCTCGAACCCCCACGTCGTCTTACGCGATTTTCGTAGTCCAAGATGAGTCCCGCCTGTCATAAATTCTTTTACAAAGTATCTTTGTAGCGTAACGTCACTCCTGGTGCCATCCATCACTATCTCGTTTTTGATCTTCAGACCCCACCTGCACATAGCCCTCATAAACCGCACTTCAGTAGACTATGTCATAAAATAGTGCTCTACTCTGTAATTTAGTTTACGAAGACGGCTTCCCTTTATCATGAAATGTAATGGTGCAAGCCTTCGATCATTTAAAAACTTCTCCAACTAACTTATTTTAATTTTTTTTATTCATTCGAAGGCGCATCATTAAAATGATGTAAATATTTTGTTTGCAAGATAAAAAGTCGAGGAGCATCGATATTACATCCACATATGGGACGATGTTTCTTGAAAAACTGCGATTCATGTTTTGATGAAAATATTAGTGTGTTTTAAAATATTTTTTAAACAAATGAGGTCTAGTTTGAAAGAGAAATGTATGTAGTCTTAGATTGTAAAAAGATCAAAATTCTACGATCATTTTTTGGCGAGTTATCGTAATCTGAAGATGAAAAAGTCAATATTTTCAAACAAAACATAAATTGAAAAAAAAACAAAAGTCCGACGAAGATGAGACATGTCTTACGTTGGTCCCCCCATTTTTCTGCATCCATTGGTATAGCTCTCGACCCCATACCCCCAGCGGTTTCGGAGGAGATAGCGTGACAAGCTTTTGACAGCGGCAGCCGGAGTTTCTTTTTTTATAACTAGGGGCTTCGCCCCTAGGCTCGCTCCTCTGTTAGGGCTAATAGCGAGATATATAGGGGTGATTCTCGGGCAATGTAACAGCTTCCATCCATTTACTGTTGTCACCCTTATGCGAAGGGGAATCACTGTTGAATCATCAGCTTTAAAATTCAATTAAAAATCGAAATTTTAAGATAGAGACTTAAAATGAGGTTTATATGAATAAGAAAGCTTTCAGCTTCCAGATGATGTAAATATTTCCTTTGTAAGATAAAAACTCGAGGAGCATCGATATTACATCCACATAGGGGACGATATTTCTTGAAAAACTGTGTTTCATTTTTTGATGAAAATATTAGTCCGTTTTAAAATATTTTTAAACAAATGAGGTCTAGTTTGAAAGAGAAATGTCTGTAGTCTTAGATAGTAAAAAGATAAAAATTCTACGATCATTTTTTGGTGAGTTATCGTAATCTGAAGATAAAAAAGTCAATATTTTCCCACAAAACATAAAATAAAAAGAAAACTTACAAGTCCGACTAAGATGAGACATGTCTTACTTTGTTCCCCACATTTTTCTGCATCTGATGGTACCGATCTCGACCCCATACCCCCCCAGCGGTTTCGGAGGAGATAGCGTGACAAGCGTTTGACAGCGGCGGCTGGAGTTACTTTTTTTTTAGAATAGAGTGATAGAGAGATGCTTGATTGCCCCTCTCCTCCCCATACACACACTGCATAATGGGCCCATTGTGTTTTTTTTTCGCACACGACATCAGTTCTCGCGTTGTGGAAAATTTCAGCTTAAGTAATGCATCTCTCGTGTCTGAATATTCCTTAACTTCCTGTAAACACAAAAACACCTACCGTCAATAGATCCTCGTTGAGAGCCACATCACTGAGTACGCAATTCAATGTGATAAACCCACTTGAGTTTTGTAACGAAATTAAACTAAGAGGGTAGAAACTCTTGAAAATTGGGATAGGAATGTCACTGCTAATAGTCCACGCTAGAGGAAAATTTGTGTTCTCTATTAATACCCAACATGCGTTTCTACTGTAAATGATTAAGGTATCTAGTGTTGCTTGCGAATTTATCATAGTTGCACGTCAGTCACTCATGATAGCGGGCGATAAGAATTCCATCTCTTTTTTCTTTGATCTACTGAGACGGACAGTAGCCGAATGTTGGGACTGGCCTTTGATATCAGAGTTTGCGGGTTCCAGCTAAACGGTTGCCAGGCGTTTTTCTGCCTGTTTCGAATGCGCTACAAAGTATAGGTCCTGGTCTTCTTAGCCTTGTAGCTCAACATCCCCACTGTGTAATGTATCGCACAATCTATGCTATACAACATGGACTCCACGGTAAAGAAAACTTTTCTGCCTGCATTCAAGGTGTGGCAACGGGAGACGACAGACGATAGCTTTTTGAATTGGATGATGATGTTCTAAAAATGGTTGTGAATTTTACATTTTTTATTCTCTTGTACCATTGTAAAATTATGGTGAAATAAATGTTGTGTCGCGAAGAGGACTCCTATCTTCATTTACATCATAGCCTCCATGTTGCAAGAAATGACTGTAACACTAATAAAACCATCCTATCAAGCCATGATTAACTATGCTCCACAGTATGCAAGTTAAAATGTGTACTTAATTTTTCTCAGAGGGAGAAAATGAAAATACTGTGCACAGCAAAGCATTAAAAATACTAATTAGACATGTTACAACAGCACATAATTCGTGAATTATATAGCACTTTGAATTAATTTCAATATATTAGTGCTTGATTTTTCCATTTTCAAGTTTAGATAAAAGAGACAAGGGAGGTGACAAGTAGTTAAAGCAAGCCAGTAACAAAACTTAAAAAATAAAGAACATTAATGCTTACATTACTTGCAGTCATTTCTTCTGTACGTTATTGACATTAAAAACATTTGCATAATAAATCAATTTAAAAAAAATTAGTTTTACTCACTTGTTCAAAGATCGTATTTGAGTAAATTTTCATAATCATAGGTGAACGTTGACCATTGAAAAATGATAATGATCATCTAAGCGTCTATAAGTTTTATTCACTGAAGCAAAACAAGACCTCTATTTGTCCTTTGACAGTAAGGCATGTATTTAAGAGGACAACTTAATCACTTTAACCTATGAATCTTCTAACATAAATTAAAATGCTTTAAGATACAAAGAATTAAAAACTAGAAAAATAATTCATTAGGGAGTTTATAAATATACACCACAAGCAGAAGTGTAACCATGGACGGGGTTTTAAGGCCCCTCACACTCCAAAATAAAAATTTCTTTTTCAGAAACAGGAAACTTCAACTTCAAAAAAGTGCTTCAGGTTGCCTCACTAACCAAGAGTGTTTGTGTGGTAATGAAAACTAATTTTTTTTTCGAGTCTTGTTTTATGCTACAGCATTAGATGATAGCTAAATATGATTATGTAAACTGTTTTCTATGTACCAAAATATGAATATGAAATAAGAGAGAAATATGCATTAAGAACTGAATTCCAAGTAAATGAATATCTAAGAAGGTCATAGCTTTACATGAACAAATGAAAAAAGGTTTTATTTTCATTTGCACAGAGTAAGAAATGAGAAAAAAAACTCAGTGATTGAAATACAAAATATATAAGCAGTATAATATAGATTTTATTTCATAAAAATTTGTACGATATGATTTGGAATGATATAAATGCAAAAAAAAAAAAAATTTGAAAATAAAAAATAAATATATAAAATTTTGAATTAATATTTCTATTATATATCATAAGCTGCACATAATGTAATAAATACAAAAATAATCTACCAAACTAAAAACAATGTATAATAAATTCGATTTTTTATCAAGAGTATATATTTAGATTCATCTATTTCATAGAGCTTAGCACAGATTTTTCAAGATTAATGAGAAACCTCATTCTCTCTCTCACACACACACACACACACACACAAGGAGATTAAAAGAAACACACAAAGGTGGAAATATAATATGCAAAAGCGATTTATAGATTTTACTTTCTAAAAGTTTGAAAAAAAGATACTATGTTAAAGCTATAAATTAAGTTAAAAATATAATTCAAGAATCAACAAAAAATATATAATTTAGAACAAACACATTTATATCATATATATTGAGCTGCACAAAATATAATAAATAATAAAAATCTACAACACTTGAGATATCAATATGCATTTTTTTGACAATTCAGTTATGAATAAGGAGAAATATGAATTATTTTATAGTCATATTTCTGAAACATGTTTTTGAATACAAATGAATATTTCAAAATCAGATCACTAATTAGTTTTGTTAAAATTTTTTTTCAAGGAAGCCTTAATCAAAACAATTATCCTGTCTAGAGATATTTAAATCAGTAAAGCTTATTTCATTCAAAAAATCACTTATAGCAGAACAATTTAAATCTTCTTGATTGGGACAGCTGGGTATGGATTTCTTAACACCACTGGAATCTTTCTTGTTAATTTTACACAAGGATGAGAAGCCAATTCCCATTTCTTTATTGTTGTCAACTTCTGAATCTTCTAATTTTGATTTGAGCCAGTGACATCTTTAAAAGAATAATAAATTTGAATAACAACAAAAACATTTTTTTAAAAATCAAAAGATCAAACTAATTGAAGATTTATGCTTCAATGGAGCAATTTCTGTGAGTAAAATGTCTTACTTTGAAGTCTCTGATAGGAAAAACCAGTCAAACGGTGGTTTGGCCAATAAAAAAAAAGTTTTTTTCTCACTCATTCTAGATGTATTTTGGGGTGCTGAATCCGAATTTCAACTTTGCCCCATCCCACGGATATGGCTTCACAATGAAAATCACAAAAAACAGCAAAATTTTCGACCTTTTTTCAGTTTTTTGCCAAAAAGTCATAAAACTAATGCACATTTTGAGGTAGATTCCAATATACAAAATAAAGTACATTAAATTTCCTACAAACAGCACCCCTCAATTTTATTTTTTGGTTGAACAGTTTGGCTGCTACAGCGCGCTGAAAAAAGGCCAAAATTTCCTACTTTGTGGAAAGTCCAGTTTTCTCGTAAATTTTTCGCTTGTAACTCAAAAACTATGCTTGTAATTACAAAAATCTTGGATTCTGCTAAAACTACATTAAATTCTCTACAAATTGCACACCTTAATCACTTATTTTGGCTAAACTGTTTAGCTACTAGAGCGCATTGAAATTTATGTCATATTACGCGAAACCGCTAAGTCAAAAGCCCTTCACCCTAAATTCAGCAGAGACCTATATTATCACTATTTACTTATTAAAAACTATTTATTTGGTCTTTATAATTAATAATTAATGTAATTACTTATTAATTATATATCAATTTAATTACTACTTATTAATTATATCAACTTTTTGTCCAAAGTATGTTTGGGTATTCAGACACAAAATACTTATATAAAAAGTTTCACAAAAGCAATTTATAATAAATTTTCATATTAATTATCATCATTAATATAGGTAGGTAAATAAAAAGAGGTGGACAGCTACAGTCTACGACACTTAGCGGTTGAAGACCATATCTGTTCTTCATCCACCCCAAATGTGTAGGATTTTTCACGAAACCCAGCCACGCCGGAAGTTGGAGGTAGACCCTCAGTGAGAGTTGCCGTGCTGCAGCCTCTGTTGGGGGGAGAATGGTGATGTTAGATATCACCTTGAATGCAGATATTATGTACTGTCAATGTCGCAATTTGTTTAAGGAGGTCATTTGTTTGCCGGACCCATAGACAGCAAGGGATAAATTTTTCTTCTCAACTCACAACTGCCCCTAGATCAGCCTGAGGGTCTTTAAATATGTTGATGAGGGGTTCAAGGTCTGGGTTCTTCTTCAGCATTTTCACACACTTTATTTTGCCCTGGTTATATAGAGCTGACGTTGTATCACAACTGCTCATGGCATGTAAAAAAAGGATATGGGCAGCTGTGAATGTGTTGATCACACTTGGCGGGTGGTAAATGGTATTGAATGTACTTCCTTTTCCTGGCTTCAAGAAGTATACATTGGAAGGAGTACAGAGCCCAACCATTATGACAAGAAGGTCGATATCCTCTCCCACTACAGCCACTATGTCACACTCAGATGCCAGGCTTATAGCTGTGACTACTATCAGTCTGTCTGCATCTTCATGTGCTTGGTTGCAGACAATGTTCACTTCAAATTTTAAGATGAGCATGTCTATAAATAGACTCTTGTTTATTGAATTGGAGAGAAATTTCGCCTGTGATACAGTGGGAACCATTGTGTCAGTGAATATAATTTCTGTGACATGCTTTTTGTTTGACCTTCTCAAGCGCTCCACGCATTTCGTGCTTTACTCACAGTCTGAGTAACCATCAAAAACTATTTGGGCACTTGTCTTGTATTTGGACAAAGCGTATGAAACATATCTGTCACAAATGCCTGAAAAGATTGTGCCAGTTGGCCACACTATACGGTGCAATAAAAACCCACCATCAATGACAAATGTGCACTTTTCCAGAACTGTGTTTTCTATAGGTTTGAAGGCTTTGTAGAAAGATGACATAGTTCCCTTCCTTATGCCTCTCTCATCAAACAAAGATAATGGGTAAGGACTCAGCTTGTACTTCAGGAATTCTTCCAATTCTTCTTCTGACTCTTTGGCAATGGTCATTCTTTGAAACAGAGTAGTTGAGTTGATGGGAACTGTTTGCCCGTGAATATTTACTGCACACTTCATCATAGTGAGGGGGTTCACTCGATTGCTTCGTTTGAATTTAACAGATCTGAAATCATCCCCAACAATGCAGTCCATGCCCTGAGTACCCACTTCCCTGTCCAAGTGACAGTTGATCCTATCATCTCCAACAATCCCTGTACTGATGGATATGAGTTCTGGAGTTTCTGGGAAAGGTGGGTGCTGCTCAAACCAATCTAACAGTTTCTTGATATTGTGATTGTCTCTTTTAATCCTTGAGTCTCGGCTATCAACATGTTGTTCTGAGGTACTGAAATTAACTCCTCAGTAGCCTTCCATTTCTTCACACACTTGTTGGAGTGAAGACATCCCCTGCGTCCATCTAGCTAAAATACTCGACGGAGTTACACCTTGTTGTCAAGTTAATCCACCATCACTTTTCATGTACTTCATGAGATTCTGTTCAATAGTCATGTCACTCCACATGCCACTCCATAACTTATCAGTTCGGCGGACAGTTAAAGCCCCACGTGAAGTGAAAGAGTTGAATTCTTCCAGTGGCATCGTATTCTTCAATTTGTTGGGGAGGGGGGAGTCTTAATTTTTCTGGACCGCGAAAGTTTGACAATGTTTTGAAACGGACCTACAGGAAAAATAATTGGTGACCACTGCTATAGGGTATGAAAGTTTCTATAATAACATTTTTCAGTGGCCTACAATGGAAGCGAAGTGCAATGTAGACAGAGATTATGAAGTGATGTAGTCAACAGATAGAAAGCAGGATAGGATTTGAGTCAAGTTTTTTTAAAAATACTGTAGTATCAATTTTTAGCTTTCTAACATTTAATTCTGTGTTAAAATTTAAAAAATATAGATTGTAACATTGTATTTATTTTTAAAAATCCTAATGATACAACAAAATGAGGAAATTAAACTTAAAAGTTACATTTTTAAAGAAAAACGTATTTTATTGCAGAAACCCACTAACTGCAAATTTTTTTAAAAAAAGTAATAAATATTATAAGTTAATTACAGGCAACATGCACTTCGGGAAGATATTAACTAACGCTATAAATTTTTTAAGCCAAAATCAATACTAATATCAAAAATAGAATATTTTTCTTTGTTTCCTAAAAATTTGAAAAATTGCACCTAATGGGTTTCTGAAATAAACAATTTATTTAAAGGAAATAAAAGCAATAATTTTGTTTAGAAGAAAAAACACTATGTAATTTTTTGGTCACATTTATGCTAAGTAAATGAGGTTTATTAGAACTCATTATACATTGACACAATTTTTGCCTATGTTATACACAATATGCAAATAACTTTCAGAATATTATGAACAAATATGTAAAGTAATTATTGAACCTTCATTGCCAAAAATAAAGGCCAAAATCATGATACACAGTGTAGAAGCGGAATGTTATAATTCACTGCAGTGTGTGGTCGAAAGACGGCCAAGAACCAAAGTATAATAAAAACTTCAGAGGCAAAATAAAGGATTGTACACTAAGAGGACATAAAAGAATAGCTGTCTGTGTGGCCACTGATAGTGATCAAACGACTATAAATATTGCAAGATAGATGGATGTTATTTTATGGCCCACAATAAAACTTTCAGCAGATAATGGTCCAAGTTGTATTGCAAATGAAAATTATGGTGGAGTGGTACTTCATAGACTATGAACAGGAGCAGTATTATAAGGAACCAATTGGGGCAGGATCTGCTGAGAGAAAAACAGCCCACTGCCCAATGAGAGGAAAAGGGGCAGGCCAGAATGGCCTCCGTAAATGGACAACAGCCCCTCCAAGTAAGAAAGAAAATGAGAGAAGGTCCAGAGATTGCACCAGCTGTTTTCCTAGAGCACGGATGATACAGTCTAGATTGAACTGCCTCAGAGTCTAGCAGTAGTGCCGGGAACTTGACATGATGATCCATAATATGACTTGATTTGGGTCTCTGTCATCAAAGCCATCTCATCGCTGTACTCTTCAACAGTAGTAAGTGCCTCCCGATAGATTTAAAAAAAAATTACTTTGACCAAATAGTTTGCCTCTGCTTCTGATTCCTAATGTGTTAAATGTTAATATGAAGGGGAATATTATTCAGTTAGTAATTACACTTTAAATGAATTTTGTGCTTTGTCAAATAAATGTATGATAAAGGCCAATTCTCTGTCTTCCTTGCTTACCCAAACACATGCATGCATCTATTGTTTTAAGGTTATTTAATAACCGATACACAGATCTTTTATCAGTGTTAATACCATTTAGATAAGCATTTTGAATGGAGAAAAATTCAGATAAATAGGTTATGAATTTTTTGAAATATTAATATTTTCCTTTCTCCCCAATGTTTTATTATTTTAGTTTTATAGAGTTACAGTAAGAATATTATATTCAGTGTGGCAACTCCTCTGAAATTTTGCTAGAGGAAAATTTGGGTAGAAGTATGTAATTCTAGCTTAAATATGAAGTTTATTGCAAGCAGAAATGATTACATAAATATTCAGTACATCTGATTGTGCATCAATAAAATTATTTAGCTTAAAAATTAAAAACAAAACAAAATACTTTTTTAAACACTAAATGACATAATTTAATATACATAAGAACTTACAGTTTCAAGACTGAGAATTCTCCAGCTGGTCTTTGTAATGAAATAACTGACATCGGCACATTATTTAAAAATATTCCATGTCCTCCATTGCCTGATATGATGGAATTTACCACAGATATTTCAGTATAACTATCAGTGGAATTAGCAGCTTCAGCATCCAGTGTTATTCCATGCTTTTTACATTGGTTGATTTTTGAAGAGGTCAAATGCAAACAGCTTAAAGATCTCATTTGAATTCCATCTTCCTGTATATAAAAATAATGTAAAACATAATAGTTAGCAAAATGAATCTAAATTAAAAGTTTATCATCATTGGTGAAGTGCCCCAAATTTAATGTTATAAGGATTTTATGTAGCTCAGCATGCTATTGAATTAAAATGTGAATTTTTTTTAAAGGCTATGGATTTCAGAATTATAAGATAATTTCAGTTCCAAATACATGCCAAAAAATGTACTCAGTTATAAAATAAATACAATAGAATGTTATTTATACAATTATTTTAGTAAAATGTAAATTTACAAATCCTTGAAATGCTTAGATTGAAAACACTAAATATCTTATGACACTGAATTCATCCTAAATTTCCTAAATATTTATTTGACCTAGCAAGGAAAAAAAATTCCCATGATTTAATGGTTTAACTAGAAATAAACTCTACACTTAATCAAATGAAGTAAGTAGCATTTAAATTTTTTTTTTTAAACAATAATGGGATATTTGAAAATATGTTGCGTATGATTTCGGACTACTAAATAATAACCAAAGAATTTAGAGCTTTTAAAATTGCTGATAACTATAAAAGAAATTAAAGAAAAGATAAACATATAATATATGAGCAGGGAAGAGAAAAAATAAAGTGTTCTAGTTCTGCAGCAGTCCAAATTTATGTTACCGAGAGTCAACTCAGGCCTCACCACCATAACTGATCTCAGAACTGTTGCACAGCTGCTGTTAACATCTACCCTAAATTTTTGCCACAGTGCACAAAAATGGCATTTATAACATAGAAGAATGAAATGTCTGCATTGCACTTCATTGAATTAAATATAAGATGAGCAAGATGAAAATAAAGTTTACAGCTACATTTCGGTCAAGATTTCAGCTTGTTTTCTTATAGAATAAATTACTTTGGTACAAGTAAAGAAAGAGTGATAAGATTTTCAGTAACTGTAACTTATTATTAATAAGTTACAGTTACTGAATAATTAAGATCAATGATTAATATAATTAAGATCAATTACCAATCAAAATACCAATAATATAATTAAGATCAATGATTTTATTTTAAAGAAAAAAAATATGGAAAAAAATTTCACTTAAAATCTAATTTACAGTCAAGTAATTAGAGTGGGAGGGAGAAAAAGTAGAGAAAATTAAATAATAATCATAAATTATGTTTAAGTGATTCTGAAAATAAATTAATATTTATTTACTTTGAAAGCTAAGACATAAAATGAAAATATTTTACATTTTTCCTATTTAGTAAAAGAAATTATCTATTTGATAATGATCTCTAATAATTTTTTTTTCTATCAGAAAAAGAAATGATCACTAATTGTCTAAATTTTAGTTTTTTTTTTTTATTT
Organism: Dolomedes plantarius; assembly: GCA_907164885.2. Lineage (NCBI taxonomy): Eukaryota > Metazoa > Arthropoda > Arachnida > Araneae > Dolomedidae > Dolomedes > Dolomedes plantarius. Next base: position 120,337,977 of record OU015497.1, on the reverse strand, counting down.
ATTTCATTTACATAAAGTGACAAGAACTTTTAAAATGAAGGATTCATTCATGAGTTTAAGGATCAGTTTTTATTTATTAATTTTTTTTTAAAACTGGAAATATATAGTATGCAATTTTGTTTAGACATTCTAGAACCAAACGCTTAATTGATGAGGTAATAGGTAATTATTTTAAATTTTTTAATAACTCACTTAAGAATCAAATTTTTAAAACATTTAAAACTTCTAGTTGAAGGTTAATGAAAAAAAATCATACACTTACAGCAGAATTACAGATAGTACTATTTTCAATAAATGCCACAGATCCTCCTAAAAGTAAAATACCAACAGATGCCCCATTGCTGTCAATAATGCAGTTATTCAAGTGAATTTCACCATGGTGAACAACAAGATTACACATTAATCCAGATTTTGCTCTCAGGGTTACATTTTTCAAGTTCAAATTAGGGGTACAGCAGTTTAAGAAAACCTCACTGTTTCCTGTTGCTTCTAGAATTATATCTGACCTTGATCCCATACCTATGATAAAAACAAAAAAGGCTTAGTATTTAAAAATTCAAAATTATAGTAAACACTATTTAATAGCATAGAAAAAGCTGAACTTTAATATTTTGCAAGCTATAAATGTTGAGGAGCTGAAGTTCTAATAATTTCAATATAAAGATTATTTTATAATAATGGAATATCATTTATTTCATGAATTTCTTTTTTAAAATTTGTTTTACTACCTTTTGGTCATAACAGGAATGAACAATAAATTGTAAATACATTGAAATAATTTTGAGTAATTTAAATTACAAGTCTACTATAAAAAGCTTCAGACATTTATGTGATGAATCTACATTATACTAAAACCCTGAGATTGCCTGTAAATCTATATAGCAAAAAGTGCAAAGTAGAACCATATTTGTAAGAATACAGAAGTTTGAAATGAGCAAAAACAGGAAGTCAATTGATAGCAAGCCACATGCTACTAAATTATAAGTATTATGATTTACATTTTATTAAATTAATTTTAAATTCAGTTGTTGTCATCTGTCATTTGAAATTAAAATCTCTTGTTAGAGGGAAAACTATTTTCAGAAAAATTCGAAATAATTCTGTATTGACTGATATTTAAAACTTGAAATTTAAAATACAAATCACTACTTTTATTTGAAGAAAATGCATTAAATTTAGTGTTATTTAACAAAATTTTTAAATTATGAATATTTCATTAAAAAGTAACATTAGAATTGGGTTTAATAAAATAGGAGATTTAAAGGCCTCCTTCATATTTGTATAATGCATTGAAAAACTATACAATGAATTTTTGTAAAATAAACTAAAGTTAATTACAAGAGTAAATGTATAGAATCTCCTATTTTTTTCATTATAATGTACAAACAAAAATATTTAAAAGTACTAAGCTGAGAAAAGTCTCAGAACATGCTCAAAATGCTCTTTGATTTTTTCCTAATTACCCAAGAAAATTGGGTGATCAAACAAGTCATGAGTAGGTAGTATAGTAAACTTCTAAAGTTAATAACCTTAACTTAAACTACATTTAACTTTGAAAGTTAAAGCATTTTACAAATTAAAATATTTATTTGTTATCATAACACAATTAAAGCCCACTTTTGAATTTTGATGCTGATCCTAAAATGAACCAATTGAATAAGTAGGAAATAAAAAAACTCAAAACATCCTTACATAATACAAAAACACATGATTACAGTGGTGCAGCCAGGACTTATATCTGGGATGGGGTAGAACTTCATGTACAACCAAACTATCCTATATAACAAAACTTTTAATATCTCACAGAAGATATGTTCTCAATTTTATGGCGTCATGGGGATTTAACCTCAAAATCCCCACCTTACCACACTACTGCATGCATACAACATTTTTATGCTACTTTTTGGAATGACATGGAGGTATACAGGAAAAAAAATAATCTAGTATTTAATTACTCAGCCATGGTTATTTTTTCAATACTTATAATCATAATACATTGCTATCAAATTAAGCATTCAAACATCACAAACATTAGAAGAATCAATAAATATACCTTCTACTATAATGTCTCCTTCTAACCAACCCAAAGTGTCACACTGGTAGACACCAGGAAAAAGGAAAATTTTGTCTCCATTAGAACACAACTTGAAAGCAGTTTCAGCATTATGTTCAAACTCCAAAATTTCAGATGATTTAACAGGTAAGTTCTACAAAGAAACACATATCAAATAACTTTATAATTAAAGGTACAGTTAGAAATTCCTGAATCATGTTTTCATCAATAATTTATTAAATATTCATGATACTCTAATAATTAGTAAGTTTCCAATTGCAACTTTGTTACTATAATTTTTGTGCCCTAATTTATATCAAGTAATTTTCTTGACAATTATGCAGCACTGAATTGAAAATACATTTACATTTTCTGAATATTTTTTAAAAAATTAATTCAAAGATGACAATTTGATATTTAACACCACTAAAAATTTCTAAATTAAATTTTTGAGATGTTTATTTAATATGAAAATGGAAATCAGAAATTAGAGAACAGAATTATCAACTTTGTCTAAATTATATTACAACAAACATTTTTTATTTGATATTAAAAACTCATTTAATAGTATATAATACCTAGCTTAACTTATATTTTCATAAGTTTCTTTATGATAATGATGTCTAAAATCTTTTAGCACAAAAATGTGCTTTATAGGTTTTTTAATTTCCACAATACATAAAGATCCAAAATTTTCCAATACATTTAGTTCCATAAAGACTGAGCTATCTTTGAGAGTTCTCCCCCCCCCCCCCCCAATCACCTATCGCTTGTAACAGATGGCTCTCGGTTTTCACCACATGGGGGAAAAAGCACAAAAAGTTCATGAAGGGAATTCAAGTCTCTTATTACTGTGAGAATTTTCAGTATCATGGGAATTGTACCAGTATTATACAGTTTACTTTCAATTTCTAGTGCATGGCTAATTTTACAGAGTTTCAGAAGTATACACTGAAATGGCATTTGAATGTTGAAAAGTTTTAATTCAAAACTAACACTGTCTTGTTTGACTATTTATCTGATTTAGATGCTGAACAAATATCAATGAAAGTGACGAACTTGACACCATTGTCTTAAGTGAATTGCTCAGCTATGGTATTCACTCTGGCCAGATCCTTGCAATCCAGTGGATACCTAGTAATTGTGATATTATTGGTAAAGAAAGAGCTGATTTTCTTGCTAAGAAGGGCTGTGATCATCAACAACCAACTTTCTCTGTGTTTTATGACTCCGTTTGTAAATATATTGCAAGATGCATTGGTAACTGACAGACTCATATTGATGCTGCTAGCGGAAAGAAGTGAAGTCAGCTCTTAAACAGTCCTGTTTTGATGGACTTGCCATGACAACTTTTTGTTGCCAACTTTAGAATTCTTACTTCCCATGACCTTTCACTTTGGCATTTAAACCATATTGTCTTGGCTAGCTCAACTAACTGTCCTCTTTGTTTGTCTGGAGGGATTACGGATTTTAACCATCTTCTGACTAGTACTTGTTTAAGGGACAACCATCTTATTGACGACTGGACAAATAGAGCTATTTTTTATTAAACTGCACATACACAGCAGTATGGTCACAGTGGTCTATTGACTGTCTTTTGATGTAGGATAAAAAAAAGAAAAGCAAAACTTTGCCTTAAGTCTGAAGAAAAAATCTTAACCTTACTGTGTGAAAGTGAACCTTTCATAAAACTGATAAAAATGTTCTTGTTTTTCTCATATGTAATGCAAGCATATGTCTTCAAGAGTATGTGTGTGTGTGTTGGAGGGGGGAATAATTTTCTGTGAATAGTAACTTGATTCAGTTTGTATCATCTTTTACAAAAATTATTGCGAAATTTAAACTTGAAAAGGCAAACAAAGAAGAACTTTAATAGTATTCTGAATATGGAAGACCTACTCATATGTACAGAATAAAAGTAACTTAGAATCCTTTATTTTTACTCATTAAAATTGTAGAATTTTCACTTTAAAAGAAAAATACTTACAAACAGAAGGAAAATGATAGTTAGTAGAGGTTTTAAAATTTTAAAACAAATACTGAATACCATGGAATGGAAAAGAAAAAAACCCTACTGAAATCATTTCATAGGTAAACTCCTTTGAAACAGCATAAATAAGAGGGCTTGATTTTTGTTGAATTTTCATAGATCTATGAGGGACATATTTTTTCATCATGAAAGACCTATAGAAAAAAAAGGAAATTCTTAATTTAGAAAAATGTAACAGTTTTCAATAGTTTATTTAATAAACTCAATATGTTATCCCAATTTAGTCAAGATTTTCTTTTACAAAAAAGAATTTTGAATTTAAATTTATATTATTAACTATAAAATTGTAAACAGCTATATATTATAACTTCTTTACAAAGAATAATTTTAATACCTTATAACTGGATTTTCAAGAATTTCCATTTTGGCTTGTAATTCACTTAATTTTGTTCTTAAAGACATGGATTGTAATAAATCGTCTTCATTTATTTCAGCTTCAGAATCACTTACATTCATTTCAGAATACAGATTATGTAAATCATTCAGTATAGCCCATCCTTGTTTCAGAATGCATTTGATTTTTGTGGTCATTGCCTTGGGCAATATATTGTTCTGCATATCAAAATATCTAAGAAAGTAAAATAAAGCATTTAATACATGTTACATAGAGGATAAAAAGAAAAATTATATTTTAAATATTTATATGTGACACAGTAGTTGATCTAAAATATGAAACTCAGTGCTATTTATAAACTGTTATTAACTTGAAGATAAATTATAAGCATTACTAATTCTACAAACAATTTAAGAAAATATATTTTGTAAAACATACAAAATTAATTTCAAATTAAGCAAAGTATGAAAAGACACAACTAATCCCATTATTGAATAATCAAGGGTTGGTTAAAACTAATTTTACACAAACTACAGTAATCAATATCACGTAAAACAAATATTTACAACTATTTGCTCCTTAAATTTTATCTGAAATTTTAATTTGATTTCAAAACTGCTCAATTTAAAGCTTATTTTTGTAAGTTTATTAAAGCTTGCACAAAATCTCCAACAAGAATTCATTGACATTCTTATATCTGCTAATTTTTCTGTTACAGTATAATACTATGCACAAAAAAATAAAAAATCAATAATAAAAAAACCTATAAGAGGGTAACATAGTATGAAACTTTCAAATAGCTTACGACATTGGAAAATGAGAATTAACTCTTTGAACTCCAATTTCTTTCTTGTCAGTTTTATTTCCAAAAACTTTTAGTTTAATTTTTTTAAAGTTTAACTGGAAAGAAGTAGGATATTAAATTTTGTTTTAAACTAGAGAAAAATTGCAAGAGAGAAAATTCATTTTCAAAAATCACATGATCTGCTTAGAACAATTGTGTTTTGTCAATTTTATGACGTAAATAACCATAATAAATTTATTTAAAATATATATGGCTGGAAATTTAAAAATGTTAAGTGTGACTCAACATAGGAATCCAAAGGGTTAAGAAAGGATTTTGGGAGATGTCAAAACAAATGTGCATTAATAATTAAAAAGTTATATCAGAATGAGGAAATTTCTCTAAAGGTAAGAATCATGGGGAGTTACACACTAGTACTCAGCCCCTCCCCCCAAAAAAAGTAAAAATTAAAAAAAATGCCTTATTATTACATCAGCAAAAACAGCCCATTAAATGAAGTAAGGAATATTCTGAGTAACTAGTACTGAATTAACACTGCAAATGAACAAAAATGAAATACAGAAATTTTTCTTCAAATATATCACTTCAATTTTTTTAAGAATCCTGCTCGTAAAACTTAGGTTTTAAGAAACATGAGGGTAAAAATAGGCCTTTTAAAAACTATTCACAGGTTTCTTAATTAAAATTGTAAATAAGAAATTCTTAAAGACTTTAAAGAGCCATGCAAACCTTTGCTGTTTTTACTTACTTACTTACACACACACACACACCAAAAAAAAAACAAAAAAAACATTCACTAATGTTTATTATTCTGAAGTATGGAAAATAAGAATATTTGAAGGCAAATTTAAAAATTTCAAAAGTGTGCACAGGTAAAGAAAGATTAGACTGCTAGGAATAGAATTCTAGAGTAAGCAATCTCTAGTAAGTTAAGATAATGCAGAAGTTAAAGACATTATTTTCAAAGATAATAGAATCTAAGAATTTTGTGAGCTTCAAACTATCAGATAAAATGCTTTATACTAATCCCATTTCATTTTCAACAATAAAAATATTGAGTTTTTGAAGGAAATACCATGTACTTTTACTCTATCACAGAAAATTTTTTAATTAATACATAAATTTGTTTTTCACAATTTAGTCTCAAAACAACTGATGGTATGAAAGATAATATAAAAAACTCATTTTCCCTCTTCTGATCATTAAAATACAGATAGTCTGACTTCTGAAACATACTAATCTTATTCATTAAGTAAAATAGATTTCCACTTCATGTAAAATAAAAATTAAAAGAAATTTTTTTTCCAAAAACTTATAAAAATTTAAAACATAAGTTAAAAAAAAACTGAAGTTCTCATTACTTGTAAAATAAATAGCTAAAATAAAATTTGCTTAATAGCCTTTTTTCAGCCTATGTATTTTATATTTTCTTTCTATATAAGGAAAAAATAAATAAAAAGCTTTAAAATAAATAAGTATGCACATACTTATAATTTTTTTCACAAAAAAGTAGAAAAACTTACAACTGTAATCGAGGTTTAAGAACTTTTTCTGAATACACAATATCATCTTCTTCCCCATCCCATGGGCGAGACAAATGAGTCATGAAAAATCTGCATAGTAAAATCAATTTATACTTATGTGGAAAAACAAGTTAGATAACTAAATTCTAAATTGAAATTTCCTGATATATATATACTAAAACTAAATAAAGAATCAAACCCTTGTTTTAACATTAAAAATTACAATTGCTAAACTTACTCTTTATATAAACGTATGATCCTAATTCTGGGTAATAGACATTTTTTTAAAGTGTTAGTAAACTCTTATAAAATCTTTAGAACCAAACAGGAGGGGTAACAAAGAAAACAAATCACAAAATTCCTTTTGATTTTAACAATAGTGTAATGTTTAGTAAAAGGGGCCTAAAGTGGCAATATACTGGAAGCATGTCGCTAGGGAAAAAACTGTCTTGGACTGGAATACTGAATTTCTTGCTTCATCTAAGGCATTGTGGGCAAAAAGATTTTTTCCAATTATTTTTCAGCGTTTAAAGTGTAAGCACTTTTCAACTGACTTTAACTTAACTCAAGTTTTAACTGGCCATGGAAATTTTAAGAGCTATTTGCCTTGTTTTAATTTGGTGATCAGTGGACTTTGTGCTTGCGGAGATGCTGATGAAGATGAACATTTTCCTTTTCACTGCAAATTACATGCGAGTGCCCGAGCTATCTTAAAGGCAGATTTGAGATGTCTATCCATTTGTTGGCCTCCCATTTTTTCTGATCTCGTTAGGGTGTTGAAAGTCTTGCTGTCTTGCGAAATTTTTTTTGTAATTTAAATTTTTAATTTTTTCTTGTTTTGTGTTTTTCCACTTACTTCTGTAACCCTCATGTTATACCTTGTGGTGCATGAGGAGATTTCGAAAAAAAAAAAAAAAAAGGTGGCAATTTATTATGTTAATTTTTTAAATACGAATTGTTATTTATGGTGAAAAGACTCTTGCCCATAGCGATAAGTACTTTTCTAATGTCATTACTGAATCTATTTTAGGATTCCATAATTATTATACAAAAGGACCTTTATATTCAACCCAGAGTAAATAATTATACAAATAACTTTCTCTTACATACACAAATCGAATATAACTAATCTTTTGAATAATAAAGAAATTGTTCCACATGAGACTAAAATTAAAGTCCAGTATCTTCAGAGGTCTAATAGAAAATCAGCTTTTTTGATAATCTATTGGAACTTAATGATTTATTCCCATTTTTGATATAACAGCAATGTAATACATGATATTTTTATTTTTATATAGGGAGTCAGAATGTCTATCTCTACATACATATATATATATATATATATATATATATATATATATATATATATATCACATGTAGGTTAGATATAGTGATGTATATTTATGAATATTTTGTAAGATAAATGTACATTCACTAAATATGCATACATTGTTTAAGCAATTAAAATTAATAAATTGTGACGACTGACTCCTTTCATGAATTTGATTTTTTTTACATTACATTATGTAGCTGATTTTAAAAAAGCATACAGACTAATCAGACGTCCATTTCTTACAAATACCTTTTAAATATATATAATGCTTTGAAAAATGTATATTGTTCTAAGAATGTCTTTATACATAATTCTTGGAGTTTGCTTGGTTCTAAAATAGTAAAACATCTTTCAGGTCAAGTTTGTATTATTACACAATATAGAAAAAAATTATCACAAAATACAGGTAAAAGAATACATAATCACAGCTATTGTAAGTTAAAAATAATATATTTTCTTTGATTTTATGCAGATATTTCTTCTATAAGTAAACATTATCTCTAACAGACAACATATATGTCTGTAACAGAAAATATGTTGAAATAACAGAAATATGGTATGATGCATAAAGAAGTAATGCAAGCCATAATTTAATCAAACTTGACTAAACTACTACATATCATGCACTTTGATTTTGAATTCAAATTAGAATGAACTGAGGATGGACAAATGACTCTTCTCTTCATTCCTCTGTTTTCTGCACATAGTTTGCAGACATGTGACAAACATATGTCAATGAAGAGATAGGTTACAAAGCACATACCTTACATTCTCAATTGCAATAGCTGTTTTGGCATATAATTCATCCTCATCATCTTCACTTATTGCATATAACTCTATCAGTGGTACAGTTATCAAGTTATTAACATTTACTTCTTTTTTTAATTCATTCAACATCTTTTCATTTGTATTCTCATGTATGACTGATCTGATTAAAACATCTGCTTCTAATTTTTCCAAGCTTACATTAAAAACCTACAGGATTAAAAAAAATCATATATAACTTTAAAAGCATAAAAATTGATTTTAAATATCAGTTTCATAAACTGTTTTTCTCATAAAGAAAATATAAAAGTTATGAGATTTTTTATAAAGTAACAAGTAATTTTTGTATTAGTTTTAAAAATCTGAATATAACAAATAAAGCAAATAATTAAGAAATCTAAAATAATAATATAAAAAGATTTTAATACTTTAAAGGATAATATAATAAAGGTAATGAAATACAGAAATAAACAGGGCTTAATATAATGAATAACAAGAAATGCTAAATTCAGAATTAACAGAAAGAAACACTTTCAATAATAATAATTTAAAAAAAATTAAGATATAAATTAAAAATATTACCTCTACAATAAAATCCTGATTTGAAAAAAAATGTTTAGATTCTTTAGATTTCCACACAGCTTTCCAGCCTACAGGCTCAATTATACTAGTCACATAGTCAACTAGAACTGACTCTACATCAGAACATGAACAACCCTGAAGAATTTCTACACTAAACAGATGCAAAATTTCATTCAGTGAAGATGAATCAACTTCTAAGCTGTATGTATCTGGATAAAAACAGCAAGCTGTAAGCTCCTGGCTTGGCTCTGACATATTTAACTCTAAATTTGGAAGGGGTGAAAATAATTAGTAAAATACAAACAAAAATCTAAAGCTTTAATGTCATAAAACAAAATTTTGATAATATATATATATATATATATATATATATATATATATATATATATATCACCCTGGCAAGAAAAGTGACAACTTAAAAATGCAGCATTTGAAAAAAATCAACTTAAAGAATATAAAACTTGAACTAGCCTACAATAAAACTGACACAACTGCCCTCAGGTGGGCAAATTACAAGATAGAGATGTGTCACTTTTTGTGCACTATGGGGCACTTCATACATATTTTTCAATGACATAACCTCAAAATTGCTATTTTTTGATTTGTGTCCCTTTTTCTTGCCCGGGTGTGATATATGCATGTCAGATAAAAATATTTATTATATAATAAAGTTGTTCTAATGGTACATGAGAAGTAATTCTTCAAAAAGAAATATAGTCCAAACATTTAAAATCTTCTTATTACTTGCCAATTTATCCCTAAGCTGGCTCAGGCCTACTAAGCATTCTATCTCATTAACATCTCCATTGCTTCTGCTGAAACCTACATGTGATCTCTCTCTCTCTCTCTCTCTCTCTATATATATATATATATATATATATATATATACACACATAATATATAACAAATGTCAATTACCTCTAAAATTCCAACAGAGTGAGATCATTCAAAACCACAAATGGATATCTTACCATGGCCTTGAAAGAGTGACTTTGTTTATAAATTGGGTTCCCAAGACAGAACTCTTTTATTTATATATATATATATATATATATATATATATATATATATATATAACAGAAAAATGAATTGGTAAAAAAGGGCAATTTATAGGTCATGCCAGGATCACTGAATAAGATAGGGAATCAATATAATTTTTGGCATAACAAATATATAGAGTGTGTGATGAAATGGTAATACATTGTCTCTTAAGATTAGCTATCAATTTTTATTTTTAATAATGAAAAGAATGATTTTCGAGTGAGGCCTTAGATAAAATTTTAAAAGTTTTTTTTTTCAACATAGTTCAAATATATATTTTATTTGAAATTATTTTGCTGATATTAATTTGCAGAACTAAACAACAGTCTCTTCAAACATTGCAATTTTTATCACTGAAAACCAGAATTCATACAGAAAATTCAGCTATCCATGCTAATTCATGCACCAATATACATAGAAAATTGAAAACGAAGAATTTAAAAATGGTGCCCCATTACATATAAATTGAGAAGTTTGGTTTAAAAATAAACTATTCACAGGTTTTAACTAAATTATTTACAGTGATTTAAATAGTTTTTTTTTTATATTAACATAAAGCTTTCACATATTTTAAAATTTTTCACATAGAAAAATTTTGTATCAATTCTTTACTAATGAAAGAAATTGATATCCTCCCGGGCAATTTATATTTATAATCTTTTCCTTTTGTGGTGTAAAAATTCATTCACTTATGGATAATGGGGAATTTAATATAATTATTTGTAATGGTGATAAATTATGATGAATTGGTGATTAAAACATATTTTCTTACTGTTAGGTACAAATTTAATTTACTAAAACGCTCCAAGAGATTTAAAATGGCATAGAATATTTACAACTTTATATATACATAGAGCATATATAGTAATAGTAAATACAGTAAATTTTTAGTTTTCTTTCATCTAAACCGATAGTGAAAAATTACAAAAGAAACGTGAAATCCACACACTAAAAACTGAAATAATTTATTCATAAACGTATTTTCGGGCATAATATTTAAAAAAAAATTGTGTTATATGTACAAAATTTACATTTACAATAAGATTTATTCACTAGAAATCGAAACATAAATATGATATTTCTTTTAATTGACGAAGATGTACACACTTAAGATGATATTTTGAAGTTTAAGCAATTCATTGATACTTAATAGCACATTGATTCAAATTAAAAATGGAAATCATTGAAAATATTTTTAAAAAAATTCCTGATACTTAAAAGTAGGAAGTATAAATGTACTCGGCCATTTTAAACAAATTAATATAACATTTGTTGTACGTAGTCAAAGTACAATTAAAACAGTTTATAACGGCATATAACGGCGGTTAATAAGTTTCAAACATTTTTAAATGTAGTTACGGAATGACAAAGAAAAACCTAAACTTTAGAACTAACTGTAGAAAACATCAAAACAAAATTTTACAGCTCTGTTAAACAATTAACTTTAGTAAATTTTCTTTACAGACCCACCTGTAATTAGTAGAGATGCAGTACTTTTGAATTAAAGAGCCCGTTTTTAAAAACAATAAATACAAAGATGTTTGTACCCTCCTTGTTTTCACAGAATAAATCATGGAGTAGAGAAATCGCTACCACCATACAAACAAGTAAGTAAGTTGTATTAGCACTTTTAAGGTATCACCAAGGTATTTGCATACCTTAAAGATATTTTAAAAATTACTTTCCATTTATTTTCATTTCTGTATTTCATTCTAGATTATGGCTACGTCAAAATTATTATTATTATTATTTAACTTTATAACTCATACTTTATAGAAAAAAAATCAAGCAAAATATGATAGCTTAAAGTCAAATGATATGTACATTATTCAAATACTTATGCATATACATTTTAAATTTTACTATGATTATTCCATAGAATATACGTCATCGGAGTGTGACGCTATTTTCCATTGTGGAGACAAACTCCCTAAGTTAACATCCATTCATTTAACTCGGATCTAAATTACGGGACTGGCTTGTAGGATGTAGTGCTGGTCATCTGTACGGTGTCCCCTTAATTGAATGGCCAGCAGTCTCGCCCTTTATCTGAGAACAAATGGCGTCATAGACAATCTTCTGACCATTTGTAATAAATGAAACGTTAACGTCCATAGGGGAAAATTTCGAATATTATTTCTTCAAAGCCAGCATTTTTTAACTCATGTAATCTGATGAAATGCAGTCAAAACAACATCAAATTAATTATAAAAAATACTTTTCACCTTGTACTAAGCGCAATAATTGAAGAAAATTGAAAGGTTTCGTTGGATATCGGCTGTCTATTTAACCTCTGTAATACAAATTCATCATCTTGCTTCCTATTTCGGCCTGTTTTTAAGCACAGGTTGCTAAATAGTTCTTTCCCATCCTGGGTTTGATCCCAGCGTTAAATATCTTTGCTGCTCGCGGTCCTCTGTGGCTCGTCTTCGACTTTTTGCAGTTTAATCTTTATATTTTGCTTTTTATCTTATCTTATATTGGAACATTTTATTTTGACAAGTCTTGCTGATTTAATTTTGTGTTAACTTTAACTTACTAAATTCTAATGTTTTTATTTCATTTTTGCAAATTCTTTAATTTATTTGTAACTTAACTTTTTTTTTCTTTTTTCACTTGATTCATTTCTTCTTGGACCATGCGTTAAAAGCTTCAGTGCTTCCCATAACCATACCGAGGGTAAAGGGCTTTCTTAGCCCTATTTGAAACCACACGAAAACTTTTTGTCCATGTCCACGTATGTCGGCTGTCCTTCACTTTGTGAGCGACATATTTGGAAAAAGTTGGTTGATAGTCACCAAGGTGACTGTAAATTTCAGATAATCTCTATTTTTATTATTATTACCATGCTTTTATTAACTTGCTTTCTTGTTTGTGTGTTTCTTTGCGTGTGTGTTTATCCAGTACAAATCTTGCAATCGATTTTTAACTAACTTCCCGACTAGCTAGACATTTGAAAATTTTAGAATAACTCAGAACACGATGACAATGCATTTTTTAAATAATTTTAGCCATCTTTAAGCAGAATTAAATTAATTTTCAGTTATTTTCAGTTAATTTTGTTTTGTAGACTGGTGGAGCCATCTATTGGCCGGAACGGGAACGAAAAGTTAAATGCAATTTCCAATTAACTTCATTTTCTTTCAAGTTGATGGGATAATTCATCAAAAAATTTTTTTAAAAGTATTTCTTAATACATAGAATTGTCAAGCTTATATCATTCAACAGAAAATTTAAAAACATGCTATATAAAAAGTTCTTTTTATCTTGTAATTATTCCCGATCAGTATCTCGTCAGGACAATACTATGTTGAGGCGACAAGTAGAACCACAATTTTGATGAGGTATTGCTGATTTTAACCTAGAATTTTTCCATCGCGATTTAAAAAAACCTTTCGTTTTAAAATTTTACTTATTTTTTATTTTCAGCGTATATGTAGAAGAAAAGTGTAGAAATCACCATTTATGGTGATTGTAATCCACAATACTCCAACAAGAGTCATATCAGAAGGTTTTCGAAAATTTAACAAATTCGATTACGAAGTTAAATAATTACAGAGAGAAGGAAATTTCAAGAGCGATTAACATTCACAGGTCGCGAGCAAGATCTGACCAACGGTGTCAGTGTTCTGTCCGGGCTGGACATCGTTTAAACTCGCGTGAACTCTCCGACCGCTGTTACCAGTCTCTTTTCCCATTCGTTTCTTCGCGCGCATCTGCCTATGCGCAGTGTTCGCGGAGCAGACGCCAGCGCATGTATCTATCCGCCAACGTTCTCTAGCGCTTACATCTGGTGGCAGTGAAAATAAAGAGTTTCCCACAGTACTTCCCCCCCCCCCCAAGTACCGAAGGTACGAGGAGTTAAAGGTACCGTGGGTTAAAGCGGACATGCCGTCCAGAACGTGTAACAGTAGTTGGTACACTCTGAAGATCTTGCTGATCCCTAGAGGAGGATGGCGATATTGCATCAGGGATAGGCAAATCGTCATGTTTGGAGGAACCTTGATTAGCCACGATATCGTTACTGGCATTTGCCGTGAAAAGTGCCGGTTTCAAAAGGTCGACGCTGATGACAGATTGTGAACCTTTGACGAGCAATGTAAAGTGCGTTTGTGTTCGTGCAATGATTTTGTACGGTCCACTATAAGGGGGTAGGAGAGACTTCTTCACTCCATCGCGTCGGATGAGAGCAGGTCTCAAGTGCAGGATGCGTGAAAATTTTGATTTTATTGTGTGCAGACGTTTGTGTAGGAGCCAATGCTTGCTTTATCTGTCGCAAATGTTGCACAAAAAAGGCTGGATCATCCACTGGAGCTGCTGATGGAGAGATAAGTTCACCTAGTAGACTTAGAGTAGAGCCATAGACCAGTTCTGAGGACGTACACTATAAATCATTTTTAAATGCGGACCGAAGTCCTAGAAGAACCAACGGAAGTGTATCTGTCCACTTGATGGTTCGGTGGCACATCAGGGCTTGTTTCAACGAGCGGTGGAAACGTTCAACCAGCCCATTACTCTGGGGATGGTATGGTGTTGTACGGATGTGCCGCGTGCCTAGCAAAGACGTTAATGATCGAAACAACGACGATTGGAACTGGCGTCCCTGATCCGTCGTGATCACAAATGGTACGCCAAACCGGGAAATTCAATGATTTAGGAAGGCACGCGACGGTCTCCGCTGTTACGTAACCGATAGGGATAGCTTCAGACCATCTGGTGAATCTATCGGCGCACGTCAACAGGTAGAAAAACCATCCGAAGGCGGCAAGTGGCCAACCAAATCCACATGCACATGATCGAACCTCTGATTCGGAATCGGGAATGCTTGGATGGGACAATGGTTATGCCTCGAGACTTTTGATCGTTGGCAGTCAATACAGGAACGGGTCCACTCGGCAACATATTTGAAAATTGCCGGCCAGATATATCGCTCCATGATGAGTTTCTTAGTTGTACGAATTCCTAGATGCGACAGATTGTGCAAAGAACAAAATATTTTCTTACGCAGGCCGGCAGGGACATAGGGTCTGATGTTATTGTCACTAGAATCACAAATTATAGACAGTTCTGAGCCAAACTTTAATGGACGGAGTTGTAGTGAGCAATTAGAGTCTTTCAACAGATGTTGTAACTCATTATCGTCTTTTTGAGCTGCAGCGAGCATAGCAAAATCAACTGGTGTGTTATCGATTGTTTCGATGCGTGACAAAGCATCAGCAACCACATTGTCATGACCAGGAATATACCTAATGTCCGTGCTAAACTGAGCTATAAAATTATTTTGACTTAATTGTCTGGGGGAATCGAAATTTGAATTTTTAGTGAAAGCGTAGGTAAGAGGCCGATGATCTGTAAAAATTGAGAAGGATGAGCCTTCGAGATCATCTCTGAAATATTTTATAGCTGAGTATATGGCGAGAAGCTCTCTGTCGTATGTACTATACTTCTGTTCAGAAGGGGAAAGTTTTCGAGAGAAAAATGCTAGCGGTTGAGGGCCATTAGTAATTTGAGCATGTAAAACTCCTCCAATAGCGATGTCAGACGCATCAACCGTTAGAGAGTGTTTTTGGTTAGGCGCACGGAAACATAGTGTCGCAGCATTCACGAGAGAAGATTTGCATTTGGCAATGTCAGCACAGGTTTCGTCGGTCCACGGGACGGGTCGATTATCATTCTTTTTCGAATATTTAAGGAATTCGTGGAGAGGAGCTTGCGTTTCTGCGACTTTGGGAAGGAAGCGACGGTAAAAATTAATCATAACGAGAAAACTTCTCAGTTGAGAGATAGTATCAGGCTTCGGAAAATCTGAGATAATTTGTGTTTTTTAAGGAAGAGGTTTCACTCCAGAAGGGCTGATTAAGCAACCCAAAAAGGATACGGATGATTTACCAAGTACACATTTGGAGGGGTTAAGTTTTAATCCATATTGCTTTAGGCGATCGAATACTTGACGAAGTTGTTTCAAGTAATCGTTTTCATTGTCTGACGCAATAAGGATGTCATCAAAATACGGGATGCAAAAGGTCAAACCAGACAACACCTGATGAATAAACATTTGAAAGGTTTGACCTGCGTTACGTAGACCAAAGGGGGTGGACAGGAATTCGAAGAGACCAAATGGAGTCGTGACTGTGGTCTTGGGTATGTCTTCGGGATAAACTGGAATTTGGTGGTATGCGCGAGCTAAGTCCAAGGTTGAAAAACTATTTTTGCCGAAGAAAATTTGAGTACAATCCTGTATGTGAGGGACTGGGTATCGATCAGGAATTGCCACCGAATTTAGACGACGGTAGTCGCCACATGGATGCCAGTCGCCATTAGCTATTTTACCATGTGCAGGGGACTTGCCCATGGTCTTTTTGAGGGACGAATGATGCCTTGTGACAAAAGGAACTCAAATTCCTGACGTGCAGCCCGGAGAAGTTCTGGAGGCAGACGTCGGGGTTTTGCAAATACGGGAGGTCCTTTAGTTTCAATATGATGGAATATAGTTGATGGTTGTATGTTATTAGAATTTTGACATGGGTTAGCAAGTACTCTATTAGAAATTTGAGAGGGGTTAGTAAGTTATAGATACGTGCTTAGCATTTTTTCAAATTTAGAATCTCCTAAAAGAATTGAAATATTCGTGCTAAGAGGGTTATCGTTAGAGGTTTTACCACCATAGGACAATTTTGTTTCGGCATCAATTAATCTATTGTTTTTGACGTCAACTAATAAACTGAAATGTTTAAGGAAATAGGAACCTATGATTGGTTGGTTTACGTCGGCTATAACAAACGACCACTGGCTTTACGTCGGAACAGTACGTCGGAAATGTAAATCCAATGTCAGGAGTTTGGTACCAAAGGTAAATATTTCAAAACCATTGGCCGCGAAAAGGACTAAACTGTCACGAGCTTTTGCCTGAGGAGTGATACGTCGAGGAATGACTGAGATATCGGCAATAATTAAAGGCACAATAATTAAAGTTAATAAACAAAAAAAACCCCGAAGCATGCGACATGTGAACCATATTTGGCGATGCAAAAGGAAAAGCATAAATTCTCTCTGCGTTTCAAAAAGGAGTTTCAGAATTCTTTTTAGGTTTCCACGTGTCAAAGCTTTAACAACATAATTGACAAATACAATTAAATTTACAATTAAATTTTAAGAAAAACACAACCCTCATTTTAAAAGAGAAATAAAGTTTTAAACAATTTTAATGTGGTAGAAGGATTCACGTAATTTTATCCTTTATCCCTTAAGGCTGCTGTGTGCTAACCCTTTTGGATTCGTCCATCTTAATGTTAACCTATGGGGGAAAATCTGTCCAACGATTATTGGATTTAAAGATTTTTTTTAATGTTCTCCGTAATAGAGAAAAAAATTTTACACCTTGGGCCCTTTTTTCTTTTTTTTTAAATGCAAATAGTATTTTAAAATTTAAATTATTCGGGGGAAAAACTGGCATAGTGTGTTTTAAACTGGCATAGTGTGTCCTAAATTCCTTTGGTGGACGAAATTCATCAAATGAATTCTATTGCAAGGTGAAGAAAAGTTCAGGCTACCTGAAAAATACCATTTTTATTGGATTATCAGCATTTTTGTAGCTGTAAATAGTAGACACATTTTCTCGAGAGGTTAACACTGAGGTGAGCGAATCCAATTGGGTTAGTATACAGCAACCTTAACAGAAGTGCGAAACGGGCATTCAGTGAAAAAGTATTTCAGAGAGAAAGACATATTTTGGAAATGACATATTTTGAAATAAAAAAGTCGGGATTCGCGTCGGTACATGGATGGAAGGAAGCCGCTTCCTATTTGTCAAGTGTTTACGCTTTATATACTGCTGGTGCGATGGATTGTCGTCTTTGAAGTTTTGCCAAACACATTTATCGATGTCTAAAAAAAAAACGACAGTTGACTGGAGTTATAACACGCTGGAGGTTTTTTGTGGTGATTCTCGTACTGAAAGGTAGAAATGTAATTGACGACTTTTTTGTATTGTAGTTGGCGAAAGGTCGGTATAATGAGGAAATAGACAAAAAGATCAAAATTAATTATTTATGAAAAATGTTGCAAGAAAAAAATTTATTTAAAATACTAAATATTAAAAAAAAAGAACTAAAATACTCGGAACAGCAGAACATAACGAAGAAACCACTATTAAAATGTAATCGAAAAATTTAGCGTCATAAAAAAAATCTGGCACAGTATATGGGACTAGATTTGTATATAGCTTTGTGAACACCCTTTTCTGACAGGATATAATGGATGATCAAATATTAATACACTATTCTTTAATGCAGAATTTCAGCTTTTTAAAATTTATGTTAGCTTGCTGTATTTTTCTTAAGCTATTACGCAACCATTATTCATACGAAATGATAATAAAGATCCCACCTTAGGAGCAGAAAATAAACTTGGATTTCTCTTGTTCGATGCTTTATTTCGTTTAACAGCAGATATATAAACACTGTGGCATCCAGGAGGAAAACATACAGGCATATCTGTTTAAAGGATAACTATTAAAATCCGTTAAACAATTTTAAAACATCGTTTTACACTGCATTCAGTCAATAAACAGAGAGAAAAGTAATATATTACGCCATCTATCGGCGAGCGATAAATAATATTAGGTCCGTTTTTCTAGGGTCCATAGGCGTTGGAGTTTCTTTCACTCCAGCAATCGTTTAGAATCACTTTGGATTGCATTTAACAATTGTTAGATTTGTTTTTTTGTCTAAATCAATTTATAGAAAATAATTTGTAAAACTTGTATAATACAGACAATATCTTTTTATAAGCCTCTTTAGTTTTCTGAACCTTTAAATCTGGCAAGAGATTTGTTAAAAAAGTTTTGTTATAAAAGCTGTTTTATCCTGTGAACATTCATTTACAAACAAACAAACAAAAACTATCGAAATATAGCGAGAACCCAGACTATTAATGCACTCAACAAAAGATAATATTACAATTTATCACAAAAGATGATATCACAACAGATACACAAAAAGATCCCAATCAACAATAGATAACATCTTAATACTTTATTAGCATAGTTTTCTTACATTTCCTTTGTTTTTGACGTAATGTCATTGGACGGAAAATCACGTGTTATTGAATTTCACGTAATTCATTCACAAACGTACCACTATCCAAATAAAGTAAAAGTGATGAAAATCTAACTCTTTTACATATTTTGTATGCATTCAGAGATTTTATAGCAAGTTTTAACAGATTTGATGGAGAGATACTGTTTGCTGAACACTTTTTACGAGATCAAAATTCAGAGTTCCAAGTTCAGCTACTATGAAAACAATGTTCGACTTTTTTCATCAGTCAGTCAAAACTTCGAACGATGTCACATTTTTTTTTTAAATGAGTAACTTGAAGAAAAAGAAAAATTCCTAGAAACGATGCAGTTTTTTTATCTTTCAATGAAAGTGAATTTCAAAGGTTTATCGGGGGCATTGATAAGTCTCGTGTGAATTCCAATGTCCTCATAATGGTACTCCACTTTGAAATTGCGTATCATCTGAAATGGAAAAAAAAATGAAGATCAATACACACTTAAAAGAAAGAATAATTTTAATGCAGATACATAAACTTATCGATGAATACTCGGTAAGAATCAAGTGCGGATAGGTGTCTATCTATTTATCCCATATAGATGCTCTTATACATGTTTCAGAGTATTTGTGGATGGGCTGTGTGGTCAGAGAAAGATGTTTACAGTGAAATTGCTTCTTTTACCATGCACTCATAAATAACCGTTTGTAGTTATTTATTTAATAGCAGTTATTTAATTAGCAGTTATTTAGTGTAGTTATTTAGATAGTAGCAGATATCTACGTATTCAATACATTATCTACCACTCCTAGCTTAAAAATTAGCTATGAGGGATGTTGAAAGATTATTTTCTATAAATCTACGACAACCGCAGTAAATAAATAAATAAATAAAAACTTTAAATCTTAGTGAGGAATTAGTCTGAAGTTTCAATTTATGTGACTCATAATCGTACAATATTGTAGGAAGCATGTGACACATACATGTAATTATACAGAGACTAGCTGAATACCCGTGCTTCACTACGGAGTACATTCAAATTAAATACAACGATCAATGTATGCAATTAATGTCCCCCCCCCAAAAAAAAAAAAAAAATATATATATATATATATATATTTATAAAAAAAATCGTAACGGATATTTTATAGACAAAATAATGTAGAATAAAATATTCAAATTGAATACAGTGGTCAATTTGAATACAACGGTTAATGTGTGCAATTAATTTGCATGCTTTATATCCATAAAACATACTAATTTGAATTAAATTCTTAAAAAATTTCCATCTCAATTAGCCTAGTGGTTAAATTTTATATTTTACCGTATTTTTATGAATAAAAATTGACAAATATTTTTTGTCAATTTATTTCGTTGTTATGCACGTGACGCAAAATTAATTTAGTCATGTTTAAGTATCACAAAAAGAAAAGAAACCAAGTGATCAGGATTTAATAAATTAAATTCTAAAAATTGATCTTTAAAAATTCATCAAAAATCAGAAAATGGAGGCAAAGATTCGTTTTAAAGGTTTCATTTGAAAGGAATTTTTATGATCTTTCTCGTGATATAAATTTTATAACCCTCAGATTATTATTTTAAATGCAAACTTTAAAGAATGTTACAAAAAAAGCTTAAAAATTTAATTTAAAAAAATTGTGCGGTCGGGGGACCCCTCTCAGGAACGAAGTTCCTTATGTTATTTTTTCAACTCTAAACGTGATTTTTTATGTAGATTTCTATTGATTATATTAGTGTATTTTTGTCACGCAAAAAAGCGCAGCCCTCTTTTATTCAACCAACCAACCAACCAACTCTCCCTCTCTCTCTCTCTCTCTCTCTAATTTGAATATTTTATTTATATTTTTTTATGATTTTTTTCAAAGCAAAAATGTAAAGTAAGGATTAAAATCAATAAATTTCATTTTATATTTTAGGAAAAATAGTCATTTATTAAAAATTAAATATAAAATAGTGAATTATAAATTATATATAAAAAATTCCAAATAAGAAAAAATTCTTTTTAAATTTTATCATTATATTGTATCAAGGTAATTATTGGCTTATGGTAACTATAATAAGATGCATTAGGGGTTAGCCCGTCAAAAATGACGTGTTAATTTTAATTTTTATCAATTTATATATGCAAAGTCAATATTATTTGTTTACTTAATAGCTTCTCTACTTTTTTTTATTTAAACTAGGGGCTTCGCCCCTAGGCTCGCTCCTCTGTTATGGCTAATAGCGAGATACGTAGGGGTGATTCTCGGGCAATGCAACAGCTTCCATCCATTTACTGCTGTCACCCTTAATGCGAAGGGCGTTTCAACACTGTTGAATTATCAGGTTTAAAATTCAATTAAAAATCGAAAAATTGAGATAGACTTGAAATGAGGTTTTTATGAATAAGAAAGCTTCCAGATTCCAGATGATGTAACTATTTTCTTTGTAAGAAAAAAACTCGAGGAGCATCGATATTATATCCACATAGGGGACGATATTTCTTGAAAAACTGTGTTTCATTTTTTGATGAAAATATTAGTCTGTTTTAAAATATTTTTGAACAAATGAGATCTAGTTTAAAAGAGAAATGTCTGTAGTCTTAGATTGTAAAAAGATAAAATTTCTACGATCATTTTTTGGCGAGTTATCGTAATCTGAAGATGAAAAAGTCAATATTTCTTGAAAATCTGTGTTTCATTTTTTGATAAAAATATTAGTCTGTTTTAAATTATTTTTAAACAAATGAAGTCTAGTTTGAAAGAGAAATGACTGTAGTCTCAAATTCTAAAAAAATCAAAATTCTACGATTATTTTTTGGCGAGTTATTGTAATCTGAAGATGAAAAAGTCAATATTTTCCCACAAAACATAAAATAAAAATAATTAACACAACAAAGAAATTAAACTAAAGTTGAAATTGCCCACAGCGCTTGTGCTGGGATTTGAACCGGGGACCTCTCGCTCAGCGATAGATCCGCTGAGTGATAGCTTGCGTCCGGTGCGATAACCATTCAGCCACAGAATCCTTGAGAGAAAGCTCTTATGTAGGGGACATAACGCGTTTTCGTTACGTGACGATTTCTGCGAGTTCACAAGCTGCATAAAAGAACTTCGTACCAAAAATCTAAGAAGAAATTTTAAAAAATCTTTCTTAGTGCACCTCTACACTATAAGAAGAATCGCCATGCAAAATTTCAGCCCTCTAAGTAAAGCGGTTTGGTCTGTGCGTTATCTGTCAGTTAGTCAGTCAGTCAGTCAGTCAGTTACGGAACTGTTTTATATATATAGACTAGTATATAACCCCCGTCAAAAATGACGGAATGTTGATCTGAGTTTCAAGAGGTGATTCTTCATTTTCACCGGGCATTGCTGAAAACTGTACTTAAACAGCAGTGAACACCAAAGCAAAACTAAACTAAATCAAAACTAAACCAAAACTGTTTCAAAAGTGAATGACTCACCACACAGCAGGCATTGCTGAAAATGATACTTAAACAGCAGTAAACAACAATAAAATAAAACAAAAATAAAACGTGAAACACAATTTAATTAACATTAAAATTAAACATTAAAATGTAGTTATTTAAAGGGAATATGAAAAACCATGGAGTAGAATGAATTTGAAATTCAAGTGAATGACTCAATTGAATAAATGATTATTTTCAATGGCTATTTCAATTTGAAGATATTTCAAAAACAAAACGGTTTTGAGATAGGGTGTTCACTTGAAATTTTCATATTTTTTAAAGGGCTTTCAAAATATGTAACTTTTGTGGTATTATTTTTCAAGAAAAATTTCAGAAAATGGCGTCGCAATGTTAAGATGTTCCCGACTTGGTCCGTCCCGGAATGGTTACCTACATTTTCTCTACTCTAGGCTTTTATAAAAGTAAAGATAATATATTTAGCAAAGAAAAATCCATTTAAAACATGCATGCACCATTTGTTCAGTTATGGCACACATTTTTATAATAGCGCATATAGATTGGTGCAGAGTTCTCTGCCTGCAGACCCCCGACTCCTGTCATCACATTAGTCACGGTAACATTAGACACGGTATTTAGAACCACCCCCATTCCCGCTGTTTGATCTGGTGTCTCCCGCGACCCCGCTCAACACCATTTGACCCGCTGACCCCCCACCCTTTCTTTGATGGATCGCCAGAGGAGGAGATCAACGCATAGTACAGAGTACAGAGTGAACATAAATCACTGGATTCCCCAAGGCACAGGCAGAGAACTCTGCACCAATGTATATGCACCATTGGGATTCCAGCATGACACATCTGAAGATGCACGCTTAGATGCTAACATAAGACTTTAATGTCTTATGTTAGCATCTAATGTTAGCATCTTATGTTAGCATTGTCTGCCTGGTCTGAGGTTGGTACCTGGGCCCGTATGCCGATCAAACACTTGCGAGAGGTAAGCTCTCGCAAGGCCCCTCCCTTCCGCAGAGGGGTGAAAAGTGAGATGCAGAACAAACAGCGAGAGCTTTTTCTCTCGTAAATACGAACGTCACGTGATCAAAACTTGCTAGTAGGGAGCTTTCGTAGACCAGTCTTTTCTCTCGCAAAGCCGGAATAGTCATTCGCCGCATAAGGAGAAGGATGTTATCCCTTTCTTTAAGCAGGGAACGGATATTACAAGATACGGATAATCCACTTGAGATGGAAGATGGAGTTTTTCTTACAAAAATTTAGACAGTGCAAACATGAATTTATGTGTTTATTACATTTTTTCTACAACATCATCTTCAGCATTTATGAGCTCTAAAAGCTTATTATTTCTGACTAACAACTTATTTTGTCTTCCATTATTTTAATTAATGTTTCTAAATTTTGATTAATTTTTAGCAGAATTCCTTGCCGGGATGTTGTTTCGGCTGCAACATTTAATTCTTGCACTATAGTTGTTTGGGTTTGAAGAGCCTCAGCTTCAAATTTATTTAACTCGGCTGCTTCTCTTTTTCTTTTTAAGGCTAGATGCCTCCTGCCACGTACTGTTGAACTGTCTAGAAAATAATAAAAAATGCATAGTAAATGAGATAGCACATGGAACAGAGCTATTATTTCATACATAAAAATCAACATAAGTTATTTCATAGAAGTTTTTGTCACAGATTATATAGTAAAACTGCAAATGATTATGGTTGGTTGGTTGTTTGGTTTGGGTTTTTTGGCGCAAGGTCCAGAGAGGACAAGCTGCGCAAATGATTATGAAGAAGAGTTCTATGCAGGCATTTACATAAAAGTATGTATGTTACGTAAAACATACAATTGTTTAATTTCTATAAAGTATGGTACTATAAAATTTTTAAATATCTCCAAGAATTTCAGCCTGAAATTTAAATTTTAAAACTTGTTACAAAAATTTTATTTAAATTTATCAAAATCCAAATAATTTACTTGATGACTGAGCAATATGCCAAGACTTTGTTTCTGCTGTTTTAGTGGTAGTTACAATCTTAGGTATTGTAATTCACTTTGAATAACAACAACTTTCTGGGGGGGAAATTAATTAGTTTAAATAGCAAATAATTTTGCTTTAAATTTATTTAAAAATTCAAATTTTCCAAAAGCATTAAGAAACAAACATTCATTTTGTTAGTTACAATAGCTATTTTTTTCTCTAGGATTTTTCTTAGCTTTATGATTATTAAATTCATAGTTGTATTTAACAGTCATAAAGCTAAACATAATTCTGATATATGACTGAGCATGGGCAGTAATCTTTTGAAGCACAATTATTAAATTTATGTTTGCTATTTAAGTGTACAATGTCATGGTCTCAATCCCCACCCTCAAATATTAATAATGCAGTGATCTTTATCTGGTAACAAAGCCTCCTGCAACAAAATATTTTGATCTTTGTTTAATTATTAACTAACAGCATTTAAAAAATTTATAATAAGATTTATAAACAAAAATAGAAATATGATATTCTTGTACACAAATGCCAGAAAAGTCTAATAGAACATTTTTAGTACTTAATTGTCCCTTAAATAAGCTGTTGAAAATCAACGTTCATTTTCTCTCCTTATGCTCCTTACGGCATGCGTGCGCACACGTTAATTACGACGTCATCATATTTTTCTCCTGTACGGGAACGCTCTGTGAGCGGTGGTAGAAAGAGAATAATGTTGCTCTCTGTAACATGCTTCTATGTTATGTTCCATTAATATATTTCTTAGTCCTATTAAATGTTTTGCTACTACTCTGCTGCTCTTTTTACTCTGCTGCTATTATTTTTACTATGAGTGACTAAATTCCCATAATGGGTTATGGGCCCAACACGCTTCCACTGCGCTATAAGTAGTAGCATGATTATTTTGATTCGACGTACTGCTTTTCGAAGAATTTTTAAGCCTAACGAAGCGCTCCGCGCTGTGCTATTGGACTTGTGATTTCTAGACTGTGAAAATCTCCGCGAACAAAATGTCGCAATTGAGTACGATCGAAAAATTAGGCAAGGACAATTTTGATTCCTGGAAGCTGCAAATTGAAGCTGTTCTGATAAAAAACGACCACTGGGAATATGTGATTGGAAAAGAAACGAAACCAGAAGCTGGTACCCCAAATGAAAAGAATTGGATTCAACATGATCAAAAAGCCCGTGCTGACATTATATTATCCATACAACCAAGTGAATTGTGTCATGTGAAACACTGTACAACTTTAAATGAAGTATGGAACAAATTGAAAGAAGTTTATGAATCAAAAGGACCGGCGAAGAAGGCTTCATTATTAAAATCTCTGTTATTCCGAAAAATGAAAGAAAATGAAACAATGAATGAACATATAAATATTTTCTTCGAAATTGTTGACAAGCTCAAGCAAATGGACATTGATGTCGCTGATGATCTACTTACGATTCTGCTTCTTTGCAGTATCCCTGAAAACTACGAAAATTTTAGATGCGCAATCGAAGCAAGAGATGAGTTACCGAAGCCTGACGCTCTGAAAATTAAACTTCTAGAAGAATGGGAAGCAAGAAAAGGAAAAGGATGTCCTGAATCTCAAAATGCTTACTATAGTACAGAAACAAAAAGGAATATTCAAGAACAGAAGAAAAATGACAAATATCGGTCATATCCGAATAAGAATAATTTTTCTGAAAGAAGTTATAGAAATTTCAAGTGCAATTATTGTCACAAGCCAGGTCACAAGGCCTCCGAATGCAGAAAGAAAATATCTGACAGAAAAGCTGCTTCAAATAAAGGAAATAACAGTTCCATGATGGCTACAAGTTATGATAATCAAATTACAATGGCCTGCAAAGAAAATCTTCAACAAGCATCATCCTGGTGCTTAGATAGTGGCTCAACGTCCCACATGTGCAACGATAAGAATTTATTCACAGAATTTTATCCTCAAGAAAATTCGAGAATTCAACTCGCTGTGGATAAAAGTGCTGAAGTCATCGGTATCGGTAAAATTCTTATAACAGTACCTACTGACAACGGTAAGACATATCTTACTTTAAACAACGTACTGTGTGTTCCTGAGCTAAAGTGTAATTTAATATCAACCTCCAAGGCCGCTGCAAACAACCGTTCTGTAATTTTTAAAGAGCGGTAAGCTAAAATATTAGAGCCGAACGGTTCTACCCTTGTAAAAGCTGTCAGAAGAGGTGATCTTTATTATATAGAACCCTTCATCGAAACAGCTGCTGTTGCCAAGGTAAGTGACTTTCAAAAATGGCATCTTAAATTAGGACATTTAAATGAAAATGACTTAAAGAAACTCAAATCTGAAAATATGGTACGAAATTTAAATTTTAATGATTATGAATCTTTAAAAGATTGCAAAATTTGCATTGAAGGCAAACAATCAGTCAGACCATTTCCCAAAGTATCAAAATATGAAAGTGCTGATTTATTAAATCTTATTCACTCTGATTTATGCGGCCCTATGCCTGAACCATCTCATGCTGGTTCTAGGTATTTTGTGACTTTTATTGATGACAAATCGCGTTATGTCGACGTTAGTTTTTTAAAAACGAAAGACGAAGTTAAAAACGCGTTTATAAAGTTCAAAGCTGTCGTAGAAAATCATTTGGATAAGAAAATAAAAGCGCTGAGAACAGACAATGGTCTAGAGTACCTAGGGGAAGAATTTAACAAATATCTTGAACAATGCGGTATTAGGCGTGAAAAATCAAGTCCCATGACTCCACAACAGAATGCTCGAGCAGAGCGAATGAACAGGACTTTAGCTGAAATGGCCAGATGTTTATTACTACAATCCAATTTACCGCAAACATTTTGGGCAGAAGCGATAAATTGCGCTGCTTATATTCGAAACAGATGTCCCTCTAGAAGTTTAACTGAAAACAAAACTACTTTTGAATTATTTCTTGGCATCAAGCCAACCGTCTCTCATCTTAAAGTATTCGGACAAAAATGTTTTGTATTGAATAAGAGATCGAAAGGCAAGTTTGATCCTAGATCGGCTGAACATATATTTGTAGGATATTGCCATCAATCTAAAGCTTATCGCCTGTGGAATAAAAATTCTAGAAAAATTATTATAAGCCGCGATGTTCGTATTATCGATGAGTTCGAAAGCAATCTTCCAAAAAGCGAAGAAATAGAGCTAATTTTTCCATTTAAAGAGTCTCCCAATTCAAATCAAAATGAAAAAGAGAAAATTTCCCATGATTCACAGTTGCCTGTGCTAGAAATGTTTTCTGATGAGGGGGAAACACAAATTTTCGACCCACCTACAGCTGTCAGGGCGCCAGGTCTACCCAAACTTTTAAGAGATGGTCAACGAGGGCGGCCTCGTAAACAATATCGTGGGAAAGATGTAGAAAAAGCCCAAACAATTTTGCATGTTTCGTCTACGGATAACAGCCCATCAGTTAGTGAAGCGATCACGGATCCATTTAAAGAGGAATGGTTAGAAGCTATGAAAAGTGAATATAATTCATTAGTAAATGAAAACGCATGGGAATTAGTGGAAAAACCAAAACATAAAAAAATCATTGGTTGTAAATGGGTGTTAAAAACAAAATATAAACAAGATGGAACTATCGAAAAATTTAAAGCTAGGCTAGTAGCCAAAGGCTGTTCACAAAAACCGGGAATTGATTATGAAGAAAACTTTTCACCTGTTGCCAGATTAAGCTCAATTAGAACTGTAATCGCGTATGCAATTCAAAATGATTTCACCGCATATCAATTAGATTTTATAATGGCATATGTAAATGGTGATTTGAATGAAGAAATCTATATGGAACTGCCAGAAGGTTTTGAGAATGAATCTAATACTGATAAAGTCTGTTTGTTAAAAAGATCCCTTTACGGTTTAAAACAATCTGGTCGGCAATGGTTTAAGAAATTGGATGAAAAACTAAAACAAATGAAATTTGATTCTTTACATTCTGATAAATGTGTTTACATTTCAAAATCATCAATCGAAGCAATTATTATCGTGTATGTAGATGATTTAATAATTCTTACTAAAAATGAACACGATTATAAATACATTAGGGATGAATTATCCAACTCATTTAAAATGAAAGATATGGGTCATTTGCATTACTGTTTAGGCATAGAATTTATGCAAAACAAGGATAAAATCGTGATTACTCAGAAAAAGTATATTGAAGATATTCTGTGCAAATTTAATATGCAAGATTCAAAAGCAGTGTCTACACCTTTAGATAATAATGTGAAACTCACTAAAGATATGTGTCCTGAAACTGAGGAAGAAAAATCCGAAATGAAAGACATACCCTATCACCAATTAATAGGATCGTTAATGTATTTATCTGTAGCAACTAGACCAGACATCACACACGCTGTGAACTTTTTAAGCCAGTTCAACAACAATCCAGGAAAACCTCACTGGTTAGCAGCCAAAAGAATTTTGAGATACCTGAAAGGTACCAAATTACAAGGACTGTGTTTTCATCGTAATCCAGAACCTTTAACTGGATATGTTGATGCTGACTGGGCATCAGACGTTAATGACAGAAAGTCCTTTACCGGTTATATTTTTAAGTACGCCGGTGGAGCTATATCCTGGGAGTCAAGAAAACAACGAACTGTTGCGTTATCGACAACCGAGGCCGAATACATGGCTTTAACAGAGTCTGCCAAGGAAACTCTACACTTAAGACGATTCTTAGATGAACTTTCACCCGGAACAGTAACAGCTCCTACTGACATCATGTGCGATAATCAGTCTGCTCAAAAACTGACGCGAAACCCTGTATATCACTCTCGCACCAAACACATTGATATACGCCATCATTTCGTGCGAGATGTCCTGAATGATGGAGTGATTGATGTTAAATACATAGCATCTGAAAACATGCCTGCTGATATTTTAACGAAGGCATTAAATGCAGACAAGCATAAAATGTGTTGTAACTTAATTGGAATAAATGTTTTAAATCTTTAATATCATCCAGTATCCTTTTCAGTATAATAATTAGTGTTTGTAATGATGTGTTTTTATTGCATTTAAGTATGTATCTATTTGTATTTACATTGTAATGTTTAATTTGATTACATTATTATAGAAGTTTTGAATTCACAAGTATAATAAGTTTTGTAATGTGAGTCTGCATATATTTCATAAGTTTTCTTTACTGAGTGAAATATGCATAAAATTGTATTGTCATAGAAAATGCACGTTGTGAGGGGGAATTGTTGAAAATCAACGTTCATTTTCTCTCCTTATGCTCCTTACGGCATGCGTGCGCACACGTTAATTACGTCGTCATCATATTTTTCTCCTGTACGGGAACGCTCTGTGAGCGGTGGTAGAAAGAGAATAATGTTGCTCTCTGTAACATGCTTTTATGTTATGTTCCGTTAATATGTTTCTTAGTCCTATTAAATGTTTTGCTACTACTCTGCTGCTCTTTTTAGTCTGCTGCTATTATTTTTACTATGAGTGACTAAATTCCCATATAAGCATTAGTACATTTTAAAATTTTGCTTTAATTAAATTTATTTATGATAAATATATTGCAATGTAAAAATATGATATATTATAAATAGCATTGAAAATTATTAAAAGAAATTCTAATAAACAGGTAATTAAATGCAAAATTAATAGTTTACTTACCATCCATTTTTTTCTGTTTTAAAACAGCCTACAAGTAAAAAAAAAATAAAATACTAGGATATTGCTAAAGTCGAATTACATTTTTTTCTTTTCAAATACAACTGAAATTACTTACCAATGCAGATGAATCGAATGACTCATCAGTGATGCCTTCACTGCACTTTTTTCTCGATCTCCTCTACTGAAAAATTTGATGTCCTTTGAGACAATTTTATTTACAAAATGTAAAAGAAACAACCACGTTGGTCGAAGTCAAAGCGCGGTTTTTTTTTCCAATACTGTATACTTTTTCTTGAACCCCAACGCAAGGAAGACTAAACATAAACTAAATGCCGACTAAAATGCCGAGTTTGAGGCAGTTCAGTCGGACGGTCTCGCTAAATTGACCGTCGAATCCCCCCCGGCGTAGGGTTCGTGAGGGGACCCCTGCTCCCGCACTCGGGAGGAGAAAAAGGGCGTGGCTTGATCATATAAGGTTTCCTTACACATCTTGACGTCATCATTTGCGGAAGCGCAAATTGTTTGATCAGCATAGCTAAAATGAGTGTTTTTCCCCATCTTTTTAAGCCAGTTCAACAACAATCCAGGAAAACCTCACTGGTTAGCAGCCAAAAGAATTTTGACACCCCCCATTTGCGGAGCGAGAGTCACATCGCTCCACCGTTTGTTCTGCATACGGGCCCTGGTCTACTGTTTTCTTACTGGTATTCTACCAAGAGAATTATCTCCCGAAGATGAGGTGACTTGTTTTCACAGATTTCCCTCGCATTTCTTCTGTTTCTTTTCGAGGCCAGCGACAGAGAATATTGTCCAGTTCAAAAGCATTTTAAATTATTTATTATTTAATTTTAATTTTTTTTGACGACGCGGAAGTTTTCATCTATGTATGTTTGTTATATGCCTTCTAACGGTTCCTTATTATTCTTTCATATGGTCGGGTGCTTGTGTAATGAACCTCTGAATTAAATAATAAATAATTTAAAAAGCATTTTAAATTATTTATTATTTAATTTTAATTTTTTTTGACGACGCGGAAGTTTTCATCTATGTATGTTTGTTATATGCCTTCTAACGGTTCCTTATTATTCTTTCATATGGTCGGGTGCTTGTGTAATGAACCTCTGGATTTGCAGAACGCAGTTCAAAACCAGGTTCGAAACCAGGTGTCCTTAGCTTGATAACTACAGTTTTCTGCCAAGAATTTACATTTTCAATGACTTCCCTCGAAAGACCAATCACTTATTTCAGTGAAACTTTGGGAACGGGATGAAGTGGTAACGGAGGCACTCTAAATCTTTGAATTTAATCTTACGAAAAATGAGAAAAATTACGAAATTCTCAATAGTTTTTGATAAGAACAAATAAAATTTTATTCGAAAAATACTTAAGAAAGTTTTTTGCGAAGTAAATATTTTATAACGATTTTTTCAAAAATTAGATAATTCGTGATAAACATATAGGAGAGGTATAAAATAAAAAAAAAAGTACCCGCTGTAGAACTTTATGACAATTTACTAAAAAGGTTGTTCTGTTTCATTCATTTGAAGAAATAGAATTGTTAGTGGTGAGTTTCTCTTTTGAGACGACTTATAGTAAGATTTTATTTTTTGCAAATTTAAACTATGAGTACGGAAAAAAGCAATATAATAATAATAATAATAATAATTAAGCCCTTCAAAGGGTGGTCTAAAAACTATGAAATAAAAATAATACCTTGCATAAAAGATTTCAGATTTTGTTCCACCAAGACGTTGACTACAGAGAGAGAGCATAAATTTTATATGACGTTCTCTTCAGGCCGCGTGGATCATACGCGTTCAAGCGTTTGCGTCTACACCCTATGCTTAACACTCTGTTTGGAGGATATTACTTACTGTCTGTTTTTAAACCCTACAATTGATTATTACGGTGATAGATGTCTGTACAATACAATCACAATATATTCTTTCATTTAAAGCATTTCAGGAAAATGTTTCTTTGAAAATTATCAAAACGGACTGAGTAGAAAGTTTAACATATTCCACGTACACCCCTCATGATATTCAACGTCTTAATTTCATCTTTAAATTGATTGGAGGCTGCGTGGGTACGAATTTATAGGGCGCATAAAAATTTCCATGGAATATTTAATTTGATCCGTTATATGGGAGAGTCATGCTGTTAGACGTGCCAAAACTAAGAATACATTCCAGTCAAAAAAATGCGATAAGATTCAGAAAAAAAACCCAATGCTCGATTAATATACCTCTGTGATAAGGCAAATGATTTCTAACTCCGCAAGTCTTCGGCCTATGCAGCTACGGACTCCAAAACCAAAAGGTAGAAACGCGAAAGGATGAGGCTTATTCGTTTTATCCAACCATCTTTCGGGTAAAAATTCGTTTGGTCTTGTAAAATACTCCTCATCTCTGCTGAAGCCTTGGAGATTAGCAGCAACAATAGTCTATAAGGATAAAGAGTTTCATAATAACTTTTTAAAAATTTATTACATGAATATAAATGGATAAGATGTTAAATTTCAGCGAAACACAGGTGATTAGTAAAAGGTAACTCAAGATAATTACCCCAGCAGGAACTTTATATCCAGAGAGAACAGCGTCATGATATAGTAAACGAGTCATTCCTCCTAAAACTGGCATTAACCTGTAAAAAAGACGGGAGGAAAATTTGCAATGCTTACTGTCCTAAAATTTAATTTCTATGTTAAAACTTTCAGTTTAAATTACACAAAAATAGAAAAATTTCTATGCAAACAATTAAAAAATCCCCACAATTTGGTATATATTCTCTGATCGAAAGATGATATACAGGGTGTCCTATTAAGACGGTATAATTTCTGCACAGCAAGATTCTTCGCTTGGAGTACATAAAAAAATGAAATGGAATACATAAAATATGTAGTCAAGGGAGTAGTGAAGACTATAGAAATGATTTGGGTAGAAAAAGTTCTGTGCTCCGGTAGTGTGCAGTTGTGTCTTTTTCTTTTATTGCGCCGTTGCCAATCCCCAGAGAGAAAAGGAGTGTTGTAGAGTACGCTACACATGTGCAAGTTCCGATGTTCATGTTTTCAGCAAAGCTTTTTTTCTCCGGTGATCGGATATGACGTCATACTTTTCTTTTTTCTCGAAAGCGATGTGTCATAGAGGTATAGTAGTCATTTTATATGTACTCCAAGAGAGAAATATTGCTATGCAGAGTTTATGCTGTCTTAGGGCTTGTATATATTCATATCAGAAGTATCAGAAGACTTCTTCCTCTCCAAAGAGTGTTAAATTTACAAATTCAGATCAGGCCTTGGCAGCCGTAGCAAGTGTAAAAAAAGAAACATGGTCTTAAAATCTCAAAAAATAAGGAAGTCATTGTCCTTATTTTGCATTCAGATCGTTTCTGAATTGCGCAGTCATAGAATGGTCATCCAATACATTCATAAAGTTATTGTCCTGGTAACTTTGGTAGCTCTGTTGTTGTTTCCAATCCCCTTGGTGTAGGAAAGCCTACACCAAGTCCAAAGAACCTAGGTCCTTGGCGAAGGGTAGCAAGCAGCTTCACTTTACGGCGAGGTACTTCTAGGGCTGAAGTCTGACTTGGCCTCTAAGAACATCAGTCCTGTAATTTTGAGCCGAGTCAAGTAACGAGACCGGAACACTTGACCCCGCACCTCCAGAGGTAAATTAGCCACGACCTTTGTTACGTGCCCCGGCCACCATTAGTGAACACGGCGGTGGATTTTGGAGCGATTTGCATCAAACCAGGGACGTTCAGATCACTGGCCTGATGCTCTTGCAAACTGGGCCACCGCGCCCACCGCGTTGTAACTCTAATCAGTTATCAGTATTGTTTTAAAGGAGCTGAATATTGACTAGATCAGTGGTTCTCAAAACTTTCATAAAAGCATACTTCTAAAAGAATATTTCAAAAATCTCAGTTCCCTCAACAAAAATGTCTTGCATACAAACAAGCCAATAAAGAGTATTCAAGTACCAGCAGCAATCATCCAGCAATCCCTTTTATATAGAGCAATTCCACTCTCTAGCAGCAATAGTGTGACGTCATAACTGATTTGCATAAAACTATTAGGTGGTTGTAATAAATTAGTCAGTGTATTTGTAACGAGTTATATTAATCCAAAATTGCAACAACTGTTTAATTAATGTATTTTCCTTGCATGATAATTACACCATCAGCAAAGTGAGGACAATTGTAGGTATAATGATTGTTCGGGGGGTGTTTACAAAACTGAGCTCAACCCCATTGATTTCTTTAAGGATGAAATGGGATATTGGCCGTAATAAGCAAAGCAAAATTCCATATCAGAGATCTATCTGATTAAAGATGTATCTGATTGAAAATCTATCTGAAAAATAATTTTCGCTGTAGCGTAGAGGTCATAAAATGATCGCCGCGGCAGGGTGCAGATAATTTTGCAAAAAATGTTAAACAAATCAAAAATGTTTCATATTTGTGGTTTATGATAAGTGTTTGTGAAAACTTTTGATCAGATTATGCCTTCACGGGTTTAATTTAGGAAGCAAAATAAGCTAACAATTTTCTCTTTAAAACTTTGGAATTGCAAATAAAATATAAAATACATATTAAAAACTCCGTTTAGTATTTTTTTATATACCTTATTAAATTGAAAGATTCTATCTCAATCCTAAAACATTTTGTCGTTAAAAAAAGAAAGCCTATACCAAGTTTATTAGAAAACAGTATTACCTTTGAGTCTCTTTTATGCAAGATTTCAGATATCTCAGATCGTTGAATATCTGGGTGTTTATTCTGTGTTCTTTAGTTGGAAGCAGTTTTAAAATTTCTTGGTGGAGGATTTCTTGTTTGTCAGGATTTCTAGCAATCATGTATAAGAAAAATCCAACAGAGTGTGCTGTCTGTTAAAAAAAAATTATAGGTTAATTTTCACCAGATAATTTCAAAATAAATGAAAACATTCATTAATTAAATAAAAAGGAAGCTTAAGTTATAATTCTAGACAACAACAACAACAAAAACTGATCAGATGTGCAACTACAAATTTTAATTCAAGTGTCACAGTTACGAGTTTTTAAAAAAAAATATGTGTGATACCCACTATGAGAAATTTAGATGGTGGCAAGGAGTGTTTGAAAAAAAAACAATCTACTCTCATTAAAGACTCTTCTCGTTGAGGAGTTTTTCTAATAAAATAAAAAAAAAGTGCATTGGGACAGACAAGTGATAAAATAATTTAAATTATACTACTACTAGCAATGTCATACTAGTCACTCATAATAAATATGAGTTTAACCCTTGAATGAAAAATATTTCTTGAAATATGTTGTTAAGTGATCCTAGAATTAAGACTAAAAAAAATGTCACACGAGAATGTGTAAAGGAGTGAGTGGAAACGCAGTAAACGTGTTATGGTAATAAATAAATATTTTGAATCCTTTTCAAATGCTATAAGACCGTAGATTTTCATTCTTCAATATTCAGTTTAGCTATCTCTTCATTTCGTACCATAATGATTGTAATCACAAAGAAGTTTGGGGAGGAGATACCAATCACTTTTGGAAACAAAAATATGAATTGAAAATAAGCGCCATTTGAACGTGTTAAGTTCCTCTTGGTTTTTATCTTACAGAAGAGCTCATCAACCCCCCCTCTCTTATTTTAGTCTGAATTATAGCTTTCTAATATCAGATAAAAAAATCTAATTTATTATTAGTTTAATTCACTAAGGCAGTGAGAATTTTAAGAAACAAACTGAATAATAAAACGTAACCCATCTTGAGAAAGGAATATTACCGTATCAATACCAGCGAAGATCATATCAGCCACAATAACCATAGCTTCAGAAACATCCAAGCCTTTGGCCATCATGATTTGAAGAAGGGTTAGTTCTTTCTCTTCATTTTCACTATTTTTTAGATCTTCCAGAGATCGATTGATGTATTTGAAGGCAATTCTGAGAAGATGAATTGAGAATATATAAATTAAAAAAATGGATAGTCCGAATCAACATTGTTTAGTTTTATTCATGCAGTTTACAGCAAGTTTCTTTGAGGGGCATCTGATGAAATAGATCATAAAAATACTGAAGTATGAGGATGTGTTTGCGGGGGTTTTAGGAGAATTCAGAAACGAGGAAGCAATTTGCGAAAAGTGTCGTCACGCATGGTAGGAAAAATCGCAATGGGTCAATTACATATCATCTAGGTAATAAATACTTTTTCACATAGCAGCTATCCTGTTAAAAAATATCGAGCTGTGATGATTTGTACACGAGTTTTCCCTGTTCTAGAGCTACATGAATGTGAAAAGAGAGTTATACACTAGGGCGGAGCGTAAAAAAAAGTTTTCGATTTTGTTTTTTCCCTAGTGCGGAAAAGTTGGGTACTGGTGGGTAGGTCACGTATGCAAAGTTTTGGGAAAAACAAAAAATATCTTCCGTCTCCATTTCGACCATGATTTTTAGCAGATTTTTACCATACAGTTAAAAATGTGTATTTCCATTGTTTTGTATTCAGCTTTTCGCTTTTTCTGAAATAAAATTCAGAAAAAAACCCAGAACTCACCACGGGGAGGTGGCTGCATTGCGAGTTCCACCCGTGCCGACCATCCAGCCAACCATACCGGCACTTAACTCCTCGCAGTTATTTTGGTTTTACTCGGTACTCGCATTTGGTTTCAAATGATGGCATAGCTTTTCTCGACTCTGTTCGGGTTCTAACTAAACCGTTACGCTTATTTTCTCCACACACAGCCGCAGAAACCTCTGTTACTAGTTTCACGAAACGTTCAACACTTTGGGTGTGGCAAGGAATTTTTAGGCATCCCATGTGTTGAGCTACAGACTCTCCACTGGAAATCAAATTTCTCAATTCAAATTTCTTCTGTCAATTGGGGGTTCTGTCAAACTACATTTCTGCCAATCAACAAGGTTTAAATATGAAACTGGCTCGAAGTTGAGTGACGGAATGTTGTAGTGTCTGATTCCTTCCTTTTTTCCCTTTCTTGCTCGTAAAATACTACGTAGTCCAAGTTCTCGAATGGACTGTCTGTCGTCTGTGATCATTGACAAGATTATTGCTTCCGGGTGGCCGAAATAGCCATTTCTCTGGATAATGGGATCGACCACAGTCTTTAAATCGTTTTTAAGATAGCGTGAGACGTTTATTGTCTTCCAAATTTCGTGGACCATATGTGCAATATGGATTTTATTTGACTGTAAACCACATAGGTGGGTACACTTTCATGATGAACTCTGCCAGAGTTTGAAGTTGGTTTGAAGGCTCTGACGATTTACAGGGTGGCTAATAAATACTGTAACACTCCAAAAAATAAGAGTTAATTTTAATCGTTTGGAAAAACAATTTATCTATCTATTTGTGTGATTGGCAACTTTTTGTAAACGCAGACGATTTTTGTTTAAAGTAAAACATGTAGAATATTTTTAAAGATGGAAGCCAAAAGGTTAATGGTTAAACAGCTTTTTGATCGCGGATTTTCTGCAGGTAAAATATTTAAACAATTAAAATGCCTTGGTTTTAACAGGACGTTTATATATAGGACTATAAATCGATTATTGGATACCAATAGCTGTAAAGATCGACCAAGGTCCGGTGGTCCACGCACTGTTAGTACAAAAGAACGTATCAAAAGA
The DNA here is from genome assembly GCA_907164885.2 of Dolomedes plantarius. Classification (NCBI taxonomy): domain Eukaryota; kingdom Metazoa; phylum Arthropoda; class Arachnida; order Araneae; family Dolomedidae; genus Dolomedes; species Dolomedes plantarius. Next base: position 120,299,713 of record OU015497.1, on the reverse strand, counting down.
ATTCGTGAAAAGATACGAAGAAATCCACAACGTTCTGCAAATAAAATGGCTGCAGAAGAGAACATCAGTCGCAGAACTATGCAACTTATCATAAATGAAGACCTGGGTTTTCGCCCTTATCGCAAAAGAAAAGTTCAAGGTTTGACTACTGCACAAATAGTAAAAAGGTTACAAAGATGTAAGAAATTGCTGAACCGGCACGGTAGCAAAAGTGTTGAAAAAATAATTTTCTCTGATGAGAAGCTGTTTTGTACAGAACAAAGTTATAATGCTAAAAATGATGTTGTATATTCAGCAACCTTCGAGGATATACCTGAAAATCTTCGAACTGTTAAACGCTTTCAGAACAAGAATTCTGTTATGGTTTGGGCTGCAGTGTCACACAATGGAAAACTGCTTCTGAAATTCATCGATAAAGGGGTAAAAATCAATGCTGAATATTACAAACAGGAAGTATTGGCTACACGTTTATTACTACATGCTAACAGATTGTATCCCAAAAAGAATTGGATATTTCAGCAAGATTCTGCACCGTTCCACCGATCCAAAACAACACAGGAATGGCTCCATGCCAATTGCCCGAAGTTTATCAGGCAAGAAGATTGGCCACCTTCTTCACCAGATCTAAATCCTTTAGATTATTGCATTTGGGGGATTTTAGAGTCTAAAGTAAATGCTAAGCAGCACAGAAGTTTGGACTCCATCAAAGCTTCCATACGGAGTGAATGGGACAAATTACCTCATAAAATGATTCGTGCCGCAATAGGACAGTGGCGTAAGAGATTATCTTTAGTAATCGATAAAGATGGCGGTCGATTCGAGTAAAATTATTTCATGGTAAACTTTCATGTATAATGTTCATAATATTGTTGTATTTTCCATTTTCTATTTCATCTGTGTGTAATTAAATGATTCGATATTTGTCACAGTATTTATTAGCCACCCTGTAATGTATGAACGCTTTATTCCATTTGCAGTTGTTAGCCAACGTGCATGAGACATTTTCCCAGGGTGCTTTTGTGACAAACTTGATGAGCAGTTTCGATTTGTGACAGCTTGACAAATATCCCAAAGCTATCGCTTGTGTGTGCTAAGATACTTTATGTCGATTTTCGGAAATTTGCTCGAAATGTCTCCAAATCTCACAACTGGAAGGTTTTTACAATTTGCCAATGCTTTCCCAGTAGGACCAGAAAATGCATTAGGGCCACTCGTTCCCCCATCCAAATGCTGCACTAAATGTCGGAGTGGCAACTCATTTGCGTGTAACTGGCAGATAAACCAGTGCAAGGGTTTCACAATGGCTTCCCCAGAAAGGCGAATCACGCCGATTTTATAGCCAGTATTAACGACTGTTCCATTGCACCCCATTGCTGCTAGTTGATGAATGTCAATATTCTTATTCTCCATGAATTGCAGCATCATTTGAGAAATACTCAAAGCTGGTGATGAGGTTAGTGCTATGTGTCCAAGGTACTTGCTTCCAGGTTCCTTAATCTTTGTAACATGTTCTTCCAGCACTGTTTTCTGGTACATCTTTCCTCCTACGCTCTCTTGCATTAGAGTTTTGGCCTTCCTTCCATCAAAATTAAGTCACTTCAGTGGTTTCAGCTGTCTTTCATTTCCTTGCTGATATTCTGTCCGAATTTTTTCCCTCTCTCTTCTTAGTTTATGTTTATCAATTACATTTCAAGTGTCTGTTTCGGTAATCATCTCCAAGTCTTCCAAAACAACGCTTGCAATGATGGCTCCAGCCCGATCTGAAACTCCGGTTCTGTCTCAAGCTATAACTACTGCTGGGTATCGGCTTGATCGTGACGTCTTTTTCCCTTCAGATTGAGTCATCCTGGATGTGGATGGGGAAGGCTTCAAGTAATCTGTATCACTATCGGAGTTATGTGCATCCACGTCAGAATCTAGATCAGGAAATATGAGCCTAGGTAGAGTAACAGATGGCGAAATGTTTATTTTAAGACTTACTGCTTCTGTCTCTTTCTGCTTCCTATCGGCTCGTTTCCTCAGCTTTCAGTTTCTTTTAAGTCAACTGCGTCTATGGAAATTTCCCTAAGTGCCCGTTGGTTTATAAGAAAAATTCTTTCCATTTCAGGGATCCTATTATGCTTTGGGCAAGAACATTTGTTAAACGAAACACACTTACATGAAGAAATGTCGAACAATTTCCGTGAGTCTTTCACGAAGGTTTTAAGCTTCGTTTCTAAAGTTGTTGTTGACAATGTTTTCATGCCAATATATATCTTTACCTTTCTGCACACAGTATGTCAGCTGCTTCCTTTCTTTATTAAGTTTCGAATTACCTCTGTATTTTATTTAAGAACAAAATGCCGAGTTGAATAGAAAACAATGGAAATACACATTTTTAACTGTATGGTAAAAATCTGCTAAAATCACGGTCGAAATGGAGACGGAAGATATTTTTTGTTTTTCCTAAAATTTTGCATACGTGACCTACCCACTAGTACACAACTTTTCCACACTAGGGCAAAAACGAAATCGAAAACTTTTTTTTTACGCTCCGCCCTATTATACACGTAATCAAAGGGTGTAATACCATCATCGAAAATCACAATCTATGTTTTTTATCACTTTCTAGTTTTAAAATAATGCTTCCGTTTCTTTTAGTTACCTGCATATAAGTGACAGTTAGCAGAAAGACGTTTAAATTATTTTGCTATTTCGACAACGAATCACGAAGAAAATCAAGCTACATAAATATGTCTAGCTAATGAGGGAAACAACTTTCACAGATTTTAAGGGGGTTGATACAAAAGTGGATTGGTATAGTATTTATAGTGATTGTAGGGCTTGGCCCCTCTAGTAACGTTTTTTTTGTGTATGAAGGAGACCCCCCGGGTCACGGTGAGGGAGAACGAGCTTGGCTCGCGGAGAGTGTAGGCGGTGCTCACAGGAGACCGGCCATTTTGTATCCCGCATTTCTCTTAATACAGTACTTTAATGTTCTTGCTCATACTTGAGATCTGTACATAATTGTCCTATCTGTGTGTGTGTGTGTGTAATAAAGAAGAAAAATTAGAACCCGACTCGTATTCAACTCGAACCAACTTTCACACGGGGACCGGCTGAAAGAGAAAGACGCCGTCCTCGTACAGTAGTATAGTGGCTAAGCCAGAATTAGCTTGATGTACTATAGTTTATGTTTTAATAAAATAATCGTTTAAAGATTTTTTTAACAAAAAAATTTACTAAAACATACAGGGTGGTTATAATTAAAGTTCCATTTTGAAATGGTCATAAAAGGAAAACTACTGGACCAAATGTTATCAAACGGGATAATAGTTTAAAGGAGGTCATGGGAATTTCTTTTCCTCCAAAAAAAGGTTAAAAAGCTCACCACCAGGGGGGAAATGGTGCTATTATTGTTAAACGAATGCAATATTGTTAAACGTAATAAGGGTCGGAATCTAACTTAACCTTTTGTTACACGAGTTTAACATTTTGTATACCCTTTCAAAACGATTTTTGAAATTTTTACCACAGAGATATGAAATTTTGTATATATATTCTTTAAAGTATAACAATATTAAACACCTTATAAAATTTTATAAATATTTAAAAAAAAATATTTTATAATTAAAAAATTTAAATTAAATTTCCCTTCTTTAAAATGCTCTTTGCGACTCAATTTTAAACTTTTCCCCTTAATTTTGCATTTATATTGCTTATAAATACTTTCTGAACAAAGTTGTGTATTTTTTTGTACTTTCGTTGAATAGTTAATTTTTAGAAAATATTTTTATGCCTGTACTCTGAATTTTCGCGAAATTTTTGTACTTTTCTACACTAAAGTTAAACTTTTATAACGTAAATGACCTCGAATCCTAAAACGGATACATAACTTTAATTTGATGTATTACAGGAATCGTTATTATAAATTCCATAAAATTTCGTCAAAAATTATGACGCGAGAAGCATTTTAAAGACTTGCAAATCTGGAAATTTCTTATTTTGAGAAAAAGTCATTTAAAAGATAATTTTTCATCTACCTTTAATACTTACTACTCTAAAGCCACCAATTTTTCATTTTTCTTTTAACTACACATTTTAAATGCATTTCATTCCAATATTTACATGTTTTTAAAATATTAATACACCCTCAAAAAAAATTCCAATTTTTGCTCGATTTTTGGTAATTTGAAAGTCCACCATCCCCTTAAGAAACATTGACCTAAACAAAATTACCATTTAAAGTGTGCGCATTCCGAAAATTGTTTTCTTACAGATCACTAAATTGTGAATTTTGAAGCCTGAATTCGGCCCTAAGACATGAAAATATCGGTTTAAAACGTTTTTAATCGTTTCTAAAACGAAACTGTTTGTGGGGTTATGCAAAACCGCAATGGCTTGTAATTGGCTTACGGCAGGAAGAAGCAAATGATTTAGGCAGATGCGCTTTGCACGTCATTTGATTTTCTAGATAAAAGTGAGCCTGTTTGTCAGAGTTCTCGTTGTTATGAATCAACAATGTCTCTAACCATGCAAGACCATGCTTTTCTCGTTAAATGTTATTATGAATGCGATAGCAATGAACGGTGTGCTTTGCAAAGGTATCGTTCAGTAAGAGGAATACGCCGAGGGCCAATGACACCGTAGGGTTTGAGGAAAACGTTTCAGAAACGATTAAACATATTTTAAACCGATGTCTTCATGTCTTATTTCGTTTAAGAATATTGCATACAGCTCCATTTCCCCCCTTGGGGGTGAGTTTTTGAACTTTTTTTGGGGCGGAAATTAAATTCCCATGACTTCCTTTAAACTATTACCAAGTTTGATAACATTTGGTCCAGTAGTTTCCCTTTTATGACCATTTCAAAGTGGAACTTTAGTTGTAACCACCCTGTATTTTGAAATAATTTAACAAAAACATTTTTTTAGAAGAGTTTACAAAACATTTCTTTCATAAGCTTCTTTTTACGAAACATTTGTATAGAATTTTTACTACAACCTATTTTTATGGAAACGTCGTCCTTTATCACATGGTGTTTGCCATCCGAACTGTAAATCGTGTGCACATGCTTCCGAATCCTGGTCAAGGTTTCAACAGTGTTCTGTTCCCTCATTGGGGGAGGGGAGGTATTGCACTCGTACTGGGTGCTCCCATAATAATATAATCAACACAACTGGTGGTATGTATAAACGAATGCTCTCAGGATAACGGGTTGCGGCATTGGGAAAAAATATTTAAACTTAATTCTAACCTCTGAAACCCAAATTGTGGGAATAATTTTTATAAGATCACTGAATTTTAACTGAATAACTTGCATACTTAGGATGCTATGAGCGCGAGGAAAAGTTTTGTCTCTTCATATTTTAGCCTTAGTTAGAATTTTAAAGTAGATATATTCCTTTAAGTATATAAATAGAACTAGCTGTTTGTCCGGTGTTATCCGGGTATTTTGGACATGTCGGTTTATCTCGGTCATTTTGGAGATTTTTTATCCCTTCAACCCCCCCCCCCCCCCACATGCTGATGAGGTTGAACTTGAGGCGTCGGGAGTGTCACCATTCATCTCAACGATCCCGAAAAGCATAGATTCGACACTAATCTCGGTTTTTTAAATGTCACTCCTTCCTACACTCACCCCTAGGGGTGCACTAAACTCGGGCTGAACTTGCTCTTAAACGGCATCGGGAATGTCACTATTCATTTCAGCGACCCCGAAAACTATGGATTTGGCACTAATATTAGTCGTTTACGATCATTTTTTACATGTCTACCCCTTCCTCCTCCCCACTAGGGGTGTCTTGCCCCCTCAGTATTTTTTCCCAGATTGGAAGTCATATGTGTACCAAGTTCGGTTGATATTACTCCAGGTTTTCCAGAGTTATGCTGGAACATACATACATATATCCATTTATATACTATATATAGGTTGTTAAAATCTTACTCGCTAAATGTATCTCCTGCTCTCTCAAATTTTCTCCAGGTTGGTGTGGGAAAAAGTTTCCACAACGGTAAGTTTCCCATTATTGCTTCCAAGTTGTTCATAGTTTCAAAAAGGGTTTGTACGCTGGTAATCATCTTGATACTTTCGGAATCAGGCGGTTGATTAGGTTTCAGACCACCCAATCTTGTGTCAAGGCCGACTATGGCAACGGCTATTAAAACAAAACCAGTAATTAAGGACTATGAAATCTAAAAGGAGGAAATAAAGGGGTTTTAATCGAATATGGCAATGAATATAAGGAAGCACTCACAAAACATATAATAAATTGTTTAAGGGAAAATTTCAAAGTCGAAATAAGTATAATTGAGTAAACTAGCATTGTTAAAATGGATCCAAACAGTGTTGTCCATTGATGGGCGCGATGGCCCAGTTGGCAAGGGCAGCGGGCCAGTGATCTGAAAGTTTTTGGCTCGGTGCCCGTCACTGCAAATCCATCGCCATATACACTAATGGCAGCCGGTGCATGTAAAATCTGTCGTGGCTGCGAAGACCTCAACTTTACCTCTGGAGGTGCGAGGTCAAGTGTTCCGGTCTCAGCACTTGACTCTGTTCTAATTTACGTGACCGGCTTGTAGGGGGTCAAGGCTGTGAGTGCAATCGATTAAGTTCCAAAATTGCCATAAGTAACAACAGTGTAATCCATTGTTGCCGGAAAGGTATAATTTAAACATGTAGTTTTTTTTAACGTTTCTGTATTTGCTCTTCTGCATACTCTCAAGGTTAGTCCAAACTTATATTATTCAAACATATCTACTTCAATTTTTTATCGTAATTTGGCAAGTCTGAATGATGTTCCGTATCGTATCAGTGAATTAAAAAATATTTCTCAACCATGATTCATTTGGGGTTGCTTTTTCGCTCACATATCAATGAAATAATGCTAATTACAGACGCAGCAATCCCATGACAATGAAATACAACATATTTCATTCAATGTAGGTGAAAAAGAAAAGTATCTTGGGGGAAAAGATACGAATAGGTTAATGATAAAAACGTAGTTCCAGCATTTTGTGTCATGATACATGATACATGGCTCAATGATCCCATAGCTGAGCATAACGGTAAAAGGAAGAGAAGGATCTGGACACGATACCGTATAGAAATTACCATTTGCTTGGCAAGATGTATGACAAATTTAACAATTTTAACGTTATATTAAAATTATTTTACTGTAAGTGAAATATTACTTTCGGAAAAGACTCAGAATTCACGGTTCCTAAATATTTCATATTGAATAAACGACGGAAAAAGTACCAAGCACATATTATCAGGAATTATCAGGAAAGAGGCTAATAAGGCATATATTGTGATGAAATGTGTGATGTCTTGTGAATGATACCTTATGAGTATAACATGTAGGAAAATTTTTAGCTGCAATAGAAATGATAAAAGTAAAAATCAATCAGGTGATAATATGAAATTCTTTTTTCTTAGAAGGTCTTAGTTTGAATAACAAGAACGAATGACATGGTATGCATGAACAAATATCTATTTTTTTTAGGCTGCCCGTAATTTAAAATTAATCCAGTTATAGTCCAGTTGTTAAAGAGATCCAAACGTTAGGAAAGCCGAAAGTAAGGGCCAGGACAGGAAAACATTTTAATATAACATTTGAAGTATTCAACTTAGATTATTAATAACTCTTAGTGGAGTTTTATGGGAATATTTCTACATGTAATCGAAGGTTAGCAGAACATAATATTCACTTTAGCGAAATAAAAGTTTCTTTAAATAATAATGTACAGTGCATTTGATTTGTTCATCAATAGAAAGATAAAACAATTTAACAAAAGAGGATGGTAACGACTACTACAGATTTTTACTTAAGGATACACACCCACACCCACACACCCATATATATATATATATATATATATACTAGCCCATTAAGACATTCACTCTTAATCGGCGAGAATCGTTGGTTGCTTTCAACGGGGGCACCATATAGGTGAACCAACACAAAAAACCTCTGGTGCCACCTCAGTATTGACTGATCATACCTTGGGGGCGACATCTGGAAGGGGGGGGGGTGTTTCGTATATCCTTCTGCCCTTTCTGACCTCATAGAAAGACTTTCCGGTCTATGGACTTAACGTGCCCATATCTGGCCTAGACACGAAGGTATTTTAATCGGGATTGGAATCGAACACTTCCAGTTCATATATATATATATATATATATATATATATATATATATGCACACACATGTACAGACATACACGAAATATCTTAAATGTTTTCCTTTTATCCCGCAGCTTAGTGATTCTGTGTTTTAATTAGAGATGGAAATTTGAAATGTTATAGTTGTGGGAACGTTAGCATCATTTTACTACAAGAAAAGAAAAATCATTTTCCTCATGAATTCGAATAGATTGATGATTATCAATTTTTCAATTAAAGAAAAAAGTGGTTTTGAACTTTGTACATCAAAATACTGGGAAAATTGCTAAGAAATGCATTTTCAAGGTTTCATTTGAATGTGTTACATAAATAGTCAGTCTTAAAACAATTTTTGTCTTTTGTAGAAATATTTCGAATACTTTTAGGAATAGTTAAAAGTTTACACTCCTACATTCTAAAGACCACGTGTAGAGTTCTCCAAGAAAATTTGGGACTTCTCTGTTGGCATCTCTGTCGTTCATCATCTTCGTAATGAAGTCCCTTGCTACATCATGCATTGAATCTAAATACGCTTGAACAGCTTTCGGTTTCAGCAAATGTTTTTGAGTTTTGGAACGAAGATCCCACCACTCTTTTCCTTGCCTATAATATTAAAATTTTATTAAAGTAATGATTCAAAATAACCTAAACATGAGCTACAGTAATTTTCCTACCTATAATCAGCATTCCTAATTTTTATGGATGAAAAAAATGTTTTCATTCTGTAGCTTTTTCCTTTCTAGGTGGCTAATCCACGGAGGCGATCGTGTCCCTGCAAACCTTTTTTCCATGATTTTATTAACTCGCTTTCTTGTTTGTTTGTGTGTTTGTCTAGTGCAAATCTTGCAATCGATTTTTAACAAACTTCCCGACTATCTAGACATTTGAAACTTTTAGAATAGCTCAGAACACGATGACAATGCATTTTTTGATACTTTTAGCCATCTTTAAGCAGAATTGAATTAACTTTCAGTTATTTTCAGTTAATTTTGTCTTATAGACTGGTGCAGACATCTATCGACCGGAACGGGAATGAAAAGTTAAACGCAAGTTAACTTCCAATTAACTTCCTTTTCTTTCAAGTTGATGGGATAATTCATCAAAAAATTTTTTAGAAATTATTTATTAATACATAGAATTGTCAAGTTTATATGATTCAACAGAAAATTTAAAAACATGGTATATAAAAAGTTATTATCTTGTAATTATTTTCTTTCAATACATCTAGAACATCTGTAGATTAGAGCGGTTTAATGATGCGTTTTAACTGTAACTTTCACTCGCAGAAATACTTACAACTAAACGTTAAATCTAAACATCGTTATCATAATTTATGGTGGTAGAATCAGTCCTAGCAAAACCGACAAATTTTATCCAAGTGCACTTGGCACGTGAGAGACGAAAGTGTAGAGCTAAGGCCGTATACATACGGAGCTACTCAAAAGAAACTGATCACTGACTCCAATCACAAACCAGTCCACGAAGAGTCAAAACCTATGTAATTGAATGGAGCCACGCAGACGACGCTACTGGTTACTAATCCGTCAATAACGCGTTAGTAATCAGTCACAGGCAATTCAACGTGTCGAGTCACAGGAACTTCAGTTACCAGTTTTTTCTTTCGTTGTGTGTGTTATTACACAATCTATTTTGACAATTTTTTAAAATACATGATTTTCTGATAATAATTTTGTTAAAAAATGAACGATAAACAAATTAATATGAAATTAGTGGGTGAAGTGGAAATTTATGGAGGAACCTAAATAATATATGGATGAACCCAATCAATGTATGGATAAACCCAACATTTTCTTAGTATTCTGTAACGATAATAGCAATAAAGCAACACTGATTCGTAACTGGGATCATCACTACAGTCATTATCCATGGTATGCCGGAATAATTATGTTCTTCCTTCCATGGCAGGTAGCAAACTATTGATTTGAATCACTTTTGAGTAGGTCCGTGTGCGGAACCGCATCACTAAAGAGAGTTAGTAACCGGTAAGTAATTTCAATCACTAATCAGTTCAGTTTCTTTTGAATAGCTCCGTGTGCAGATGGCCTAAACCTTCAGCAGTAACTTGATTTTATTCCCTTCCTTCCAATATTATTATAAAAACTCTTCAAATGCGGTTTTCATGAACGAAAGTAACAAGCAACAGGAACGGTATGTCAAATGATAACTTCGGTATGTCATGTGATAACTCCTTCATTATGGGATGAAATACCGGTTTTCTCACACTTATGGCACCATTTGTTATAAGCGGAGAAAAATGTTTTAGAAGCTCGTTTTCAGAACTAAAAACCTTAAACGCCAGTCTCGTTGCAAATAGAAAGTAGAGCTGCAAATAGCTGCAAATAGAAAGCAGATATCTGAAATCCACATCGAAAAACTTTTTTTTTCACGTGTAATCTGCTAACTACAGGCAGGAAATTACGATAGTTAAAAATTAGATGAAATTAGATAGTTAGATCCGCGTTCAAGATTCTGGAGGTGGATCTTGTCCGAATATTTTAAGGGGATGGGGGACATTACAAAGCGATTTTTGAAATTTTTACCTCAGAGTTATGAAATTTTGCTTTTATGGTCATTAAAGTATAAATATATCAAACACCTTATAAAATTTTATAAATATTTAAAAAATTTATAGTTTAAAAATTGAAATTTTTACTATGTTTTTAAAATGCTCCTTCCGATCCAATTTTTTACTTTCCCCTTTAATTTTCCCTTTATATTTCTTATAAATACATTTTGAATGGAGTTATGTATTACTTTGTGCTTTCGTTGAATAGTTCATTTTTAGTAAGTATTTTTATGCTTGTACTCTGTATTTTCAGGAAATTTTTGTACTTTTATGCACTTAAGTTAAACAGAAAATCTGAATGATGTCGAAACCTGAAATGGATACATAATTTTATTTTTATGTATAAGAGGAGTCTTTATTATAAATTTTATCCAATTTCGTCAACAATTATGACGCAAGGAGAATTTCAAAGACTTGCAAATCTGGAAATTACGCATTTTGAGAAAAAGCCATTTAAAACATATTTTTTTTCACCTACCTTTAATATTTACTTTTCTAAACCCACCAAGTTTTCATTTTAATTTTCATTACGTATTTTAAATGGATTTCATTCCAATATTTTCATATTTTTAAACTATTAATACACTCCAAAAAATAATTCCAATTTTTGTTCAATTTTTGGTAATTTGAAAGTCCACCATCCCCTTAACCCTTTGAGGGGTGCCGTTTGCACAGTGCAAACGCCTAAATCTAGTCTTTTTTTTCAGTTGAATTCAATATATTTCAGTTAAATGAGCAGAAAAATGGCTAGCACTGCCACCTGTTATCAGTTTAAAGAAGCAAAAACATTTTGCAACCTTTAATTGGAAAATGTTTCAAAATTCTTTAGGTTAAAAAAAGTCGGGAAAAAAATCTGTCCTGAGCAAGACAGATTTTTTTCCCTATGGAGGTGGATGTTGGACAGTGGAGGTTGTTGCCCCTGAGAGGGTTAAGAGCATGGTTTTATATAACAGTCAAAAAATCTTCCCATCATGCTCTAACTGCAATTCCGAGGCTACTCCTGACCATATTTTGTTGTGTTAGGGAGTCAGCCATTCTACTCTCTTTGAGAAAGATTTGGAGGTGTTGAAACAGATTAACCTTCGAGATGTGCATGGATTTGTCCAACGATATGGGATAAGAGGAAGAAAAAATAGATAAGGCAATTGTGACGGCATATACAAAAATGAGTTTATGTATATACCGTCACTTGTATTAAGTTTACTTGTATCTGTCGATCTTAGTTTTTTTATTAATGCTTGTTGCTATAGAAACTAAAGCCCGGTTGCGTAGTGGTGGAAAACGTCAAGCTGCCCCACCACAGGTCCAAGGTTCGACCCTGCGACTAGGCAAGGTCGACTCATGCCTTTCATCCCTTCAGTGGGTCTATAAAATGAGGTATAAGCATGCTTGGGAACTAACTCTAGGGGTCCCGCGTCAGGTTGACCACCTGACCGAGACATATGCTGTATGGCACCCCAAGCCCACGGTCATGAAAGCGGAGATGGACACCGTAGGCCTTGGTCCACAGTTCTGAAAAGCAACTCGGACTATTGTGCCACGAGTTAGTTAGTTTTAGCTATACAAATTTACTATAATGTAGAATTACCCAGTCCAAAACAATGGCGGCTCCAGTCCAGGGATTTTGGGGGAGGGAACGTTGACTCTTATATATATATATATATATATATACACACACACACATATATATATATATATATATATATATATATATATATATATATATATATATATATATATATATATATATATATATGTACACACACACACACACATACACACACACACATATATATATATATATATATATATATATATATATATATATATATATATATATAAAATAAATAAACATCTTCTCATTTTAAATTTAAACTCATTTAGTATTAGGTCTGCGATTATATAATTTTAGGCTATGAAAAAAAATACGCCGGGCTTCTTGTTTTTTTTTTTGGGGGGGGGGACAATTGCCCCTACTGCTCCCCCCTTGGAGACACCATTGGCCCAAAACATTCAAAACCAGTGCCAGCTTAGTTCTGTTATAACCATCACAGAATTTTATCGATTTTGAAAAAAACTCCATATTCCCGTGATACTTAAATAAAATGAAATTAACTGTCATGAAAGAAAACATGCCTTTAAATCTCCTAGATACCTTTGTTAAGTTAAAAATACTTACAAGACTAATAGACCCGTTGTTGAGTACCATTGTTTCCTTGAATTCCTATAGGCCTTAAGGGAGTCGATTTCTCCTCTTGAAGGGTAAGGACCTTCATTCCGGAACACTGTCTCTATGTCGTCAGGCCGGAAGAGCATTACGACGTTCAAAGAGCCAAACTTCTCTCGGTAAATATCCCCTAATTGCTGACGTTTTTCAACAGCAGCGAGGTGTAGTCTGTTTAATTTATATTTACCTGTTCGGTAGAAAAAATTCAAGCATAGAGAAACAGAGCTCAATCAAGTTCAACTTTGTTAGAGGGGACAATAGAGTAGTTTCAAAGTATGAGAATGCAATGAGTAGAATAGAGTATAAATGAGAAGCAAAAGTCTTATTAAAATATCTTTAAACGTCAAATTTGTGGCCTTTCCTTTACTTTTCAGGGACTCTGTCTGAAAGAATTTCTCGACATTATAGAAAATCTGTAGAAAAACATTTACAGATGTCTCGTCTGGGGAAAAAGTATTTGAGAATGTTAAATAACTATCAAATTTTCAAACATGCATATATATACCACTAAAGTAGAAACTGCGTTTTTGCCAATGATTGTTTAATGATTTTGAGAGATTTATAACTGATACCAAAGAACCAACATTAGGATAATTTTTACACTGATTACTAACAGCAAGATATGCTATTCTCTAAACTTATTTTATATGCAGGGTGGTCATAAAAAAACTTTGCCGATATATGGACCTCAAGCGGCCGTTCCGTTCAACCGATCAAGATGAGATTTCAGATATTAGTTATTCAGAGGTATGAGCTCCGGATTTTGTGAACAGCAACAAAGTGGCGCTCACGGTCATAGGCGTAGTATCGGGGGGGGGGGGGGGGACGGGGGGCACGTGCTCCCCAACTTAACTTGAAATAAATTAAAACGTTAATAGAAGTTCAGTTAAAATCGGAAAATTGAGAAAATATTTAAGAAAGTTGTTTTTTTTCCTCTTTTTCAAACTGTGAAACTGAAGATTCCGATTATGTCTTTAGCCTTAACATAGTTTTTAACACTGATATGATCCGTAACATTCGATGCTATTAATTTTTTTCTCATTTTATTTATATTATATTTATTTTTCTCATTGTCTAACTTTGGAATAGTACTCAAATATCAATTCTACTGTTATTCAATTTAAATAAATCATAATATTTCATATTTTTAGGACCGTTCGACAGTCAATGCGCTGAGGAGGGACCTAACTGAATTCAATTCGTACACCCCTAAAAGTTAGAAGCACGCTACGCCTATGCTCACGGTTACGGTTATAGGTACAGAAACTCGAAATTTTCGAATGGCAACGGCCACTTTTTCCTGTCGCAAAATGCTCAGCGCATGCGAAAACCCTAAATAGCGTTGTAACGGTACACGTATCGCAAAAAACGGACGCGTTATGCACGCACAAAAAACAGCTCTGCGGACGGCCTACAAAAACACACGGCGCACGGAGGAAATTTGAATAAGACAGAGGCAAGACACCAGTCACTGACGACAACACAGATCGGACAAAAGATAACTTTTATTTGGATTACATGGGGGCCAGCATCCTGTTTTTGTTGGCCGTTCGCAGAGCTGTTTTTTGTGCGTGCATAACGCGTACCGTTTTTTGTGATACACGTACCGTTCCAACGCTCTTTAGGGTTTTCGCATGCGCTGAGCATTTTGCACACTGGGAAGAAGTGGGAGTTGCCATTCGAAAATTTCGAGTTTCTATACCTATAACCGCAACCGTCTGCGCCACATTGTCGCCGTTCACAGAGTTCCGAGCTCATACCTCCGAATAACTATATCTGAAATCTCATCTCGATCGGTTGAACGGAACAGCCGCTAGAGATCCATATATCGGCAACCTTTTTTTATGACCACTCTGTACTTTTAAAGAAATTTTAATTCAAAACTTTGATAAAAATCTTAAATCTATAACAGAAATTGTAATATTTACTATAATCCTTATTCATATACCAATTTTTCTTACTAAATTTAAAATTTTTAAAAATATTACGAGCTATTTTGTTTGAGCCGGTATACCGAATACTCTAATTCAGTATCATTAATGAAAAATCAATCATATATGTGAAAAATATAAAACGATAAAAAAATTGCGAAAATGAATCGAGAACACTCATTCCTTAAAATGATTCTCCGATATTTTTTACGAAATGCTATTAAATTTTATTAGGGAAAAAATAAAAGTTTTGAGTAAAAATTAAAAATTTGTGAACGATGCGAATCAGTTCGTGCGCGATTTTACAACGCTCTGAAAAAGAGAGAAAGGAATGAATTGGCTTTTACAGAAACATTTAGCTTAAAATATTTGGCAATTCGTGCGAACAAAACAAGCAACAAAACACGTGAGTACTAAAATATACAAATCATCGAATACTACGAATTTATGATCTTACTCAAACCCAACGCATTGCCACCAGAAATTTTTAAAGAATTAGATTAACTATGATGTTAAGTAAGATTATAGCAAATACCGGTATTGCTATAATTTCAGGTATAAGTGCCACATTCGAAATATTTGCCGTGTTTGAAGTAAATGCAGACACGTGTATGGAAAACGAGTATAAAATGAAAGGATACCACTGAGACAAAAATTCGCCATAACAGGGTTTTGCAACTTATTTAAGGTATCCGTACACCTTTGAAACGGCATTTTCGACCAGAAAATCGATTTTACACTTATACAATAATATCGAAGCCTAATTATTTTATCTTTCTAATTCTGAATGAGTTATGTGTATATCTTTACTAAGACCCGAGTAACAACAATTTTAATAAACAGTTGTCAAAGAATTTTATAAGGAAGAAGCTTTTTCTCAAGATGAATGTTTCCCTCATTTCTATTTACGAAAAAACATCCTACTGTAAAAAGTTATGCATGGAATGCCTTAAAATTTCGAATAGTTGCTCTTCAAATGTTTAAAAGGGGAATAGACTACGCTAATCATTGTAGAATGATTAGTTTTTTTGTTTACATTGGTATGAATTGCAAACAACAGTGAATTTAATGCAATTCTTCTGTATGTTAGTACTTACACTGCTACAGCTTCAGAGATAAACAGAATATTGTCTTGAAAATACTCTGTTCCCTGGAGAAATTTATTATCTTTATTCTCTAATCTATAAAATGATAACACATTTGTTTATTTTTGAGTTATTCTGTTTTGCAGAAATGACACATTTGCACCCCTTTTTTCCAGTTCTTTCCCCTTGAAAAATTTATTTTAATGTAACAGCTAAATTTTTATACATTTTTCCAAGTTTTAACTTACAGGTCATTTCGAAAAATAGAAAAACAAAATTTTTAAAATTTCGAAAAATCCCCCCCCGAAGGTGTTGGATACCTTTTATGATGTAATACTCCCACTTGGACGAACGCTGCGTCTTTCGAATTCGTGATGATGACGTCGGCAGATGCTCTTTAGACACTGTATAGATTAGATGTACCTTTTGATCTCTTTATGAGAAGCTTTGATTTAGATCCGGTCATGCCGGAGTAATGTAAATAATATGTAGCTATGTACATTAAACTTGCAATCAGAATATACATCGTGGCAGGACGTTGTTCTTTCGATTCGTCTTCTACAGGCGAAATTCTTACACCATAAGCGTTATACGAGTTTCTTACGTCAAACATATCTAATGACGTGTATACATCGTTCTATTTCTATTATTTTTTTCTCTTTCTATTTGAAGTGATAAATTAAATTAAGCCTATTGGTAGGATTGTTGTTGAATTAGAACTCAGCCCTTAACTTGCAGTATGGGACTTATATTTAACCCAGTAAACTGTAAACTTCCTTCATGTTAGTTTGGTGTAACGATCTATTTTGTGTGATCGAAAGTGATATCCTGTTGAAAGGAATTTCCACTCTCACCGAAAAACATAACTAATAGCTGCCCTTGTTATCTTTTTACTTGGCTGACTGTATGAAATGATAGAACATAATTCAAGCACATTTACACCCTATTGATATCGAAAGAGAAAAGATTAACACTACTTACCAATAATTGGTAAGTTCGCCCAAGCCGTTCCCAACACAGGTAAGATTCTCAAACTAGGTATTGCCTCCAATGGTTTAAGCTCAACTTCTTGAGGTACGTCGGTTGATAACGATGATGACCATCTCAAATTTCGTTCTTTTATGCACATTGGTTTCCTGAAAGGCTCTGCCCCAAAGATATATTTAGAAATACGTAAAAACTGCATAATGATGAATTATCTGAAAAAAAATAGACAGATTTTTAATTTTGTGTTTGGTAACGCTTCTCAAAAAGTAACAACAAAAAAGCAATAGGAGCATTTAATTTTTTTATATTAAAAACTTAAGCCTAAAACTAAGATACTAATTTTTTAATCCTTTATAAGACTCTGAAATTACTATTGCACCTCATTTTCTACATGAAATGTAACTCCATTTAATTGTTTATAAAGTTTATATATATATATATATTTTAACATATAACTCTTTCTAAAACCGGATAAAAAACTATCTTTTACCGGATAAAATTATGAGGAACTATTCTAGAATTTTTTTTCCATATGTTATTATAATTAAAACTTCACATTTTTCCTTGTTGAATTGTTAAAATTTTTTTAAAAGAAGATGTAAAGAATGTATTGGAAATTAACGTAATAATTAATAAAGTAAATGTTGAAATGCATGATTATTAGAAGAGGATTTAAATAGAAAAGCACGTTAAAGAGGTAACTTTTTAAATGGAAATATTTACGATATCGCATGTGACAAAAACTACATACGCATGAATATATAAATAGTGATTACAATATGCTCCTTTTCTCTTTGAGATTTAAAATTTGAAAATATCTTGATTATTAAAAACAAATTGAAAATTACTTTAAACTGAAAATCTTTCGTCTATAACATTAGCCACAGAGAACTTTAAATTCGTAGAGACCAATCTAAAACTCATATACCAATAAGTATTTTTTTAACATGAATTTTATGTTAAAAGATTATTCATGAAACTACAAATAAAAAAAAAATCACAAATAAACACAATCTACTCATTATTAAAAAGGAAAAACCTTAAAGTAAATAGTCACAGAAAAGCTTGATTTAATAACTAAATGAACTACTTTGTATGGGAAATGCAGAATGTTTTACAGAAAGTTAAAAAAAAAAAGAAAGAAGATTACTTCCAAGAAGGAACGATCGCTACTCATGCGTAGAATTTCTTTGTCAGAGGAGTCTGAAGATCTACTTTTGCGCTGAACAAGGGAGGAGGAAAAATATGCTTGGAAGACGCGTCTTCGTTTCCAGTTCTATGACGTCATCCCATGGTCGACCGTCAAGATTTCATTCTATCATTTTCTCCTCTCAAAAACTCACGATGTAGTATGCAATACAGGTCGCTCTCAGGCCTAATAAAGTAGCGGATTAGGGCGGAGAAAGGACCTCACTACGCATTTATTCGGCAAATCACTAGTTCTCCATGGTACTTCCGTAATGAAGACATTTATAGGGAAATTGATCATCCTACTGTTCAAAATTATCTTCAAAATTAAGAAATGAACTGAAATGAATTGAAAATCCCGCTGATTATAACCCAGCTGATCCTGCAAATAAGAAACGGCCTTGTGCTATACTTACCCGTGTGTTTTGAGTGTTGTCCTTTTAAATTATTTTAAGAAAATAAAAATGGAAATAAAAATTGAAAACTTTGCTGCTCTAGTCAAATACTAACGTAAGTGTCTTAAGACTTGGTACTCCACGTGCAATTCAGTCTTGTGAATGGATCCTGAGCCAAGATCCAAGATCCGAATGGTATTTCTCTCACAAAATTTGTAAACTTTTTACCCTGTCTCTCATTGGTCGAGAGCAAGCAGTAGAAGTCTGCTCTCTGGATAATGAGCTAAGGTTCAGAATTCTCGACTTTTACATGTCCATACTATAAATGTGAGTCAGTCTAGTTATAATAAATTTCCTCAAAAATCTTCAAATAGAGTAAATTTATAGAGTAAATTACATAAAGAATCAACATTTTTTATTTTAAAAACTAGCTCAATTGAAATAAGTTTAAAACACACATG
Organism: Dolomedes plantarius; assembly: GCA_907164885.2. Taxonomy (NCBI): domain Eukaryota; kingdom Metazoa; phylum Arthropoda; class Arachnida; order Araneae; family Dolomedidae; genus Dolomedes; species Dolomedes plantarius. The sequence continues at coordinate 120,280,708 of OU015497.1, read as the reverse complement.
ATTTCACCATAGTTTAAACATAATTTCAACAATGATTTAGAACGAAATTTTTTTCTATTTTTCCTGAAATAGTATAACAAAAAATGCTATAATTATTTTTAGCCAAGCTTATATAGAAAATTATAGATGCTAATCTATATATATAAAACAGTTCTGTAACTGATTGACTGACTGACAGATAACGCACAAAACAAACCTCTGGACCTAAATGACTGAAATTTTGCATGGCGATTCTTCTTATAGTGCGGGGGTGCACCAAGAAAGTTTTTTGAAAAATTCTTCTTAGATTTTTTAATTAAATTCTTAAGCTGTTTTTGTAACTTTTTAAAATTTGTATTGAAAATAATAATCCAAGGGTTATAAAATTAATATCAAGAGAAATATCATAAAAATTCGTTTAAAATGAAATCGTTTTCGAATCTTTACCTTCATTTTCTGGTTTTTGGTGAATTTTTAAAGATAAATTTTTAGAATTTAATTTATTAAATGTTGATCACGTGGTTTCTTTTCTTTTTGTGATACTTTAAATTAATTTTGCGTCCCGTGCATAACAACGAAATAAATTGACAAAAAAAATTGAAATAAGGTGAAAGATAAAATTTAACCACTAGACTTATTAAGATGGAAGTTTTTTAATAATTTAATTCAAAATAGTATGTTTTAGGGATATTAAACATACAAATTAATTGCATACATTGACCGTTGTATTTAATTTGAATATTTTCTTCTACATTTATTTTGTCTATAAAAATATCCGTTACGATATATATATATATATATATGCATTAATTGCATACATTGACCGTTGTATTTAATTTGAATGTACTCCGTAGCGAAGCACGGGTATTCAAGATGTATGTTTATATTGCTATCTATAAGAAATCTAATCGTACTTCCATAAAAGTGAGATATCAAAATTAATCAAGGAATGTTTCTTTTATATAGGTATGTTTCTATTTTCCAGACATGCAATTAGTTTGACAATATGAGATATGACATGCAATTAGTTCGAAAATTTAAGATATGGCATGCAATTGTACACGTGAAGTAGTTTGACACACGCTGGCAAACTCAACTGGAAGATAATTATTCTATTTGCAAAAGCGTAGCCTTGAGAGAGCTGCGCTACCGACTTTCAAGGCTATGAAAATGAAAAGGAGAAACGTAGGCGCGATAGTTTAGTGAACTTAAATAGATAACATAGTGATTTCCGCTTATAAGAATCACGTTTGTTATTACTGTTTTTGATTCTTATAAGCGATTGATTCTTAAAGCCGAAATTTGGGTTTTTGGACAGACACAAAACACACATCTATATATACATATATTAGATAATTTATTATAAAATCTATATATTTAAGTTGCTAAGATGACTTTTTGGACAGTTCGTGAGAGAAAACTACTGCATGAATTTACTTGATTTTGGTCTTATACGAAAGATTGTAATCTGTAAATTTGTCAAATTTGGCTTTTGTACCCATAATTTCTATTAATTAGCGATAATTTACAATTAAAAATTGATTTCTGCGCATGCTCAGTGGCATGTTTAAATCTGTCTCTCTGAGATCTCCCTCTGCCATTTTTATTTTTATGATAATTATGTTTGTGAAATATAAGATTCACGGAAATTGTTTATTTCACGCTGTTTAATTAGCGATAATTTACAATTAAAAAAATTGCTTTCTGCGCATGCTCAGTGACATATTTTAATCTGGCTTTAGATACTCACTAAGCATGAGTCTGCTTAAACACATTAATTTGATTCTGCGCATTATTAATGATTTTCAATATTTGGCAATGATGTGTTGAGTATAATTTGTGTATTAGTACATTTATTTACTATCTCGCCGTCATGTTTTGACGGGTATCAACTAGTACTCTTTAATTTACGTTAATTTTCTTTTATTAAAATTATTTTTATAATTTTAAAATACAACTTAATTTCTAGACCTATAAGTAGATACACATGATTATAGTAAGAGAAGAAAAAAAATCCAATATTTGTTACAACATACCTGCTTAACAGTTTAATCATTTCAACTACAGGAAGGGAGCAAGAAAAAGTTTTCTATGGTAGTTTGACGTAATGAAGTTTTCAAGAGGCTGTTTATACCTCTTTCACTACCAATAGTCTCAAACGAAGATTCACCTTCTAGCTTACGTTTCACGGTTTGATAACGTGCTGAATCTAATAATGTCACGTTTGCCTAAGTGATAGTGGACACTTCCCCAAAGATTTATGTGTTTCAGGGTCCAGGAAGCCGCAACCAGGATGTGGGAGGTGGGAAAAAAGAGTTCCTGTGTTTGTTTGTCAGTGAAGAAAAATGAAATCGGATCCGCACGGTTAGGATGCCCCCGGGTGAAGCTAATAGGACATTTTTTAGCTAAAGCGTTTAAGGGGAAGCTATTATGTTATGTCTAACAAAGAAAGGGATGCATTTTACGACTTTATTCCATCCCATCTTATCACTCTTTCTTTTAAGAATAAGAAAGAACTTCGTACATTTAAGGGTTTAAGTGGCTTTTTTGGAAAAATGAAAGGAAAGCGAAGAGTGTAAACTGATTCTTAAAACTGGTGGATTGATTCTTTAAAGCGAAAATTTTAACGTGGAAATAATACATTTGTTTTTGTTTTTGCGATATTGATTCTTATAAACGGTTGATTCTTATAACCACTGATCACTATAAGCGGTGGTTACTGTATTTTAAAAAGTCGAAAGAAGCGATAAGCGGGCCACAATTGCAAACCTACTATTTAAACTGAAATCAAAACTATTTCAACACAAGGAAGTTGTCATGTCACGTCTACCTGTATCTGCTAAGAAGTGCAAAAGGTGAACTAAACGAAATCCTTTCTTCGAATTCGAATGTTGACTTACTGTGGAGTGTTTAAAAATAGTAGAGATTTCGAAGATATGTATATTTCAGATTAAAATGTTAGTATAAAGCGAAATATTTTTTGCACGGGAAGTATTTTCTCTTATTGTTGAACTAACATCCATGTTTAACCTGCTAACCATAAAGTAAAAAAAAAAAATGTTTCAGGTAGTCTCTTCTAACGAAACTACCACGGGTTAGTAACGTAGGATTAATTATCGTTGCTTAACTTTTTTTTTGGTATTTTGGTACTTTTCTGTTTAACTGTTTACTGCTACTAGGTTTGACGCGCTGCCAAAATTATAACTCGCGACGCCGGACAATTTTTTTTCTCTTCGTAGGACCGTTATTGAGGAACGTAATCCTACGTTGTAAAAGGACTGAAATCTAGAAATTTCTAAAAATTCGTTCTCAGTATCTACTTGAATAAAATATTTTGTGATGAAGAGTAAAATGAATTTCCATTTAATTTTAGGTAGTGTTTGTTACATAATAAATATTTTAAAAGCTTTTCTGGTTATGCCCTCATTTTCTCTGCTTGCGTAATCCGCTTTAAAGTTTAAAATAATTGTAAGTAAACCTTTAATTTTCTTAACGTTATTAATTTTCAATAGTATAAATTATGATAAATATATTTTGTTAAATCCTCTTGACATTTGTGGAATAAAAATAATAATTACTTTTTTAAAATTTAGAGCTAAGAGTACAGATCAAGAACTTTTTTTGAAATGTTGCTGAAAATGAAGTTAACAATGATTTTAAACTACCGAGTTATGAACTTTCACATAATACAATGCTTTCAAAGGATAATAATTAATTTGAAGATTTCAAATTAGATTAACTGAATACCGCATTTGCAGAAAAAAATGTTTTCCTTTCCAGAACTGGCCTTAAGGGCTAGACTGAACAAATCTGTGCCGGTAGGCAAGGAATGAGAAAAGTTTACAAATCAGTTCATGTATAACACGTAGTTTCAGATTATCTAAGCAATAAGATTCATACTTGCCGGGAAAGGCAATATATTCAATAGTTTCAAGCCTAGTTTTAATGTCTTAAGTAACATCTGTAAGTGTTACAGATTCATGAGACGCTATAGTGCGGTTATAGAGGATGAATACATAATTTATTTTGTATGATGAGCAGGAACCCCTTATCATAACTCTAACTCCACCAAACAACATTGTTGCAACTATACAATGATTGAAGCAACTGTCCCATTACAGATACCATCCTGGTACAGCCATCCGACCGATGAAATTAAGCTTTAACTTTTCTGACCGCACCATTGACTTTGATGTCAAAGATTTTCATTCCTTAATTACGTTAGTAAGCTTCTAGCATCAGTGACGGGATTAACCTTTAGTTTTCGGGGTCCATTTTTCCGATTCCCTCTCTAGAACGGGAAGTTTCATACTCCCTTTATAAGAGCGGCCATTAAGGGGGGTTATATATATATATATATATATATATATATATATATTCCTTCTTGGGCCCGTATTCTTGGGATACATGCTATCCCACCCCGTAAGGAAAAGGTTAACGACATGGAATAGCCGCCTGACTATTGCAACCCATACCAAAGGGTGCTTTCCTTATCCTTTAGTTGACAGTAGTCCTGGAACCCATTCACAAAGTTTGGGCGATATGTGACAAAAATGGTAAATTACGGATCTGCATTTTGTTGGCTGCATTATTATGGGATCTTCCAGCAGATAAACAAATGTTGCTCCCTACGAGAGGAAGCCAGTACTGTCGCAATCAAATCTTAGTTGGGGTGGAACGCAAACACTCGCAGATTTCGAAGTTAAGTATCATTCAATGTGAGGTTTTCCTGGATCTTTTATGATTCAGCTAGACCCGTTCCTCTTCCATTTTCATATGACATCACTAACTTTTAATATAGTAGCCAAAGGGAATAGATATTTCGCACAGAGTGGTTGTTTTGATAATCATTGATAGTCACATTTGTAGTAAGTTAAATGAACCAGAAACAGCATCTTGCACGCTTTTCAATTATAATTATTGAAATCCATTAACGCACATATAAATCTGTATAACAACGTATTGCATACGTAATTTACATATGAGACCGAAAATTATTGCTAGGATAGAATAGATATAATATCAACATATGATGCAAAATCACACAGATTGACATAAATTATAAAAAAAAAGGAAACAAAAATTTACTTGTTTAATAAAACCCCAAATAATCTGTTTCACGTGCGCAACTGCAACCCCTGGTAATCCGTACTCTTGGGAAGTGAAATCGCAGCTCCAGAGTTCAGTAGCGAGTAGAAACTCCTTACCCTCTGCTTGGAATCGCGATATGAAAACAACACATGGGACAAACCAAAAAACCTTAATATAAGAAGCAACCAATTTATTATATGATTTTTTTATTTTGTCGTTTAGGATGTTTCATTAGCCGTGTACGACGACATTCAAGAGAAAAACTCTCAGATGTTTTAAAGTTAATCATGCGTGCAGAATAAATAATGAAAATCAATCAAAAAAGGAATTTTTAATCAAAATATAAAAATGACTATTTATTAAATTTACATGCAGCTTTTTAAAATTTTATATGTTTAAGTTCGGAAAATAAAACTAAAAAAAATGATCCAGAGGAAAGATAAAAGAACATCTCATCTTACTAAAACTATAAAATCCTTCTTACCGTACTTGATAGCATCCAAAATGATTCCACAGGAATCCGACTTCACTTTCGAAAAATGATTTAGGCTGACAGAATTATCTGGTGATATCTGCTGTTATCTAAACACCGTTTTCAATAATAAGATTTTCACAACGTGCGATGAAGAATTATATAAACTTTCACAAACAATATTCCAGTTAGATCAATTAGGTGTTTAAAGAATAACTGTAAGCTAAAGTTAAACTGCAGTGGAATGATTTTAAAATGACTTTTGATCTGAACTAGCTTTGTTTCACGCATCTCAGCTCTTTCCGAGCACTCTTTTACAAAGTATTTAAACATGCGGTTTTTGTGTGACAATTGACATCAATAAGGCCACTTTATATCACCACGTGATCATGGAACATTCCAAGCCAACATATCATCGAATAAGAAAGTAGTCCTTGGTCAAAATCTGCAAACCTTTTCTGGAAAAGGTGTTTGACCGATAAGTTTTGTCGTTAAATTTTCCGTCTAGGTGTAGCTGATAAAAGAGTAACTGAATTTTACTCAATGTGTAAATGATACTAAACGATTTTACTTTCCATTGTAGTGAGCTTCCGTTGTGAAATATTTAAAATAAAATCTATCAATGAGTTATCAATGAGTTATCATTTTTTAGTATGGGTAGATTTCAGTTAATAATCTTCTCATATTCTTTAATGTAAAAACTGATTTTCTGTATGAACTATTTCTTGAATGTAAAACTGTTGCTGTCTCCATACAAAATGTTTATACATCGAGAGAGGATATCTGAAAAAGTTATTAACGGATCATTTTTTTTCCTGCATAGATATTATGCAAAAAATTCAATGTGATATAAATTTGCTTTATCCACGAACCCTCCAGTTTTTTTCGCGACCCACAGTTTTCTCACTACTGCTGTATGCTATTAATCCCTCCTACCTGGAAAGTCAGACCACCAGGTCAAAGTAGAGAGGGCATTATTTTAAAGTTAGACTCAGATTCAAAAGATTAAACTAGACATACCGTCGGTGTTCTGTAAAAAGGGGCAAATCCAACAATTCACTACTTTTCAGGAGAGCATATTTTGTACTATACCTGGTCTGGAAAATTCTTTATGGAGGAAAAACCTATAATGTTTATATTTTTGAGAACCTGGTACATATCCTAATTGTGTTTCACATAGTTAAACTAATTAGTATCAATGAGTAAATTCCAGTAAAAACTGATTTCATTTGGATTTGATTTTTTTTCGCCATTGTTACATCGGGGATATCAGTACTAATATGAAACTTACAGATTCGCCGTTTACACAAATCGGTAGCCATTGATGTCATGAATCTAAACAGGTGAAAATTCGAAAATGCCCAGTTTGTTGGATTCGTCCTTTTTACAGAACACCGATGATACGTCAAATAGCATTTATAATTAGTCTTCAGACACTAAATTATAGACGGTAAGAATTAATGTGTTTATGATAAAAGTTTTCCAAAGTGAAATAAGAATGACTACACATTTTCATTATTAAACTATATAGTTATAAAATTTATAATAATTGTAACTTTTTGTATACAAATGATATTATTTATTTACAGCTAACAAAATAAGGTCCAATACAATTTCCTATCTTAAAGGTATCGTAGTATATTTTTAATTAAATCTGCCATACATAACATATGACACAAACACACAGTAAAAAACACTTTGGAGATCAACAAGTTTGAGGTAAAACGTTTCCTTATTTAAATAAGATTGTTCCACATTATCAATAGTAAATTATTTAATAAACAATAAATACAATTTTATTTTTTGAATAAATTACATAATTCATTTGTAATACTTAAAAACAGTTCCTTTACATAACATTTTTCTTTAAATACATTATATTTAACGGGATACATTAGACCTAATAACATTAGATTCAACGGAAGCAGAATTTGAAGTTGTAACAATTTACCACGAAGCTGCATCTGTCCCAAGAAAAAAGTGTCATTTGTAATTAGAATATTCGATTTAATGTTCGTTAATATAACAGAATGGATGATAAAAACCTTGATGACCATGTCTATAAATTAAATACAACATATTTTTCCATTCTTCAATAATACTTCTGTAGTACGGTAGCAACGCTCTCATAAATTTTTACTATACATTCGCTCTCCAAAGAGGTAGTGAGAAGTCTCTACGCTCACAGAGCACCTATCTTTCAATGAACTTGAACCGAAGGGGTTTGTCAGGAGTATTAATGAGCCTCGAAAACATCCCGATATCTTCATGATGGTATTCAACTCTGAAGTTCCTAATGATCTGTGAAGAATAAAATTAGAAGGAAATAATTTAATATTGGTGAAAACAATTCAACAGAGAAAGTTACAGTTTGGAAAACACTTTAAATTTTTTTCCATACCCACGATTCGTGAAGTACCAAAATATTAGTTTACTCAGTGGTTGAAAAGGTTTTTAAAATGCGGAAGAATTTAATTAAAAATATAATGTAAGTTAAGTATAAAGTTGTATTTAGATGCAGAATCGGTGTACCAAATATATTTACACATTTATATGGTTTATTTTATTAAATACTAGCTGAATACCCTGCTTCGATATGGAGAACTTTCAAATTAAATACAACTGTCAATGTATTCAATTAATGCCACTATATATATATATATATATATATATATATTTATTTATAAAAAAATCGTAACGGATATTTTTATAGACAAAATAATGTAGAAGAAAATATTCAAATTAAATACAACGGTCAATGTATGCAATTAATTTGTATGTTTAATATCCATAAAACCTACTATTTTGCATTAAATTCTTTTAAAGCCTCCATCTCAATAATTAGTCTAGTGGTTAAATTTTACCTTTTACCGTATTTAATATTTTTTTGTCAATTTATTTCGTTGTTATGCACGTGACACAAAATTAATTTAAAGTATCACAAAAAGAAAAGAAACCACGTGATCAGCATTTAATAAATTAAATTCTAAAAATTGATCTTTAAAAATTTATCAAAAATCAGAAAAGGGAGGTAAAGATTCGAAAAGATTTCATTTTAAAGGAATTTTTATGATCTTCCTTGTGATATTAATTTTATGACCCCCCAGTTTATTATTTTAAATGCAAACTTAAAAAAATTACAAAAACTGCTTAAGAATTTAATTTAAAAAATCTAAGAAGAATTTTTCAAAAAACTTTCTTAGTGCACCCCCACACTATAAGTAGAAACACCATGCAAAATTTCAGCCCTTTAGGTCCAGCGGTTTGGTATGTGCGTTATCTCTCAGTCAGATAGTCACGGAATTGTTTTATATACATATAGATAATGAAGTTCCTATAATATGAATTCAGATCATGGTTTGCTAAGCAGTCCTTGTGTTACAAAAATGACCTAAACACTAAGACAAAGATACTAACCATCCAGCCTTATAATTCGAGCTAATAAATTGAAAAGTGTGCATGGAAAAACTGAAAACATTTATATTCTAAAATTGGCAGTGTCTACCATAAGAAATGAACTAGTCAGAAATTTTAATTCACTACATATAGAAATTTAAATAAGGTTTCACGTTAAAATAATGATAAAAGATACATAGTTTTCAGTTTTCATATTCAAGAAATCTATTTTATTCTATTAGACAATTTGTTTTTTTTATTCCTAATTTTTTTCTTCTGCATGATGATGTACAGATAATTCGCAAAACACATAGCCTATTTGTAAATAATCGGGAGTTCTGTATTACATCATTCGATGAATAACTGACTGCAGTTTTTTATCGGACTGATTAAGTCAAAATTCTCTGTTTAACAGTTATGATGTAAATATCAAAGAAAATTAAATCTAAAATATTACAACTGAAATTGCCTACTTAGAACACAGAATTTCCAAAACTTTTTTTTGTATCTCCAGCTTTTAAAAGTAATAAAACAGGGACAACATATTGAAATAGCTAAGAATCTTACGGCATATGTTCAGTAATATAGGGTAGGAATAATATTATTTTGCTCTCATTAAAGAATGTCATTAATTTTAAATTATCACCTAAAATTTTTAACATATGTTTTTGAGTAAATTGTTGACATGTACTGTTAAATGCTAGTGACACAATGATACGTTTTCTTTAACCCTGTCAATGGACAACAACCCCCACACTGTGCAGTTTTTATTCTCGATTTTTTTAACCTAAAAAATCTTGAAAAAATTTCCAATTAAAGGTTGTAAAATGATTTTACTTATTTAAACTGATAACAGATGGCAGAACTAACCATTTTTCTGCTCATTTAACTGGAATGCATTGAATTTCAAGTGAAAGAAGGGCGAGAAAAGTAGGGGTCCAAAAATGAACCACCGCCCCTGACAGGGTCTAATAAACAAGCTCGTTATGTCCAAATTTAGAAAAAAAATTTGATAATCCCTAACACCTTAATTCTGTTTTAAAGAACAAGCATTTCTTCTAATAATTACCGTTATACTGAGGTAAGTTTTGTCAAATAATGTATTTAATATATACTTTATTTCCTCGTGTGCATCATAAGCAGAATTAAGCAAAATCAAGAAAAAAAAGTTAAGATGGACTAAATCTAGATTCATTAAACTGAAACCTAGATGGAACGATAAAAATTATGCAGTAATTGACAGCCAAATCAAATATGTAATTTAAAGGAAGTAGATTCTGAACAATATAATACATTGAGGCTAATAAACGAAATTTGCTAAATGCTTCTAAAAAATAGAGAAATTATTTTTACTTCTGTGATGAGACAGGCTACTTCGAGTTCGGCTAGTCTTCTTCCAATGCAACTCCTGGTTCCGACACCGAAAGGCACGAAAGCAAATGGATGGAATTTATCGTCTTTTTTCAACCATCTCTCCGGCAAATAAGTATTAGGATTCGAAAAATACTTCTCGTCTCTATACATTGCCTGTAGACCCACAGCTACCACTGTCTGGAAATTTTATATATATATATATATATAAAATTTATATGGTATATATAAAATATATATATATATATATATATATATATATATATATATATATATATATATATATATATATATATACCATAAAATCTTGAGTATAATACGCACTTTTTTTTACATTTTAGTCCTCAAAAATGAGGGTGCGTATTATACTCGTGTACAAAAAAATGTAGTTTTAAACATTGAATAAAGCTTAAACAATAGATGAGTATTCTAGTGAAAGTGATTAAGACTGATAATTTCACAGTACTGTTTGTTTAAAATTAAAAATGTTTTTTTTCTATCCAATTTGACGTTTTTGTTTATTTTTATTACAAATTTTATTTATGTTAATAAATATTTGTGCAATTTTTAAATACAACATAGAAAAGCTCTGGGTGCGTATTTTAATTTTTTCCGAAAATTTCGCTCAAAATCAAGCATGCATATTATACACATGGGCGTATTATAGTAAAGATTTTACTGTGTATATATATATATATATATATATATATATATATATATATATATATTTGTGTACTGAGAGAGGAGGAATTATTAAGTCACTATAAGGGTAAATCTGAGAGTAATGATAAGAGTGATGCAGCAACTGGTAACTGGGACACAATTCCCTTTAATAAAATTTCTGTGTAGAATAAATATGAATATTCGGATAATATTCATATTCATTGTAAGTGGTCACTAGTGCAATTCCAGAAATAGATTTTTGTATCCAAGAAACCTGAAATTTTTATTTGTGACGGTAGTGATAGAACTAGACTTAATGAAAATTAGAAATTTTTTACAATAAGTGTCACCCCAATTATAAAAATCTCTCCATTAAAAGAGTAATATTTTTTTTTAAGCGGATGCATTTTTCGTGAAACATTCGCTTATACTACGCCACAGTTTAATGTCCATTTTATTATGGGGGCACCATATAGGCGAGCAGCATTACACCCTATGAAGAAGCGAGACAAATGGGGGCATTTTTCATGGCGCGACGGGATTATATCCGAGCAACGTAAGCACCGAAAACCAGCGCGCTGTACCACAGGGCCGCCACAAGCCTCTGAAAATGTAATATGTACGTAAAGTATTTGTATAAACTCGTATATACCTTGCGGGAAGCAGACTTAAACGTGATTCTTCTGTGTTTTGGAGTTTATTCTTGACTGATTGTTTGGAGGAATTATCCAAAAGAATAGGACCAGTGATGGGATTCAAATAAATTAACAACAGGTTCTATGTCTAATGACCATTTTAAGTGTACCAAAAGTTATGCCTAAAGGTAGTTTAATAATCCATGCATCAATTACTGAAGTAAAAATAATAAAAGGAGTACACAAAACTAGATTACGTTTTAAGAAAGAGTTTTAAAATATTAAATGCCTGACAAACTATTATTGAAGATATTTCCATATTGCTGTTTGATTGGCGTCCTCACTTGCAATTTTCTTTGCTTTTACCACAGAAAAATTATAGTATTTATTTTTAACAACCTTTGCACTTTAGGAGTAGAATTCTATTCCTTTCCAATTAGACTGAACCAGCCGCCCGGTGTAAGGTAGGTTCATTTTTAAAAATGTTTGTCCTGTGAACAATGTAGCTGGTTCTCATTAGCAAACGGTTCGCAGAACCGATACCTACATTAGGTATCGGTTCTACAGTACCAGTGCGAACCGGCTGAATCCCAACACTGGATAGGACCCCAGGTAGCCTAGTGGTAACGCGTCGACATTCGACACCGCGAGTGCTCGGATCAAATCCCGACGAGCACCATCAAATACCTCCGTGTCTAGGCCGGATGCGAACCCGTTAAATCCGTAGACCGGATTGACCTTCTGTGAGGTCCGTGGGTGGGGACGATACAATCCCCTCAGATGTCGCCTCTGGGGGGGGGGGGGGGCTGCTCGGTTAAAAATTCGGTGGTAGCTCCTAGTCATGTCGGATTCCGACTCTTGTAATGCTATTATAAGCAGGACCAGCACCAGTCAGCCCGAAGTCTGTATGGACCTGGTCTGAAACTTCCGGCCAAGGAACATTAGAAACAACAACAACAACATCCATTGCTAAGTTGTGTGTATCTTGAAGGTCACAACTTTCCGATACATCCGTTTAATGATAATGAGCGGCGCCGTTAGCAGACAGATGTTATCATTAAGAAATTGATTTCTGGAAATCTTGTTTTGTTTTGTTATTAATTTACAGTTATGATGTAAATATCAAAGAAAATTAAATCTAAAATATTACAAATGAAAATGCCTACTTAGACCACAGAATTTCCAAAACTCTTTTTATATCTTTCGTTTTAAAAGTAATAAAATAGGGATAACATATTGAAATAACTAAGTACCTTATGGCAGATATTCAGTATTGTAATATATAAGCAGAATAATTACGCGCTATTATCAAATTTTCCTCCTCTTTTTTGCGTTTTTATTCATCTTTTAACCATTTATTACACTTTGGTTAAAAAAGTTTAAAATTCTACGGCGTTAAAGTAAGGGCCAATGTCAAAACCACCATTCATTTTTCACATTTAAATTTTTTTTCAAATTTTTCGGTAAATATATGGAAGTAAGTTTCAAACTAGATCTTAGTACCTAATAATAATAAAACCTCACAGCTGAAAAATACAGAGTATTATCTCCAAAATTAGCGAGAATGAGGTCAGTGGTGCATCCAGGTTTAATGTTGGAGGGGGCCGAGTTGAACGGATAAAAATATTTATAATGCAAATTCAATATTCATAATGCAATTTCTATTTCTTTGGGGGGGGGGGGGAGCAGGGCCCCTTGCACTGGATGAGGCAAAGGGAATACTCGCCAAATTCCATGAATTTGCTAAATTTGTTTCTTATACAGTGTTTATTTTTTATAAATTCCCCTTATTTTAATCAAAGGATTAAATATTGAACGTATATGTAAGTTAGTTATGACCATTATTGGTTTCCATCCCTAAAATATGACACAATTCATCATGTACATTTTAAAGCAATTTAAAATTTAAAAGAAAGTCAAGAACTTGCCCCAGCAGGTATTCTATAACCAGAAAAAATGACATCATGATCCATTGACCGAGCAAGGCCACCGACTATAGGGTCAAATCTGAAAGAAGAAGCGAATCTTATCAACCAAAACAAAATTTGAGATCAAGTTTTATTTGTTTTAATTCCTTGAATGAAGGATTCCCTGATGAAAAAAATGATAATGTATTTTCTCTGGTCATGCGCATACTAAACAAGAATTAATATTGAATTTATAGCGTTAAAAACGGTGGTTTAACTAGTGATTGTGCATGAGGTGTTACGAAAATTCATACATTAATTAGGAAATAAAAATGAGACTTAAAAAATGATGTTTGGTTAGTAGTAAGAACTATTATACTCATTCTCATTTTTATAAATATGGTACTATTGATTTGGAAAGTACTGAATTTTTATTTTTGCACCGTAAAAATTAGTGTCATTTTGAATACACAATAAAGATTTATTGCGTGATCAAATGTAATTAAAATCTCTTTGAGGTTAAAAGCACCGATTCAATTCAACAAACTTCTCTCATTACGTAGATTAAACATTCATAAAAATTTCTCCTTGACGAATAAAATAAAATTTGCGCGCAATTTTGTTTGAAATTTCAATCAAAATGTTCTGAAGAGTGAAAAGTTGTTACCTCTGAGATTCTTTCACACACGCTTTCAAGTACTTCATCTCGTTATACACATCTGTTGTTATCCTGTCTTCTTTTCGAGGCAGTAGATTTTTGATTTCTTCGTATAATAGTTCTTGTTTTTCAGGATTTCTAGCCATGTGATACAGGAAGAACCCTACTAAATGCGAAGTCTGGAAGAGATAAATTGATATATCAAAAGAAATCCAATGTATCCTAATGAAAATTTACAAGAATATAATAATAAAGCATTATTTTAATTTCGCATAAAATTAACAATAAGAAATTATCAATTATTTGTTAGGGTGATTTTCAATGTAAAATATTTTGTATTGCTGGCAGAAACTTTTATTCGGCCTTCAAAGGAACTGTTTGAGCCAGCAAGTTTGCAGTGAAGTTATAAGGTTATCCAGGTCATTCTGGCCTAGTCAGTAGTGTACTCGCTTCTTACTTAGTTGTCTCCACTCAAACCCCGACGATGACTATTTATATATTTTCGGGGACCGAGGTAGCCTGGTGGTTGGGTTTAGATCTGGTGATGCTTGGTTTGAATCTCGACGAACGCCATTAAATACCTTCGTGTTTAGGCCGGATATGGGCACTTCCATCCTTAGACCGGAAAACCTTTCTATGAGATCAGAGAGGGTGGGGAAGGTACAATCCCCCTAGATGTCACCCCTTGGGATGCTCCATCAAAATTGAGGTGGCACCAAGGGGTGGTGTCGGTTAACCTATACAGTACTCCCTTTGAAAGCAACCGATAATTCTCGCGGATTAAGGCTGCCATGTACTAAGAAAAAAAATCGTATTTCCCTTTTCCTCTTCTTGCAGACTCTTGAGGTGGGAGGAGTCCAGTTGACAGTTCGAGAATTCCACCTCCCTTAGGACTGACAGTTTGAGGGATTGTAATGGCTCTCTCTGTATAGGAGGGTTAAGCACTGCCCCCAAATTTTTTATTTAAAATATATTTTTGTCAACTATTTACAGGTACATAAATGCTGATATTTAAATAAAATTTTTATTGTCAGATAGCCTGAACTTTTCTGCAAAGCGCTACAGGATTCCTTTTATAAATTTCGTCCACCGAAGGAATTTATGAGCGTTTAAAACACACTATACCAGATTTTTCCCCGAATAACTTAAATTTTAAAATATTAATTGCATTTTTTAAAAAAAACGGAAAATGTACACAAATGTAAAATTTCTTTCTCTGTGACCAAGTACAATTTAAAAAAAAAAGCTAACCTATGGAGAAAATTTGTCAATCCTTGGACAAATTTTCCCCATAGGTTAACATTGAGGTGAGCGAATCCAATGGGGTTAGTACATAGCAGCCTTAAGAGTGAATGTCTAAATGAACAAGTGCCACGCACTAGCAAACAATATAAGGTAATCCATACTAGAAAAGATTTCTTTTAACTTTAACACTCAACATTCACTAGAATTGTTTTTTGCTTCACCTCAGACATACGTGATACAGGTTTACAATCTATGTATTAGAGCAGGGGTTCCCAACCTTTTTCCTACATCGACCCCTTTTAAAAGAAAGATTTTCTTCATCGACCCCCTCACATTTTTCTCTATAATATACAGCATACAACATAATTACTTTACTATTAGCTTTATACATTTGGCCATAAAAACGGTTCTAATTGTAGTATCGCCTTAAATATTTTAAAAAGATTCCTTACATTCCATTCATTAAAATTAAATCGTAATAAAAAACTGAGTTTTTTGAAGGTTTTAAAGTGATCTCCCCTCTTAAGGTTCAGTGGATTTCCCCAGTTATGCCTAGTGTTGGTACACAAATAAAAGACGATGGCGGCATTCGACACATATACAAAAGCGTAATGACATTCAACTTTAGATGCGTGGATCACTCCGCCCTCTGCAAATCTGTATTTATGCATATTAAAACGGATATTATTATCTAAAAATTACATTCCTAAAAAATTTAATTAAATTTTAAAACAGAAAAATTTATCATCGACCTCCAATATTGAATTGTTTTATTGTTTCAAATTTTGGAATTATCTTTTGAGAATGTATTTTTGTTTTTACCAATGCATCTCTTGCAGAAGTACCACGAACGAACAAGGATGACCAGGTAACTAATTTAACAATCCTTTCTACTACTTGTGTGTGACATGGAATGTTGTTGAAGTCAATAATTTAAATGAACTGCCCCTACGTCACCTATTTTGTTTCCTAGATGGAAAAACTAAAGGTCCAAATGAATTCGGAGGAGAAACAGGTAAACAACTAGAAAACTGCTATGAATTTCCAGTGATTGAATTTTCACGTATTGAAAATAACATTCCATTACTAGAAATTAAGGATGATTTAAGTGTGGACCCAAAATATTTGCTAGAAATGTATAATGCAATCTCTGTTGGAAAGTGCTCTTCTGATTTGTCCATGAGAAAACCAGGAAAATTTTGTCATTCACGATGGCTTACATTAACAAACCGAATACTTAGCTTGTATGTGGGAACATAATGTCCTGCAAAAAATCTCCGAATACTGACTGAGTACATTTTGAAAGTTTATGCACCAATTGGGTTTAACATAAAGCTGAAACCATCTTGTATCCGTGGATCGAAGCACTTGTGGAAACTTGTAAGCTATTCACGTTACTTCAGTCAGACTCTTAAAAATGTAATTGACCCTGTCATTCAAAGAAATGCATACTTTGCCGCTTCTGAAAATCTCCCCCTTTGTATGATATTAGACGATCGCAGTCATGTAAGAGAGCTTGGATTACGTCGGATTCTAAAAGCAAGGGCGGAAAATGAAGGATGCATCAGAAAGAATTTAGTTCCACGTATAAACTTTGATGCCAAGGATTATATTGATATGATTGAATGGAATGATGTTAAAGTAACACAACCTCCTATGACGAGGCATGTTTCTGATGACAAACTAAAACAGTTTATAAAGGAAGCAAAAGAATCTGATCACGAGAAACAAATTATTGACTTCAACAACATTCCATGTCACACACAAGTAGTAGAAAGGATTGTTAAATTAGTTACCTGGTCATCCTTGTTCGTTCGTGGTACTTCTGCAAGAGATGCATTGATAAAAACAAAAATATATTCTCAAAAGATAATGCCAAAATTTGAAACAATAAAACAATTCAATGTCTCAGTGAAATAAGTAATGGGAACCATGTGTGATTACTATGGACTTTTGAAAAGCATGAATATATTTTTCAAAATAACGTTTTGCCTTAATAGACATTACATTAATATTTTTCTAAATAAGTGTGATTTGTTTATTTTAACTAAGGTCCGTCTAATAAAAACTGTTTTTTTCATTCAAATGTGTATTATAAGAATATGCTACTGTAAAATTAATATGATGAATATCGCGAAATTCCACAAAATCAGTTGTTCTGTTATGGCATCTAAAAATTAGAAATACTTAGAATATGCAAGTTTTCTGTCAAAATATCATATTTTGAATATTTTATTTACAGAAAATATACATTATTTTAATATACTATAAAAGAAACTAACAAAAAATACAAATATAATCCCTTTTTCATAAAAATATCCATTTTGAAGCCCTTTTCGGAACTTGAAAATATTTTAGTAGAGCAAAAAGATTTTATATTCTTAATTTTTATTTTAAAAGACAACTTTTGAAAACTAGAGCATATTGAAATTCCGAAAAAAAAAATTTTCGTTCCACCGTGATGTCCGAGTGTCTTTTAAGTGCCTCGCCCTTAAGTGTCTTTATGTGTACTATATTTATGAAGTAAAACGTATTATATAATCAGTTTAGCAGGTCTCCTGACTAAAAGGAATGTTTAAATTACATATTTTGCTACTTTTTGTACTACAAATGTAATCAATTTGAAAATAATTGCGAAATTTGTCAAAAATTTAATAAAAACCAAAAGTTTGCCCTTCTTGCCCAACTGAAAACATGCACCAATTACGCTAATATTTAATTTCCGTCTTTATTTTGTTAAAAGGCAACTTTTGAAAACTAGAGCATAATGAAATTCAAAAAAAAGTTTTTTCGTTCCACCCTAGTACTCATGGTGTCTATAAACTGAAAGATTTACATGGAGTCCATGTGTTATGAATAATTTTGTTTCAGATATCACGTTTCTTCATTAGCATGCGATATATGGCAAAATCAATATTTCAGAGCGAAGAAAAACTAAAGAATTTTAAAAATGCTTTTCTATATAACAAGCTTTTAATTTAACAAAATATTATCGCCCTAAATTTCAGTTATAAATGAGTAAAAATGCTGATTTTTGCTTCAAAAACTCCAATATTCATGGTGAGCAGTGACATTTGAGGAAAAATTTTAAACTTTTACTGTAAGATATATTTGTTTTCTTAACTTGACAGTAGAAATTTTTTATAGTTTACCGTGTCTATGCCGGCTGTAAGCATATCTGCAACCATAACTACTGCGTCAGAGACATCTAGATCTTTTGTCATTAACATAGACTGAATAAGTGTCAAGTCTTTGTCGTCATCTCCGGCGTTTTTCTTAAGTTCATCTAGAGAACGACTAATGTATCTAAAAGCTATCCTGAAAAACAAGAATTTTCACATAGAAATTTATTCTAGCTTTTCTGACCATGATTGATTTAAAGGATAAGACTTTAAAAATAAATATACGGACAGATTGTGAGACAAATATTTTGCAAACAACTCAAATAAATAAATTCTTTTCTGTATATTTATGCATTAATTATATCTATTTAACTCCTTTACCTTTCATAAGGGTTAGAGCAAAAGTTTAACGACTTTTATTTTTTTTCAAATAGTCCTTAGTTCAAAGAACTTTATATAAACCAATATGCTCGAATTACTCGTGTCTTTCCCTCCCTCCTGTTACCTCAAGACTTCATGAAACTCAACCTAGACACTCAAAATCCCCTATCTTATTCGCTTCAATATCTTATTCACTATCAAAAGGAAGACAAGAAAATGTAACACGAGTAACCTGCAGAAATGCTACAGCTGTCGAGGTTTGAGTTACAAAACACAATAATTGACCACTCAGCCAGAGGCTGTCAATGCCCAGACAGAATCCATTCCGAGTTAAAGAGTCAGTACTTTGGAGTACAGGGGAATTTTCTCCAAACGTAAAGAGAATATCATTGATATTAGCTTCTCACCAGTAAACCTTATGTATTTCTATCATGGGGAAGTTACATATAACTTTTTTTTTTCTTCCAGGATCGGGAATTCAACGTAGTTCATATCATTTGAGACGGATACTTTACCTTTAGAGTTACTACGGCATTGTGAGTTACTTCACTTCACTCTCCTCAAAATTGGTTTATATACAGGTATAAAGTGTTTATGCTTAGTTTGATGACTTACAATAAACTTACATATAACATTTTTTTCCAGGAACGGGAATTCAATCTAGATCATATCGTTTTGAGACGGATAATTTACCTTTAGAGTTACTACGACATTGTGAGACGACCGTATTTTACTTACTTTCCTCAAAGTTGGTATATTCATAAATTGTTTGTTCTTAGCTTGATGACTTACAATAAACTTGTATTAACAATTCACAATTCCATTTGGGAATTTTTTATTGTCCATTCCGATAATCACACCAAGGCTTCTCAGTCTGATGATGCACAGTTGATTAGTTCGAAACATTTAGTCGTCCCTTTTTAAATTATTCTGGAATTGAAGAAGTATTCATTACTTCTTACTATGATCACGTGTTTCGTGAATGAGTAATCTTATCAATTGATTGCAGGCAGGTCACTGCTTTTTCTGAAATATTGCTACTATCGTAGTCATAGTAAAACTTTAAAAAAATACTTTGATTGATACAGTGTTACTAAAAAGGAATTTTTGATAACTTATTAAATTCAAAACAACCCGTTTCAATATGAATGCAGGAATGTGAAAGAGTATACCTGAGTTAAAGCAGAAATCTTTCAAATATTTAATATCTACTAAAATATTAAGAATTAAAAAAATGCATATGACGTAAAAAAAATCATTTATCCTCTGAATAAATTTATAAAATCTTTAAAAAATCAGTTACATAAATAATAACATTTGTATCTAAAATTAAAGAAATAATTTAGTCCTTCTAAAACTCATTAAAAAGATTTACACGATAATCGATGAAATTCTAGCAGATCCTGTTGTGCGGTTGTTTATGAAGGCAGTAGATCAGGAGGTTCAATCAAAGATTCGTCGAAAGATTTCTTTACAAGCAGAGGGGTAAAACTGGCAATAGACTTTGAAAACTAGTTTTTCAAAGAATAAAAGACGTGTCCAAGCAGAAATTGGAATGTTATACATTAAATCGCTTCAATGAAACAGAAATATTTCTCTTCTGAATTTTGTATTCATTTTCGTAAAACTTTATATCTATATCTATATCTATATCTATCTCTCTCTCTCTCTCTATATATATATATATATATATATATATATATATTTATATATATAATATATATATAATATATATATATATATTATATATATATATATAATATATATATATATATATATATATATATATATATATATATATATATATATATATGTGACGACCCTATCGCCGTGCACCCATCTAAATACACTAATTACTCCAATTGCAGTCATCAAACAGTAGGCCGGTGGAAGAACTAATACTTAATTAACTTTTAAACACCTCTTTATTAACTAACATTAATAAAATACCCAATTAATCCAGCTAAATCGCCATTTTCAATCATCTCACAGAGCTCATGACAGACGCACGTCTTGATTCTATCAACGATTTCCCCGAACTGCGTTATTTCTTTCTCTTCGTTATATAAGCCACATAGGCATAGGGTCCTCTTCTAGAGCCCCGCGAACATCCGATGATTATGTAAGATACGCGCGTGTGAGCGAATGACCCTGAACTCTTTCACTGCGAAATACAGTCTACTTCCTGAATTTGAAAACACACTAGGACTTAATAGAATTTTACTGTTTAACGCTCATTAATATAATTAACTATAGCTTATTCTTTAATCATCACAATTTCCCCCCTCTTCCCCCTGAAGGCGCGCACACAAAGAGTAGCTAATTCCAGCAGCACGTCCTCAGTAGAGAAAAACAAATCAGCCAACTGGAAAACATGCTGAGTAGGGACGTCTCCCCACACAACAACCCAGAGAAACCCAACAACATTATTCCTAAATTTTTTCTAGCCAAAAATTTTAACCCTAACCTAAAATTAATTCCTACATGCGATTAGCTGGACCAAAATGAGGTGTGGTTACAGGTTACATAAGTCTCCATTTGAGACAGAACTTCACATAAAAGAACACTAAACATTACTTTTTATCTGTGCACAAAACCAAAAAGAAGTACTAAATCACTAGAATATAACAGTTCTGAATATCACAATAACACTAAAAGGTAAAAATGAAAATGTTAAAAAACACTCAATAGAATTAAGAATACACAATTAATAAGATTATTAAAATATCAGAAAAACAGTAAGTTGTATCTTAAAAAGTATGGAATCAAAATTAATCCTTCAAATTTCTTTACAATCTTCCAACCAACTTCCTTTCTTTCTCTTTATTATTCATATACTTTTCATAATCAATCAATAATCAACTAAAAACTCTAACCAATATGTGAATTGAGGGAAACATGTAAAATTGCTCATGCTTGTTCAAAACTTAAATCCTTCACCTAAATCGTAGAATATGTTATAGACTCACATTTTAAACGATATTGCTTATACAATCCTACTATTACAAAATTAAAACATATCAAAATCCCTCACTCTATATCTATAAAAACAATACTACTATGATTTCCATACTTTATTTTTAAAAAATCACATTTATCAATATAAATTTTATCACTACATAAAAACACTCAAAATATTTTTTATTAAAACGTAAATCAATGTAAAACACTTCAAAAATCACATAATAAAAAAAACCAGAATGGACCATCACCAGCTCTGAAGAATATGCAGAATTTTCTTTTCTTTTACAAATGCTCAAAATCTGATAGTCTACTTTGTTTCCCCCCCCCCTTAAAACAACAAAAAGCTGGATTACATATTTTAGTTTCGAAGAATACAATATTAACTTTTTCTAGTGTCAAGTATTAATTAATCGAAAACATGAAATAAGTCTATCAACTCTCAATATTCCAATCAAAATCCTACACATAAACAGCAAAATCTTAATTCAGTAGTCCAAAACTCCACTGAAAATTATAATGTTTAATGCAAGCCAATTGGGAAGTGCCGTCAGAAAAAGTTAAGTGCCCAAATCCATAGTTGTACCAAAGTGTTTCCTGCTCTTCAGTGAAACCTGGGTGGGGATCCTCAGTATAAAGTATGGGTATATTGCTCCCGAAATTTAACTGAATTTAGTTTAGACTCTGACGCCACCTCCAAATAACATTCTATTTTTACATCAAAACAAGCTAGCTATTAAGAACTTCAAAAATCATAGACCCATCTCAGTTACAATAGTTAAATCATAAATTTTTGGCTTACCTTAAGAAACTTTAACATACAGTAATCATCATTTTTTCAAAATCATTAATTCAAATTTGATAGAAATAGAATTATCATCATTTTTCTTAAACTTCTTTTGGTGATCCGGATAATGATTGATAACAGTAGTATACACCTGTGATGGCTCATATTCTTCAATGTTTTAAAACACGCACGTCACAGAATTCCGCAATGGTTTAATGCCGAATGTTGCCTGTCGAATTCACAAATAAATCACCACTATCTTGAAGACACAATAATTCACGCTGGTTGCACCGGATAATGAAATCATTTTTTTTCTTCCTGTCGGTTATACCGATGACTATATGCCGCATTAATTACGTTTTGTCTCGCTGAAAACTCTGGAAAATATAATACACAGATATGAAGATCGGCATCTCGCGGCAGTGTATTGGAAAATCTCCTTGCGGAACTAGGAGCAGACACATCCCGAACAAAAGGATGCACACGATGCTGAATACGAATGGTAGAAAATAGTTGGCACACTGCAGTATACAGAATCAAGCACCTCACAAGTGGCGGATAATTCCTTTCGACGACGGAGATTTTTCAACGAAAAAGCACTCATAATGTGAAGACGGCGTCGGCACCTTCTCGCTGGCATTGAGAGACGAACGACAAGCATTACAGCTCAAACCAAAATATTAAAATAGATATTTACTTTCCGATTGACATGGCGCTGTCGCGGAGATGAGAGATGACGAAAAATGGGAAACATTAAATTTAAATTTTATTCCTATACCTAATTTTTAAAAGCAAGGGGTTTCGAGAACGCGATTCGATATCCTGCTCGGCTCTTGACAGGCGTGTGGTTTGCATTAGCAGTCATCATGTTAATACTGGTGGCGAGTGGTAAGTAGTCTAAATCCAATTAATAAACATAGTTCAAGCTTTCCCAATTTATTTCATTTTCCAGCAACCACTGATCCAAGTAGCGCATATTTGAGCTCTCGCCATTCTCAAATTAGGGACCCAGCTGACACGCGTCCACTAGCAATGAATTAAATCCCGCCGTCTGATTACACGCTATTGTTTTTCTCCATCCAAAGCCACCGCGCATGCCTACATGGTCTCTGTGACGTATACACCGGCGATGAACCATGGGTGGAGCTACAGATGTCACTCACTCCAAAGGGAAATTCCCCGATATCTCTCGATGTATTTCGAACCAAGATATGAGAATAGTGGCGAATTACGCCACGACAATAAATTAATTACTAAGCCCCCTTTAAATTTAGAATAATTATTTCGTTCCCGCTTAAGTCCGACATATATATATACATATATATATATATATATATATATATATATATATATATATATATATATATATATATATATATATATATATATATATATATATAGAAAGCAGAACTGAACTCTTAACTATGAACTGTAAACTTCCTAAAATGTTATCTGTAAACGCATATAATGTCTGGCGCAAGAGGGCGCCGCTAGCACGAACATTATCACGACCCCTCTACTCTGTTTGGGGAGAACATTAAGACTCCCGCTTTGGATTCCGTCGTAGACGGACTACGTTTTCTTTTCAATTCTTTGTTAATAAACCTTAATTGTTTTTGTTATTTACGATGGTTTCTAGTTAGTTTATGTTGTGGATGTTTTACTCCAACCCCACGCCCCATATATATATATATATATATATATATATATATATATGTGTGTGTGTGTGTGTGTGTGTGTGTGTGTGTGTGTGTGAGTTAGATAAATTGCCACATGACAATTAAGAAGGTATGTGGAAATAATAAATATTTTAAAAGCGATTTTGAAATTATTTCGAAAAACATTCATTTCCTTAATTTAATAACTTACTCTGTAAAAGTATCACCAGCTTTTTCAAATCTTCGCCAAGTGGGAGTCGGGAAATATTTCCAGAATGGAATGTTTCCGGCAATCCCTTCGAGCTTGTTCATGCAGTCAAACTGAGTTTGTACGGAATCTATCATCTTCATCGCATCTGAATCTCCAGGTAAATTTAACTCAAGACATCCTAATCTTGTGTCCAAGCCAACTAACGCAACAGCTGTGAAAAAAAGAATATTATGAAACGTAAAAATAAAGTTCACGAAATAAATTTTTTTTCAAAAGATTTTTCCTTGGATAAATTCTCTGATCTGTGAATCCCAACTTAAAAGGCTAAATATTCAACTGTGGCACATTCATTATAAGTCCTCTGTTAATTGTCTATGGCTTCTTTAACGAGTTCCAGGAGAGAGAGGGAAAGAAGTAATGAGAACGAAGGTAATGTAGCATTTGGAATGCAAGGAGATGGCGTACTTACTTAAATTCTTTTAAAAACGAACTTTATCAACGTTTGATTTTTTTTTTGTATTTATCATATAATAATAGAAATTTTTTTCTTTGATTTAATTGTTATATAATTTGTTATCTTTTTGACAAGCAATAAAATAATGTGGTAATTGAAGGAGTCATAATGCAAAAGGGTGTTTGTTGAAATTAAAAAAGGTTCCCATTCCTTAAAATAAAAGTGTGTTTCTATCACAACTTTTAGAAATATCTCCTCGTTTATGATAATAAAGTCACTTTCAAAAAAGTGACATTAACACTAAACTTCAAGTTTTCTTCAAGTTTTGGGATTTTGTCAAAAATTATATATGTACATAAATTATCATAGGATACATTCCAAAATATAATGGTTAGAGCATTACAAGAAAATAACTTCTACTAGTGAAATTAATCTGGGTAGACTGATAACTTTAAAATTTCACTCTTAATGACAGTCGTGTTGGCAATTCTACCCTTATCAATTACGCTGTAATATTACGGTGTTGTCACAATCTCCTTGAGCGTCAAGTGCTTACCCTGGCTTATACTATGTATACTCTGTTGTACTTCTAAAATCACTTTTTGCTTCCGAAATTCGAATTGAGCTCCTTTTTACTGTCATTAATAGAGAATTTAGAAGATTTTCTATTTCCCGGTAAACACATTATTTCAAAATACAGTTTCAAATCTTCTAGCTTAATCTTATAAGGAGAATAATAGGTAGAGATAGGTAGAGAACAGGTAGGAAAAAGGCCGCTTTGCGAACTAATTTGACACCAAACATTACTGATAAGTTCTTTTTTGATTTCTCTATCATTTTAGGACGTGGAGTCGTAAGGCCTTATAGCAGCGATTTGTTTATATATCTTATATTATTGTACATATAAAATTTTGCACTTTTAATTTGTTACTGTGGAATAATTGAAAATATCTTTTTTTATGTACTTCATGAAATTAGATCTCAATTTTTGAATAACAGCGAAAGATAAAAATTTATAACATTTTGTGGACTTTCGGGAATGCTCGATGACATTAAATAATAAAAATAGTTATAAGTCCTCTTTTTCGAATGACAAGATACATCGATCGCTCTTTATATTTCTGAAATCAAAAGTAACTGAAGCAATCCGTTCGCTGAGCAAATAAACTCTTTTAATCATAAATGTAATTTACAAAAAAATATCCAGGATATCATCGAAATCCATTCCTTTTAAAAATATATAACTGATTACATATAAATAAATAAATAAAGAGGGCTCGAGGTAGCCTTGTGGCAGTGAGCTGACTTTCGGTGCTGAGGGCGCTCGGATGAAATCCCGACCCGTGCCATTAAATACCTTCGTGTCTAGGTCGTATATGGGCTCATTAATTCCGTAGAACGGAAAGTTCCCTCTATGAGGTCCGAGAGGATGGGAGAGGGTATGATCCCCCAAGATGTCGCCCCTGGGGGTGCTCGGTCAAAACTGAGGAGGCAACTAGCTAAAACGGACTCCGATCCTCGAGGTTCTATATAAACTGGAGCCACACACTTCAGCCCGAAGCCAATATGGACCTGGTCTAGAACTTCCAGACCAGGTATTAGAAACAAAGCAACACATAAAAAAGAGAAAAGTTAGAAAAAGTTGATAATTAGATTCAAATGTACTGTTTTATCCTTTAAACAATTGAAGATATATCTTACAAGAAAATTTTCCGTCATTGATCAATTGTAAGTTTTTAAAACTTCCTATGCATAGTTTCTTATTATCTAAAAGCGGGCATAAAACTCACTTTTCCAAGAACTGACCCCCCCCCCCCCCCAAAAAAAAAAAAAAAAAAAACACCCTTCAAAAATATTTTCCTCCATAATTCATATCTACTTTATTTCATTCATTTGCTATAATCTTTGATCTTATATTTACCTAGTATGAGATTCTAGTTCTAATGAAACACCAAAACTTACATTCTAACGCCCACTTGTAGAGCTCTCCCAGAAAATTTGGAATCTCTTTATATTCATCCCTGATTATGGGGATTTTATTAACAAGATCTCTCGCAACGTCTTGCATTGGATTGAGGTACGCATGGATGGATTTCGGCTTCATCAAGTGCTTTTGTGTCTTGGATCTTAGATCATGCCATTCTTTTCCTTGCCTGCATATAAATTTATCAAAACAAAGATAAAGTTTCAAATTGGCTAACCATAAATTAATGAAAATATAAACGATAAACATTAAGTAAATGAATGAAAATAATAAACAATAGAATGATAAAGCTTAAAAAAGAATGATATATAAATAAAATCAGTAAATAACAATTAATAAATGAAAAATAAGTTTCATAGATTATAAACATTTTGATACATTTTCTGTTCATAAAATGTTCATTACACATGAGGTATTTTAACAAATGTTATATACAAGGTCTGACAATAAAGTTCGTTGAATAGTCCTGTAACATTAACGTAGATGAAATATTAACGAAAGTTACCTTACTGTCCTTCGTAATAGTCACCTCCCATAACTATGCACCGCTGACATCTGCTATACATGTCCTGGAAACTTTGCAAGAAGTCTTCTTTTGGGATGGTGTTCAAAAGTCTCGTCACGTTTCGTTGGATGTCAGGAATATCTTCAAATCTCTTTCCTTTCAAAGCGAGTTTGAGTCGTGGGAATTGGAAGAAGTCTGGAGGATTGAGATCTGGCGATTATGGTGGATGTTCAATTTGCACCACCCCCTTTTTTGCCAGGAACTGTTTGACGATATTGGCTGTGTGAGGGCGAGCATTGTCGTGAACAAAAAACCATGAACCTTGTTGTGCGTCTTGGGGTCGTACCCTACGTAGACGTTTCATGAAACGGGTCAAAATTTCAATGCACCCTTCAGCATTCATCGTCGTTCCCTCAGGTAGAAATTCCCTGTGGATAATGCCTTGACTATCAAAAAAGGTGATGAGCAATTTTTTGATGCGTGATTTTTCTGCTCTGACCTTTTTCCGACGAGGTGATGTAGGAGAACGCCATTCCATGCTTTGCCGGTCTCCTCGAAAACTGGCGAACCACTCGTACACACACTTCATGGACAGTGCTTGATCTTCATAAACACGTACCAGCATCGCATGAGTTTCTTTCGGTGTCTTGCCAAGCTTAAAACAAAACTTTAAATTGATCTTTTGTTCGTTCATTTTCCTGTTCTCAGTTAAGAACAAACGCTCTAAACAAGCACTTTGTAAAACAAGTCTTACACGGAACACACACGAATCTCAACTGAACAACGGTGGTGGCAGATGGTCAACACCTGCCGCTACGAAGGTGCAGCGTTTTGTTTCACTAGTGTTGCCAGATCACCCGTTCTGAATTCATTCACCGAACTTTATTGTCAGAGGTTGTACAATATCGCTATCCCCGTTAAAAATCTAAGACAAAAATTACAGAATATGACGGAGGATGATATAAGACATCGTAGAAAAAAATAAATGAAGGAAATTTTGACTTTTGTAAGCTTTGGTAAAGCAAATAATAAAAAATTGCGTACTAAGTCTTGTAGACTCTTTAAACGCCGAAGTACGCAAATCAAACCTTCCTCACAACAGCAACAAAAATTTACTTAGAAATTTATGATGAATTCCACTCTTGAAATTGTGATCTAAATTCAAGCAGGCAGGAATTTCTCGAGATCACTTTTAACGATAATTCATGAATACAAAACTACATCTTAAAATTTTTAATATGGACACGGTTAATCTCAAGGGAAGTGAAAAATTAAGTGAAGGTTTTTGAAAGCGATGTGGCTTTTGGGTTCCGAATTTTATTCTCGGTAGGTTTCACCTTCAACAGAATATTATATTTCAACAAAATGTTTTAAATATACTTTTGCATTTGGGGCTACTTCTTTGTAATAATCATAAGAAAGTTACTTCTTTCTGACATAAAGTTAAAACCCTTTCAGAATTATTTGCAGTGCTTAGCTGCTTCCTTGTGAAATTTAAAAGTCTGTTTCACAGTATGCTTTTGAAAAATGTATCAAAAGCCCTGACTACTAGAAGCAATTTCTAGATTTTAAACTGGTTTGTCTCGAGATTTATGAGGAAAAAATATATCTGAAAAAATATAAAGTCGATTCCGTACGAATACAAAAGGTAGTGAACATATGAGAATGTGTTAGAGAAATCAGATTTGATTTACTATACTTACAAAACTATTATTCCTGTTGTATTGTACCATTTTTTGCGTGATTCTCTGTAATATTTGAGAACATCAAATGCACCTCTCGAAGGGTAAGTTCCTTCATTTTCAAATATGACCTGCATGTCATCAGCATTGAACGTTAAAACAAGATCTATAGATCCTATTTTTTCTCGAAAAATATCACCCAACTTTTTACGTTTATCGGCTACAGCAATATGTTGTTTTTGAAGATCATAAATACCTAATTATTTAATAAAGGAAAGAAATTAGTTCCAGAAATAAAATTACAATCACCATTTAAATAAATTTCTTGCTTAAATTTAAACCTTGATTAATGATAAACATATTCGATTGCAGTGTTTATAAGTCATGTTTCATTAGCTGACACTTATCATCACACACTTGCTTCCTTTTTATTCTTATTACACATGTGATTTATTATTTTATGTTGTTATAAATACATTTATTCCACGAGTTGATAAATTTAAATTGTATGCGATCTTCAATAAAATGGTTGCAAAGGTGTTAAACAATTTATAAAATTTATTTTATTTGTATATTTAGTAATTGATAAATAAAACTGATAAATAGAAATTATAACAAAATTATGCGTAAACATTAGATACGATATTTTAGCCCAATGTCTTGCCAGGCTGACTCACTTTTCAATTTTTTAAAAAATAAATTCTACTATTTCTCCAATTCAGATTTTATGAACTGATTTTGCACACTATAAGCTGGAGCAAATATTATTAATATGTATGTATATATCTGTACGTCAGAGGTGAACCATCATTAGTGAATTTTCTTCATTTTCAATATTTTTATTGTAACTGACTTCTTTTGGATGGAGCTTCTTTGACGAAAACTGTCCTATATGCAAAACAAGATGGTGGGTGAAATGTAGACTTATAAACTATCGCATATGTAAGTCCTGATGAGAGGTAAACCACCACAAAGCTCTCCTGAAAAATGGGAAAATTCACTGAAGAAAATTTACTTATGATGGTTTACCTCTGACGTACAGATTATGTGCCAGATAGGGGAAAATTTTAAACTCCCTATTAAATTAATATATTTTTACCTTGGCCTGTAAATGAATTATTTCATTAAGGTAGGTATCTTTCCCTGATTACTCGTGTCAAAATTCTCGAGTGCGTTTCAATTATACTGTCCTGACACATTCTTTTCATCGACGCTATAAACTATAAATTTATTATATCTTACAGTAACAATGGTCAGTCGGGCGCCTTTGCTATCCAAGAATCTCTTTGAGGGATTTGCTTACTCGTATTTTCTTTTCACCATGGCGTGTGTATATGGGCCCTAATAATAACAATCTATCGCTACATGCATATTGATAACACTGTGCAATTTCTGTCTAACTTTGGTTGGGGAACTTGTACGGCTACTGAGAGGAGTTCTTCTGCAAACAAATTTCTAATTCGACTCCAGCTAAAGCACTAATTGTGTAACTGTTGAAGTATCTGTAGCATGCTGAACTGAAGGACCAAACACAAAAAAATCCTAAATCTTATCTCTCACTCATGCACACACGGTGCATATATGTAATGTATGTTTGTGATGTCTATTATATATTTTTTAAGTTCTTTTCCTACAAAAATTTTCGCAGTGTAGTGAATTGTTCTCGAAAGAACACCAAAGTTCCACATTTTAAAAGGACTAATTAGACTGAATGATTTTTTCCCCCTAACTTTAGTTCTTGGGTTAGCCAGTTAAAATTACTTAGTAATAAAAAAATTCCAAGTGTGATGTTTTTCTAAATATTATATCATCAGATAACTGGAATGAAGACCTAACAGTCAATATCTACATAGCCATGGCTACACCTTCATGCTTAGAGTTAGAGAGTTCTGTTTATTATTTGTCACCTCTTGTATATTTAGATAAAAGTCGTGGATTTTCAATCGAATTCAAAGACTCTTTAAACCGTAAGAACCAAAATAAAGAATATAATAGCTATACATCTTGAAACAAACCGACAACGTAGCGTCATCGTTACAGCGCCCATTAGGCAGTGTATGTTCACTCTTTAGGAAGGATATAGCCCTCTATAAAAAAAGCACAGTCTCGTTTTATGCAGGACATAGCTCTCTTTAGGCAGGGCATAAGTGTTCAGTTATTTAAGTATATTTATAGAAAATTCGTGCTAGATTAAAGAAGGTGAGATCCTAATCCCCTATGGCTTACAGAAGATGAAAAACAAGTTCAACTAAACAATGGAAACTGATTAGGGGTTAAAATCTCATGGGCTGTAAGTACCTAGATCTAATAAGCGAAAAGATCTGAACTAGATGACTCACAAGATAGTTGAGATAAAAGAGAGTTATATGATTATAGTTTATGGTTTGCTATATACATTCAAAAGATAAGTTATATTGGGTTTTGTGTAGTTAAGGAGATAAGAGATATTAAGTTTGGCTTCTAATCTATTTGAGTAAAATATTGATTTATATGTGTCTCTACCAAAAACAAAAATGTTCTTGCATAGTATGAAAAACAAGTGCAATATTTACTATGTTTGTTCACTCATGACGTAATATTATATTTATGGAAGTTCTTTAAATGTCTATAAATTTAATTTATTAAATACATACCGTAAATTTGTCATGTAGAGAAAAAAATATCTTTCAAATTATTTGATTTAACAGCGTTATCAGAAGAAAAATACTTGAAGTTCCGAATTATATTAATTGCACAAGTGCGTGCGGTAAATTTATAAAAATTCATACACAATTTTTTAATTATATGAGGAGCAAATTGAAAAATATTACCCACGATAGGCATATACATCCATGAGGTTCCCAGCCACGGTAGCATGAACATTGAAGGCAATTCTTTGAAAGGCTTAGCCTTTGCCAATGCTGCATCATCAAAGGAGTTCACTTTTTCTGCTCTTAATGTTGTAGCACATCTTACATATTGTCCTTGGGAGAGCTTAGTTGCTCTTGTGATGTGAGAAAAGACGCGGCTCTTTAACATGCTTGCTTATTTCTGTAAAAGAATGTGTTTTAATTTGTATGCATTTATTTACATAGGTGGTGTCATAAACAAATATGAAGTATGAATGGACTATGTATTAAAATAATTCTCGAAAAATAATGTTTTATCTTCTGTTGTTGTTGTTGTTGTGACTTATGCCCCTTGACCGAAGTTTTGTCCAATGTTTTAATGAAAACGTATGCCATAGGCCATTATCTGAGAACATTTCCACAAAAATGGATGTGTTCGATTTTCTCACACGTCATACATTCGTGATCACGAAGAAATGAATAAATTTCGAGCTCGAGTTTTGCAGCATGATAGTAAAACATCCTCTTATGAATGAAGGTTTTAATTCTCATATATAAATTAGATAATTATTCAGTTTACAAAATTATTCTTCAACTTACCGATATTATTTTTCACTTGCCCTTTTATTTGCCAAAAAGCGACGCAAACTTTCCTATTATTTTTGGTAAAACATTCTCGTAAAATCAGAGTTTAAAATATTTAAACTGTGTACCTATTTTGTATGAGCTGCATGTACCGTGGGTGAGAGAGTATGAAAGGATCTCATACTTCAACTAAATCTATTTAAGACTTTATAAATTGGTTTTGAGGATAAATTAATTCTTGCGAAGAATTCCTGTTAATTTATTTTGCATACAAACTATGATAGGGGATATGATTTCTGTTCAATTAGCTTAGCTAAAAGTCAGTCATTTGTTGCACAGCTCTACACAATTCTTCACAATCTATTCGGCGATTTTTGCCGTAATTTTTAAACAGTTACCGTGATAATTTAACATTGGCGACATAGAAATCTTCTGTTGTTGTTGTTGTTGTGACTTATGCCCCTTGACTGAAAGTATATCATATCAAGTCCATAAAGACTACTGGGCAGAATGGTACGGCTCCGGTTTTGAAAAACACCACAAGGGTCGGAGTCCTACTTGGCTGAAGGACCGGTCCCGTAATTTTGAACCGAGTCAAGTGACGAGACCGGTACACTTGACCCCGCACCTCCAGAGGTAATTTTTGAGAACTTGGAGGATATTGCAGCCACGACAGATTTTTCGTTCGCCAGCCGCCATTCGCGTACACGGCGGTGGATTTGTCAGAAACTGGCATCGAACCAGAAACGTTCAGATCCCTGGCTCACTGCCTTTGTCAACTGGACCACCACGTCCATTAGAAATCTTCTGAAAATCATAAATAAAAAGTAAGAATAAATGAAGAGGGTTTGAGGTATCCTTGTGGTAGTGTGTTGGCCTTCGGTGCTGACGATGCTCAGATCGAATCCCGACAAGTGCCATTAAATGCCTTTGTCTAGGTTGGATAGAGGCACGTTATACCGTAGACCGGAAAGTCCCTATATGAGGTCAGAGAGGGTACTTCCCCCGCCAGATGTCGCCCCTGGGGGTGCTCGGTCAAAATTGAGGTGACATTGCTAAATCGGACTCGGACCCTTGTGGTGTCATTATAAACCGGAGCCGTATCCTTCCTTCCGTTAGCGTATATGGACCTGGTCTGGAATACGTCCGGTCAGGAGGCATAAAAACAACAACATAAATAAAGAAAATATAATTATAAATCTAACTATTTATAAATTAGCTTTACAGATAAATTCGCTCTTGTGTTGCAGTTCTCATCAAAATTTAATTTATGGGGCATTTTTACACAATAAAATTTCTTTAAACTATGCTAAGTAAAAATCAACAACCGAAGCGAAAGTTTGCACAAATCTGTGTAGCTTGTGTGACAGTAACTACTATAATCATCAGATTTTGAAAATCGACATAAACACTACTGAAAATATAAAATACTTTTGAAAACCATAAATACTAATTTTTAAGAATTAAAGACAAGTAAAAATATTTTAAGAAATATAGAATTTGAAATGTGAATTGGCTCTTTTGTGATTTACACGAAGATTTACTGTATATGGAAAAAAAATTTTCAAGGAATTTTGATAGCAGTAAATTTCTGTTAAACTTATAGTAAATATCACTCAATCGAGGGAGAAATTTTACATGACAATACTTACATTAATCATTAAAAAGTCAAAATATCCCAGGACTGAAAATACTTAATTCAAGAAAATCATAACTACATATCAGGACAAAATTAATTATCAATTTATAGGAATTATACTTAGTAGTTAATAAACGCTTTCAAAAACATAAATTCCACGCCAACCATAATTTTTTTTCAACGAATGGCAATTGTATTGACGCTCCGTGCCCTCGAACACAGATTTCTCTGCTGGCACACGTAGGCCCGTAAGGCACGTGCAGATCATTAAGCAGGCATTTGAAATATCTGAATTCAATAACATCCCCATATATCTAGTCGGGATCCGAGGGCCTCATTAAATTTCTATACAATATATGCCTGTTTTCAAATTCTTCCTTTTTGGTAAAACGCAGATCAGCGCGGGATCCAGCAGTTAATTAATCACCAGAGAACCACGACATGGACACGTGAATTCCACGAGACTAAATTCGCCCAATAAAATAATAAGTAATTTTGTCCCCTGGTGGCAAGATCTGCAAGCGGTCATTTGTTAATTGCCTGAATGGAAGACTTCTCCCACTTTTCTTTTAACTCTGTCATGTAAGCAGTTGCTGTCTTCACGCCCCAGCAAGTCCGGTGGGGCCACGGTTCTTATCTCCTAAATCTTCTTGTACATATACCTTCGCTTTTTCGCGCCCCGTCCTGTTGCATGGACGCAAGTCCAGTGGCCACTACAGCTAATCCTTCATAATGCTTACTGATAAATAAAGTACGTCTGGAGAATTTGCGTTTCTCTCCTAAATTTCCTAAGTGCTTCCTGGATCATCACTTCCCTCGTGCCGACTGCATCTCCTATAAGTTGCACGCAGCTATTCACCCATTGTGATTATTATCATATATATATATATATATATATATATATATATATATATATATATATATATATATATATATATATATAATTAATATATATTGGAAAGTACGGCCCTAAGTCGTTTCCTATTAGTGGGAGTGGTATTGCCCTAATCAGCTAGATATTTTAGTAAGTCATTATCTATTGAGTTGTGAAAATTAATGGCCAAATTTTGCAGCAAATTCTGAATAGTAGGGAGTCTCATCTCCTTGTAGATTTCAACATTTCTCATCTACCATGAAGCGTGAATGATTTGCCTAACTGTTGTTTTTTTGTGACGCTGCTAATATTTTGATATTTAGCATCTGCTGCAAATGACCACGCTGCTCTGGCATACGTAGTAACAGGCCTTTGAAAGGATTTGTAAATGAGCAATTTGTTCTTAATGCATAATGTGCTATCTAGAGCAATTAAGAGGTAAATAAATTTTTTAGCTGCTCGAAATTTATCCATAACGTGTTTGATGTGTTGTAACCAAGTGAGGTTTTTGTCTAGAATAACTCCGAAGTATTTAATGCTATCAAATCAGGGAAGTGTGTTGCTTCCTATTCTTATGCTGACTCTGATTCTTATACTTATTTAAATTACATGTAAAAATAGGAGCAATACATTTATCTATGTTAATTTTAATTTTCCATTTGTCGGGCCAGTTTTGAATGCGGGTCATACGGTCGTTAATATAAGCTATTGTATATGTAAAATTATTACTTGTTGCGTGATTTGTGAAATGGCTAAGTTAGTATTACGGCTTTGGAGGATATCATTTATGTATAAATTAAATAAAATTAGGCCGATGATCGATCCTTTGGTAACGTCTCTATGAAATATATATTAATTGGATAGTTGGTTGTTGATTTTTACTTGGAAGGTTCGGCTTGTTAAATAAGAAATGATTAATTTAATTAGGCGGGGGTGGGGAAGTTGTAATTTATGATTTTGGGGATTAATCCGTCATATATATATATATATATATATATATATATAGTGGTCGATCGATATCTTATCGAATGTGACACGTTATCGCTTTTGACATGTGTAAGAAAAGTTGAGCAGTGGATAATTTATTAATTATAGCTTTTGCAAGATATGCATTTATACGGCAAGCTTAAATACATGCTTTGGTTTATTGGAGAGTGTTATAATTTTCGATATGCTCTCGAAATTGTTGGTATCAGCTGTTTAAATACCAATAAATATTAATAAAAATACGAATTTAGTTCCTTTGGTCACGAGTACCATTCCATTACGTTTATGGCCGGATTATGGCAGAATGGCTAGGACGCTGGCATTCGCTACCAGTGTACGTGGGTTCGAATCCCACACTTTGCATGGTCGTTTGTAGCCGTTCGGAATCGGATTTAAACAGTAGGTCCCGGTCTAATTATCCCCCGTGTAGCAAAAAATGACCGTAGTACTCCTAACCAAGTCAATCCAAATCCATTATGTTTATACTAATATTTTACTATTGTTTAATCCTACACAGACTAGCTACACTACAGTTATCATTCCAGAAAATATTTGGCGAGAAAAAAGAAAGTTACAGAAGAAAGCGAGCGCATATTGCTCACAACTTTCAACAATGTCATATCTCAAAAACGTGATTTTTCAGGAGAGTGATTTTAAAGTTTAAAAGTAGAATAAAATGCATTAAAAATAAATTTAATGCTGTTCTCTAGCGACTAAAAATTGAGCGGTGAGATATGACGATCTTGCAGGGTTATACTGCTCTTTTAGGGCATTCTGAAAACAGGCATAACTAAAAATCACTGATTTTTTTAGATATGACGTTGTTGAAAGGAGTGAGCGATATATAAACTTGAAATCCAACGAGATACATTGTGATATATGTAAGGGAGGAAAGGCGTCATTTCGTACATTTTGATAACGCGATTTGATAACTGTTCGTATCGTGAAATGATAGTGATCTCTCCATGCAGTGGTGTGAAAAAAATGACTGCTCTTTAGGATCTTCCGAAAACAGTACTGCAAGCCACAATAATAAAAACTGAGCTCAATGCCTAAAGGTCATAATCCGCTGTGGGATGATGAACGGAAATCAGTCAGATTTGATCGTGTCGACAGAGATGTAACAGTTTGTCAAATTACAGATAATTTAAATCAGGAACTTAATTTAAAGAAGATGGTATTTATTGAAGTTAAATTACGTCGACTGAAAAAGCAAAATACTTCATTCTGCTAACCAAATTGAAACACTTTTAATTTGACGAGGTACAAAATTTTCTAATGATTGTAGAAAAGGATCAAGAAATCTGATACTGCTTTTTTTCGGGTTTACTTTACAGTTGAAAGAGTAAGGATGTGAAGGCAGCCATAATCTTTGCATCCCCAAAGATTTATTAAATTAAAGAAAGGAAACATTACGGTGATTATTCATGATCTCACGTTAGTGTCTACGCACAATGATCTCAATAAATCACTAAAATGCTACTATATTAATATATTAAGTAAATGATAACATATTTTCAAAGTCAGCCATAATCTTTGCATCCTCCAAGATTTATTAAATTAAAGAAAGGAAAAATTACGGTGATTATTCATGATCTCACATTAGTGTCTAGGCACGATGATCTCAATAAATCACTAAAATACTATTATATTAATACATTACTTAAATGATAACATATTTTCAACGTTACTTAAGTATTGTCAAGGACCAATGCGGCTCAACAAAGTACTGACAAAGTCGTCCCGATTATTTAAGCCTAACTCAGTGTAGTGTACATTAATTCAGAGTATGTAATACCTAGAAAAAAATTCGCTGATTGGAGAAAAAATTTCTTTTGAAGTCATTCTAAGAAATTTTTTCGGGAATAATTAATTTTAGTTCGTTTACAAAACCTTCAGAGCTTGAACATTTTTTTTTGCTTCTAGTGGTTTTTTATATATCATTAAATAGAAAATATTTATCTCAACAATAACAAAAAAAGTTGTAAAGAATTTCTAGAAATTTAACTTTCCTTCAAATTTCATAATTAATTCAAATAAAAATTTTAAAAATATATAGAAGATTAAGAAATATTATTAAAAGCTGAAACACTTTCATTTGAATGCTTGAGATTTTAAAAAGAAAGAATTACTTTTATAAATGTAAAAAAGAATTATGAAAACTCACTCCACGAACTGCGATTCAGTGGTTTCGAATAAGAGATTGACAGTGACAGAAGCGTTAAAAACACACACACTTGCTTGAAGTATGTATGGGCTGAAACGAGTTTATCAAATTGCTTTGCCTAGTCATTCAATTTATCTGATGGGAAAGTTAACTTATTTTTTTTTCAAATGTATTACTTTTATTTTTATTTTGGGAAGCTTATCTCGTAACTTTGGGTTTATCTAGTTTTTCTTTTAGATAAAAGTTTAATATTGCACAGCGAGCAAAAGATACAGTTATTAAACGAGGCGAAAATAATTTAAGCTACGCAATAGATCGATTTTAGTGCATATGATCTGAAGTAAACTGAACTTTCCCTTTATCTGATTGAAAAGCAAAACACAAAGGTTGTATCTTAGTCTGTAATTGTTGTCACTTTTAATATTTTAGATCAAACTATTTTTATGTAAAATATTAATATTAAAACATTTCAGTGCATATATGAAACATTGTCTGAAATTAACGTGCAAAAATTCTCAATAAGAAAAATCACTTCATGGTACTCTCATTTTTTTCATTTTGTTCGGATGCGTTCCAAACTATAAGTCCTGCTCTGTTTAGCGTCATGTAGCAAAAGATGACCGTAGAGTTCATCAAAAACCAGTTAAACAGTACTGAAGCATATTCTTAGATAAGCGGATGAGAATAGAAATTTTACGGAATTCTGTAAGAACTTCTTACACTCCTTTATTTTGTATAGATATGAGAGTTTAAAAATGTGTTAGACTCAGCTTAAGGTTATAGAAGAAAATGCACTGAACATTTAAAGACTTAGTTTTCCTCACAGTATTTCTTATTTTAATAGAGTTCAAACTCTCTTGAATGTCCTTTTCTAAATTTCTTTGTTTTATGATCAGGAACGACCTTTCTTTCATCTTACATCTTTCTCTTTAAAAACAATCTGTGTCTGGGCAGGAATCGAGCTCACCATTTTTAATATCCCGGACTGATATTCTAACAGTGAACTATATATCCATGTCTCCGATCATCCCAAAATTCTTCTTTAAGAAGTGATTCCTTAAGAAGATTTTATAAAGAATATTTAACTTTCCCATACCCGTAATTCCATCGATCACTTCTTTCCACAATACTCATATTTTCTCTCTCATTAAAAGCAAATACTGCCCCATGGTAAGAATCAAACTTACCATCGTTTGTTGGTCGGTTTATACACGGTTATATTTTGTAGGACGAGGGTTAAACTGATATTGAAACCTTGGATCTACATTCTAATAACTGAATTCCTATACCAGGATATTAATTAATTTAAATAATTTCCTGAAATCTCTTCTTGAATCATCTCACGGAAGCAAAAGTAGAAATGTAGAGACAGTCCTTCAACATATAAACCTCCATATTTATGCCCCTTTTTGAACATTACCACGAGTCCCAGGTAAAGTTCCTCTACAGTATTGGTTCTTAAACTTTTTAATGTCTTGATCGATCTCCTTTGATAACCTGGCGAAAGCTATGAACCCCTACTTCTTATAATAAATACTCATATAACGAATCCTTCCAAATTAAAATATTCGGAAATGTAATAAAGCAACAAATGGTTTAAAAAATTCTAATTATAGTCAGTTATTTTTCCTATTTTAGAAATGGAAAGATATGCATAAAATAATATACAAAAGATTACAAAAGATAGTATTATTATTTTAAAAGGCAAATTTGTGATTTAATAATGGATTTGTACTTTGATGACCTATTATTTACTGATTGACTAGTGCACAGTTGTGCATCTGATTGAATTCAAAGTCAAGGTTTGGTTTGGTTTGGTTTGGAGCGCTATGGTCAACTTTTGATATACTAGGGCTAATTAGACCAGGACCTACGGCTTAAAGCCTATTCCAAACGGCTACAAACTTCCATGCCCAGAGTAGGACTCGAATCCACAGCCTCTGGAACCAAATGCCAGTGCTCTAGACATTCGGCCATCGTCCGCCTGAATTCAAAGTCAAATGCCACTAGGTGATTTTTTTTTAATTTTTGAACTTAACTCCTGCATTCATTTTTGTTTCAATAAAAAAGCCTTGGAATTTGTGTTTTGCAGCATGAACGAGTTCATAGACTAGAATTTCTCCTCCAAGCCGGTGGACCCCTGAAATTAATTCATGGACCCCTAAGGGGCCCAATGAACACAGGCGAAGAAACCCTGCTCTAAAGCAATTATCATCAGACTTCAAGGCCCTGAAGGAAATTTTTAATGTAAGAGAAAATTGAACTGTTATTTCCATTTATGAAGGACTAACTTATTCTTCTAGGGGAAAATTGAATTTATGGAATCTCTAAGTTATAACATTATTCAAATTATTCAATTTACCCCTAGGAAATGAAGCATCATAATTTCGTCCCGCTTTTCTTGAATGTATTAAAGACTACCAGCGAATTAAAGACTACCAGCTAAGCAATACAGTAAAATATTGCGATGAAACACATTTCTAATTAAATATTTTTCTATACGAGTACCGTAATGTACTGAAAAATGGGTTTGAAACGTATTTTCCTTTGGAAATCAAGCTAACGCAATATGTTTAACCTAAAAACAATGGTATATATGGGTTATAAATAACATGAGCCAATGCAGGATCAACAGATGAAATGATTTGATAAATACCAGAATTATCAATCAAAAGATAAAATTCCTGTTTCTGTGATAATATGAAATAAATCCCATGCCATATCTCATTCAAAGCAGAATTTCCTTTATTTTTCAAACAAAGTTCTGGAAAACATATGTTGAAAGAATTGTCTTACGGTGGTAAACTTTAACGCATATTTCTTTTCTCAAGTTCAACAGTACGAAAAATTTCTTTTCGAGTTTTAACCAGTGACTTCGGTACTCTTTAATTGCAAATTATTACTTGAAGAATCAGTTAATAGTTGCAATTAAGGCGAATTGTTACGTAATACCGTTAGAATGTATGACAACATTTCTGTATTCAGAATTTACAAATTTGATATTCTTTCTTGCATATAGCCTTACACTCGTAAAGAATTGCCTTGATGCATATTTAAAACTGATGAATAATAAAACATACTAATGTTTTATTATTCATCAGTTTTTAACCATAATTTATGTTTTAAGATAATTTATGTTTTAAGAGGCAAATGGGGATTTGACCTCTTTGAGAAGCAAATTGTTTTTAAGTATATAGTACAAGCTGAAATTTTAAAAAGTTAAATTTATTTTTCAGCCTAATTTTAGTTTAACAGAAGTATTGTTTTTCAGTATATTAAATACTATTTTTTACATAAAAGGAATGGTTCAAAAATTGCATTTTATATAAATGGCTTTTGTTTAAAAATTTATATTTTTCAACTAACTAAAATTTAAAAAAATATTTTGAATACAATAATATACATAGAACAACGTACGTATTCTTTTTTTACATACAATAATGTATTAAGATGTTTTTATTATCATTATAGAAGTATTTAAAAATATTACTTCTATATGGAAGTATTTGGAAAGATCTCCATTTACATTATACTGGTATTGCTATTTTTTCCACTATAACCGCTGAGTCATATGTAGATAACTGGTTCCGTTTGAGTGTATTTCCTTATCAGATATTCAGGGGGCAGTATGTTGTTCTTTTTTCCCTTTAATCATAGTGATTCTTTAAGGGGTCAAGGGACCTTTAACCTTGAAATTTTTGACTTTCAGTTTTTAACTTTATATACAAAATGAGTATAATTATTAATGTTCTTTTTGACTACACTGAAGACTCTCTGAATTCAAAGTAAGGGTTTTTTGGCAGAAACATGTCTGCTTTAAAATTTTGTTTTCAAAACCGCTGGACTTTTCAAAATGCTCTATGCGCATTCCATATCATTTAAAAACCTTAATTTTTTAAATATAAGTTTACCATATATATATAAATACACCTGTTCAATAAATTTCTTTTGTAAGAATCAAAAGCCATAGGTAAATATATTTTTTCTGAATCAACCTGTTACTTTTTATGATTCTGAATCTTTTATCTTTTTTCCATGGTCTACAAATTTGGAAAATATTTGCGGTTTCAAAGCATGATGCACACTTTTGTGACAAACATTTCAATTAACAATCCTGAGAAATTCGGAAGAAATCAGAAGAAAAGAATTGCAACATAAAAAGAACTTTTTATGTACCACGTTTTTAAATTTTCTGTTGAATCATATAAACATGATTATTTTTCTCTCCTTTTCTCTCTTAATTGCACAAACCTTCACTTAATTATTCTTTTTCACTTTCTTTTATTCAATTTTAATAACTTTTTAGTCGTTTCCACTATCCACAGACTTTATAAACTGCTAACTTTTATAATTTTTTTAAATTTTTTTTTCACAATATTTTTGTAAACAAACTAAATTCACATGTATTCTGTTTTCAAAATCATCAAACGCCGTTACGCTAAAGTGCAAGCATTGAATTCGATAGAAGCGCCACCTTGCGGATTTTTTCGGCTAAAAGTATTAAAGGAATGCATTGTCATCGTGTTCTGAGTTATTCTAAAAGTTTCAAATGTTTACCTAGTCGGGAAGTTAGTTAAAAATCGATTGCAAGATTTGTACTGGACAAACAAGAAAGCGAGTTAATAAAAACGTGGCAATTAATGCGCAAGGGGCATTTTGAAAAATGCTATCATTTTTGAAATTTTTTTGAAAAAACAGGCCTTATTCTACCAAAAAATACTTATTTGGGAATTTTAAGTGTTTTCAATGTTGTAAAAAAAAAACCCATTTTTTTTCGTTTTGTATATAGAGTTTAAAGTTCGAAATTAAAAAAAAAGTTGAAGATCCCTTGTCCCCTTAAGTCAATATGGAACTTCCCCCTAAATTATTGTACTTCGAAATTATCACAAAATCAAAATAGTTGTCCACTTCCCGACTACAGTGATTCTCTGTTGACGTTAAATCAAAATTATTTAGTTCCTTATTTATTCTTTAAGGTATTTCTCCATTGAACTTTTTAGACTTTTAAAAAATTTGTTTAAACTAATGAATAATTCCCACCCTGAGCAAATTTTATACTCTCAGATAATGTACCTTCTTCAATTTTTAATTCTTCATCTCAGATAATGTTTTTAAAAACTTGACATAAAAATGATGAAAAAAGGCAAAATACGAAATATCAAAAGGAAAATAACTCTTTTATTATTTTAAATAAATAACAATTCAGTATTACCTCTCAGATGAAAAATATACAACATCTTACATAAAATATTAAGGTTGGTTGCATCATTCAACTTTCGGAGTAACGACTAAGAAGATCACGGCATAAACAAAAAAACAACAGTGAAAATTACAAATAATAATCTAAGTTGGAAAAAAGAGTGAAGTCTAAATAGTAAACATTTAAATGAACCATAAAATTTACAGTTATAGTACTTGTCGAAATTCCAGCATTTTTAAAAAGGTATTTATTATGATATAAAATGATGCAAGAAATAAATTAAAATGCAATTAGTTCAAAAATCATTTTTTGCAAAAGCATATTGTAAACAGTTATATTTTCTTGTAAATGAAGTATCAACTTCCAGATTTTGACTAATAAGCAGTATTTTTTCAATTATTTATAATTTTAATTAAAAATTAGCATTTCAAAGTAAGAAATTGCAAAATTCTTTATACTTAAAATAAATCAACATCAAATTTAACCTATTAATTAATGAAACAAAATATTAATTTAACATGGTTAAAGAAAATCTTTACATCTTATAGTTTTACATTTATAGACAAAAAAGACAAATTATTTAACATCATAGAGAACATTGATAGAAACACAATAAAACTTACTGTGATACATAAATTGACTAGTTTTTCCACAGTATACTTAAAAACACATCGGTTAACTCAAAATCAATTACTTTACTCTTAAATCTAGGGATTTTTTTACCATTATAATTTCATTTGAAG
The DNA here is from genome assembly GCA_907164885.2 of Dolomedes plantarius. Classification (NCBI taxonomy): domain Eukaryota; kingdom Metazoa; phylum Arthropoda; class Arachnida; order Araneae; family Dolomedidae; genus Dolomedes; species Dolomedes plantarius. The sequence continues at coordinate 120,236,523 of OU015497.1, read as the reverse complement.
TATTGCGTGTTAATTGCTTTTAGAAACTTAATCAATCTACAAAATTGGTGGGAATTTCAGCTAATTTTTCAAATTTCATACAAAATACAAAAGGACAACATAATTATCAAGGTGTGAAATAAAATTAAACTGATTTGAATAAAGTCTGAAAAGTTTTAAAATGATTATACTTTTTCATTCAACTAAGCGAAAATGTTAGATTTTAAAAGCATTTGTGTTTATAAATGCAGTGACTAAGCCTGCGACTGAGAGAATATTAAACTACCTATTAGAATTCTGATAATCTCTCTACCGCGAGAAAAAGTGTAATTTCACCATTTCACAGAAAGAACATGAAATCTCTCATAGAGAGCATGAATTATCCCAAACGGTGATAAAATCCTTTCACTAAAAATCTTCATTATGTTAGAGGCGAATGCGATGTCAGAAAAATATCTGTAAAAGGAATATCAAAAAAAAAAACATCCATGGGCCTCTTTGGTAGATGACTGACTGACTATAGATGAAAACATCAGTGGGAAATACTTCCTAAGAGGTCTTCTTCATTCTCCTTTCCATCGTTGCCATACTTTTCCACTATATCCTTGGCATCGAGGGATGGCTTGTCAGCAAGAAAATCAAAAAATGCTGTTTCTCGGGAATAAGCATAAGCCTTCTCGTATCCATAGCCACGATCTCTGTAATTTTTGTCGTTGTTATCGAAAGTGACTCCGAAGCTGCCATCTTTGTTGAATCCTCCATTTACCTTTGATGTTGATCCGACATTTTTATTTCCCAGAACGTCTTGGTGATGCTTGTAGTCGTCTTGGGCCTGTTCTTGAATGAGTGAGGATCTTTCGTCGCTTGAAGGTGGTAAAGCTTCAATAAGCCCAATGCCAAAGGCAATTAAAAAGACGGTAGCGTACTGTAAATGATATAGAAGGAAAATGTCTAAAATCATACAGTCCATTACAAAACAATGAATATAATAAGAAACTTTAAATAGATAAATGTATGATATCTATACATTTACATTATGAAATTAAGATGGATTTTAAAATTAACGGAGAATAACGGTACACTAGTTTTAAGGAAATCAGTATATCTTTCCGAGATAGAAAACTGATAAAAAAAAATCATTGACAAATAGTATATGCTAGGTAGTTCATTGAAATTTTTTCTTAAACCAATGCGGAGGCACTTGTCGTGAAGACATTCGCCTATAATATATCGCAGTTTTTGCTGGCCATTTTGGTTGGTTTGGAGTGCTGCGGTCAACTTTTTGCTACACGAGGGCTAATCAGACCAGGACCTACAGTTTAAAGCCGATTCCGAACGGTTACAAACGTACATGCCAACAGTGGAACTCTAACCCACAGGATCTGAACCAAATGCCAGCGCCCTAGCCATTCGGCCCTCACATGGCCGTTTGATGGACATTTATTTATGGGGGCACCATATAGATGAACCAGCATTACCACCTATGAAAGGATTACACAAACGGAGGCATTTTAGTGGTGCGACGCCGTGATTCGATCCGAGCACCCTCAGCACCGAAAATTAGCTCGCTGTACCACAAGGCCGACACCGGCCTGTAGTTCATTAAATAAATACCAAACCGTGCACATTTTTCTGTCTGAAGAAGAGACACTAATCATTCCTCAAATTTCGTTGCCATAATAATATGTTGTGATATGATTTATCACTAAGGGGGTATTTACTGCTTATAAAAAAGGTAATTAAAAGTTTTCCCAAGAATAATTATTTATTTGCTTTACGTATTAGTACTCTTTAAAATGTATAATTAGCAAATGAAAAGAGTGTTTTAGCTCACATTAGCCTAAATGAAGTTATTTTTGCTTTATATGACTTAGTCTGTAATCACCTTTTGCATTCATTCACTCAATATTTGTCTTAATAAAGTACCTCTACGAGGTACAAATTCAAATTGTTTATTGAAAAATATTAATCTATGCATGTGAGAGATAGATATCGACGCATTCTTACTTTATAAAAAAGCTCAAAATGAACATTTACATAAAATATAGTTCTGCTCAGTATATTAAAAAATATTCAAATTCATAAATATTTAACGTAAATTTATTTCCTTCATTATTTAGAGTAAATTTTAGGGTCGTTAGAAATTAATGCAATTTAAATTTAATTTTCGAATTCCACCGCAACTAAATTAATAAGATTACGGCGTAGAATACAATTGTTAAGCTAAAACAAAAGTAAAATATTTATTATTAGTTCACACTTCTCAGAATAGCTTTACTGAAAAAGCTGCTTCTTAAAGGGCCTTCAAGAACTTACAAATACTTAAATTTTTTTAAATGGTATGAATCTGTATACTTAACACAAAAATGATAAATTTGATACATTTTTAAGGATAATAATAATTTTTGGCTTAGAAAAAAGTTTAGAAAATTTTAGAAAGTGAAGCTTTTTAATACACAGTCTAAAGGAATGTCACGAAAAATCAATATTTCCATACCTTTTAACAGTAAATGATTTTAAGACTTACCATATTCATGATTATTAGAAAACTTGTGATGAATCCAGCTTGTTTGAATGATTTTCTGAGAAGCTTTTATACTTATCGTGTGTTTCCAAACAAGTTTTATTTGTTTATATTGAACAGGTATTTTTAGTCCTTCGTATCAGGTTCGAGTGAAACGCTTCCTATGCCCTTCAAAAATCTCTTCCGATGCCGGTGAAATGTCCATATTCCCGTTAAGTTGTGTGTGTGTGTTGGAGGTGAAGTAATTTTTTCTTCACCTCTAAAACAAGATTGATAGTTTGATATATTATTTCTTACGCGTTGTAAATAATACCGAATTTCCCTCTTCGAAAACCTTCCCAGCGTCACAACCCATCGATACACTTTCTCTTTTACTTCCCTCTTCTAATTTCAAGGTTGAGTCCTGTCTGACGGACATCTCGCACGCCGTTATGGGTCACTTCCTCGACAAAACCGAATCAGAATATCGACCTTCGTCGCATTAGACAATGATTCCTGGAGGTCAGACAGTAGGCGTGCTAGCTTTCCCCCCTTTTTTTCTTCTTTCAAGGTTGATGAAATGAAAGCCGCAAAAGGGAAAAAAAAATGCCTATATTTGTGAGAGACGGAATTGATTGAACATATAAAATCAAATAAGTAAGTAATAAGTTATTCTTCTGAGGTCACTTTTATTTTATACTGAACTCCCGAGTAATTTAACGTGCGGGTGTGCCTGGAAAACAGGAAGAGTAGGAGAAACTAAAAATAGATCCGTACACCCAGGGACACGTCTAGTCTTTCGAGCCCTAGGCATACAAAATGAAAGTCAGGGCCCTTCCTATATAAACAAAAATAAGGGTTATATTTGTTTTTAAAAAATCATACTTTTTGAAGTTATGCTAATTTATATTATTAGTTTGAGATTGAACAATATATATATATATATATATATATATAATACTAAATTGCTTCAAGAATTTAAGAAATTAATTATTTTTCTTTATTTGACAATAGCCGGGCGAAGCCCGTCTATGCTAGGGCCATCCATCCACCAGACAGACGGTTTTGAATTGATTGATTGAGAGGGAGAATTTTCATAAGAGGCACTATTAATTTGCAATCTCCCCCCCCCCCCCTCCCGCAAAAAACCACAAAAAGAAAAATTTGTTATTCGTATTTAAATATGTTGTTCGGTTTAGTGAAATGATAAGCATAATTGAAACATTAAACAGGCTTCCGGAGCATATGGTATTGTGGAAAAACAAATAAACCTCTCAATAAACACAAAAATTTCCTAAATATAATTATTTATATAAAGAAAATGTTAATATGCACTTTTTAAATATTTTAGTGTGTAATCAACAAAACAAAGAAATGGTGACCTTCTTCCAAAAATATCTTAGGAGAATACATAGGCTGTTCGCACATTTTTTAGGCGATTTTGGTAAGCGGTAATAAAAAATCGTTTGCTGCAAAGGAAATAATTGCAATTGTACTATGTTTTTAAAAGTCAAAATTATCGTCTGCGGCTTGAAAGTTTTGTTTTTATTCAAAATGGCGTTTTTAACAAAGCAGTGGTTCGAAGGCTACATTTATGCTCTTTCCTCAGAGAAATATGCATACCCCGTTATCCAAAAACGATGTGAGAGTCATGGTTTTGAGATATCTAAACCGTCGATAGGTAATATCGTCAACAAGACAGGAAAAAAACGTCAAATTGGAGCCTCAAGTGGGACAAAAATTCCAAACAAGTATCCAAGGAAAAAACGGACATCTTCGACTATTGCAAAGGTACGTTGTTTACGTTAAAAGAAAATCCCCCTAGTCAAAGGACAGTTGCAAAATCATTAAAATGCTCGGTGTCCACTGTAAACAAAATGATAAATGTTGTTTTAAATCTTAAGAAAGCGAAAAAAACGCAATGTGCATCGTCTTCTTCCAAATCATATCGCTGACCGCAGGACACGCTGCAGAATTCTATATGAGAAACACTTATCCAAAGAAAAATGGAAAACAATTGTCACAATAGATGAATCATGGGCGTATTTAAATGATTGCAACAAAAAAAGAGCCATTTATTATCATAAAAGGGGAGAAAAAAATTTAAGTACATGGTTCAAAGAATCGAAAGAAAGTTTTTCTAAGGGATTCATGATTGTTGCTGGTTTTTCTTATAATGGCAAGTTAAAAATAAAGAGAGTGGAAAAAATGTCAAGATTAACTCCAAATACTATCAGGAACATATTTTATCGCCAATTTTTCTGAATGAAATACCATCGCTTTACCCACAGTGCCATCAATCTGTGAGACACCATCAGGACAAAGCTAGCAATCACACATCAAAATCCACTGTAAATTTCCTAAAAGAAATGGAACAAAAAACTGGTATCAAGGCCATACCCTTCACTGATATCCCTACTAAATCTCCTGATGTATCACCTATGGATTTTTGTGCTTTTAAAATCTGCATTATCCAAACGTCGTCCCAAAACCCTTACAGGACTTTGGAAAGCTGTTCAGGAGGAATGGGATAGAATACCTCTTCTGACACTTCAAAAGGCATTATTATCCTGGAAATTGTGGTGACGAAAGATAGTGCAGAATAAGGGATGTCAAATAGAACATTTAAAACACAAGAATTTTATGTAATTTAGTTTTGTGAATACAATATACATCGTCTAAAAAATGTGTGAACAGCCTCTGTATTTATCTAAAACCAAAAACTAAACTAATCAGCAAAGAAAGAAATAAATGAAATATGAACAGTTTTGAAAAAAAAATCGGTAAAATGAAAATAAAAATTAAAGAATTATTTGTTGTTTGGACAGTTCAAACATGATTCTATATATCTAAACTCAAAACTGAAAACCGCGTATAAACAAAACTGAAGATAGATATAGAACTATGAAATGAGAACAAAAAGAATCCTATTACCGGCTATTGTTTAGCATTAATCGAATACCCAAATTGAATCACTTGACACTCGAATCACAGTTCACTTGAATTAAAATTTTTTTTCACTTTTAACTGCCAAAAAATACCTCAAAAATCAGTACATCTTCAAATGATCTATTTATGATTTAAAAGTTTGAAAAAGCATTAAAAATTAGACACAGGTTCATCCGGAATTGTGACTGACAGACATAGCATTTGCTTTATTTATATAGATCTGTAAACTTGTTTGTAGTATTCTCATAACAAAGAGTTTATGGAATATCCTTTTCTATGCACAGCATTACCTGTGCGTTAAGTTTCTTTTTCTGAAAGAGTATTGCGTCAATATTTTTCTTAACAGTTTCAGTACGGAAATTCAATGTTCTTCTTTTGCACTGTACATTGATAATGTTAAACACTATCTTACATTTATAACGAAATTAAAAAATGAGGATATAATTTTATTAAAATTCAATTTTTCAGAAGCAGAACTCCATTTTCAAAATTATTTAATATTTAAAACTGATCTTTTCCCACTTTCATTTCATAATCATTTCATATACATTTGCATCTTTACTATATATTCCCTTAATATAGGCTTTACAATACACGAATACTTCTTCTCTACAATCATATATAAATACAGATTTGTTGTTTGTATTTTTATATATATACACACTATCTACCAATAAGTGTTTGGACATCTGTGATAGAAACGAAAAACAAAATTTATTCATATTCCATAGTTAGTAGAGCCTCCACGAGAAGCAATTACAGCCTCACCCCCCCCCCTCCTCCCGGGGCATGCTTTCCACAAGGCCTTGTATGACGGCTAGTGGCATTTTCTTCCACTCGGCTTGGAGAAAACATCTAAGTTCCTCCACCGCTTATGGACGATTGTTGCACCCCTTAATTCGGCTATCCAACTCATCCCAGAGGTTCTCGATAGGGTTCAGGTCTGGACTCTGGGCAGGCCAGTCCATTCGGTTAACCCCATTGTCACCCTACCAATCCATGGTGGACCTCGCAACATGACAGCCGGCATTATCGTCCTGGAAGTAACATGGGTCCAACCCGTAAAACTGCCGCAACGTAGGAAGCACACTGCCATCCAAAATAGTGCAGTAAGCGTCGGCTTTGACGTTACCATGAACTGGGACCAAGGGTCCCAGTCCATACCAGGAGAAACACCCCCAGACCCATATACACTCCTGGCCAATGGGAAATGATGTTAAAGTACACTGCTGGCCACCCAAATTGCATCACCAAGAAAGACAAGAGATATCACAACAAAATTTATTTTGTAGATAACATGTTGACCAAGTATCAAATGATTAAATTTATAGACTTCTGTGAAGTATGGTTCCTGCCAAAATCAGTAGCCAGAGTAGCCGCCATTGTTGGAGATCACCGCTGCCACACGCCTCGGCATTGATTCAAAGAGACTTTGGATGAGTTCTTGGGGCACAGCAGACCAAGCAGCTTCCACACGTTGCCAAAGTTGATCTGCTGTGGCAGCTGGGGATGGAATCTGGGTCAATCGTAGAGCAACCATGGACCACATGTTTTCTATCGGCGAAAGATCCGGAGAGTGAGGTGGCCAGGAAAGCAATTCAATCTGTCACTGCCATGCGCACAATTTGCCTGTCATCACGTGAAGTGGTGTGCTGAGGTGGATGCGATCGAACACGCCGGTCCGTCGTACCCTCCTGCATCCAACGATCACATATCAGCATTACAGTTGTTTGGTTTCGTCCAACACGACTACTGATTTCCCTAAAAGATAATCCACAATCTCGGTAGGCCACTATCCTTCCTCTGTCGAACTCGGATACTTGATCAAAAGATGATCGCCGTTTTCGACGAGGCATAATTGATCGTTTTTTTGAAAAAAACCACAAGAAAAACACAATTGCCGAACTTGAAATCGTCGAAATCTCCTAGCCTTAAATAGCGCTTTGAAGTGGCGCCACAGCCGCGCGTGATGTGCGTCTGCTCTGAAATTCTAATCATTTGCATATCTCACCTCCGCTAATGCATGTTGTAAATTTCATGTTATTTGCATGTTTCCTTCAGGGTGTTGCATTTACAGTGGCCAGCAGTGTATATATATATATATATATATATATATATATACAGAGGCTGTTCACACATTTTTAGACGATATATATTGTATTCACAAAACTAAATTACATAAAATTCTTGTGTTTTAAATGTTCTATTTGACATACCTTATTCTGAACTATCTTTCGACACCACAATTTCCAGGATAATAATGCCTTTTGAAGTGTCAGAAGAGGTATTTTATCCCATTCCTCCTGAACAGCTTTCCAGAGTCCTTTAAGGGTTTTGGGACGATGTTTGGATAATGCAGATTTTAAAAGTCCGAAAACTCAAAAATCCATAGGTCATACATCGGGAGATTTAGTAGGGATATCAGTGAAGGGTATGGCCTTGATACCAGTTTTTTGTTCCATTTCTTTTAGGAAATTTACAGTGGATTTTGATGTGTGACTGCTAGCTTTGTCCTGATGGAGTCTCACAGATTGATGGCACTGTGGATAAAGCGATGGTATTTCATTCAGAAAAATTGGCGATAAAATATGTTCCTGATAGTATTTGGAGTTAATCTTGACATTTTTTCCACTCTCTTTATTTTTAACTTGCCATTATAAGAAAAACCAGCAACAATCATGAATCCCTTAGAAAAAATTTCTTTCGATTCTTTGAACCATGTACTTAAATTTTTTTCTCCCCTTTTATGATAATAAATGGCTCTTTTTTTGTTGCAGTCATTTAAATACACCCATGATTCATCTATTGTGACAATTGTTTTCCATTTTTCTTTGGATAAGTGTTTCTCATATAGAATTCTGCAGTGTGTCCTGCGTTCAGCGATATGATTTGGAAGAAGACGGTGCACATTGCTTTTTTTCGCTTTCTTAAGATTTAAATCAACGTTTATCATTTTATTTACAGTGGACACCGAGCATTTTAATGATTTTGCAACTGTCCTTTGACTAGGGGGATTTTCTTTTAACATTAAACAACGTACCTTTGCAATAGTCGAAGATGTCCGTTTTTTCCTTGGATACTTGTTTGGAATTTTTGTCCCACTTGAGGCTCCAATTTGACGTTTTTTTTCCTTTCTTGTTGACGATATTACCTATCGACGGTTTAGATATCTCAAAACCATGACTCTCACATCGTTTTTGGATAACGGAGTATGCATATTTCTCTTCGGAAAGAGCATAAATGTAGCCTTCGAACCACTGCTTTGTTAAAAACGCCATTTTGAATAAAAACAAAACTTTCAAGCCGCAGACGATAATTTTGACTTTTAAAAACATAGTACAATTGCAATTATTTCTTTTGCAGTAAACGATTTTTTATTACCACTTACCAAAATCATCTAAAAAATGTGCGAACAGCCTCTGTATATATATACCATGGTGGACTCGCAACATGACAGCTGGCGTTATCGTCCTGGAAGTAACATGAGTCCAACCCGTAAAACTACCGCAACGTAGGAAGCACACTGCCATCCAGCGGCGGCGTTGAGGTTACCATGAACTGGGACCAAGGGTCCCAGTCCATACCAGGAAAAACACCCCCAGACCCATATATATATATACATACAGGTGGTTATCAAAATAATGGAAACACTAAAAGACATCATGAAATCCTTTATTAATACGGGGCAGGATCACCTTTGTCATGTTATACCACCTAATTCACCTTGGAATTGGATTATACAAGTCTTAAATAGTTGTTAAAAATATATTATAGCATTCTTCAGGGAAAAATCATGAAAGTTCCTGAAGAGATGCTGTGGTGGATATCGATACCTTTATCTATCAGCTTATACAGATCACAGTGGTTGGGTGATTTATAGTCGGGGGGGGGGGGTTGTAAAGGGCAAGATAAGATATTTGACTTCTTTTTCATGCTCATCAAACCAATACTTGATAGATTTAGCTGTATGTATAAGGGGATTATTATACCGGAGAACACCATCTCCTGCAAGAGACCCTGTTTGCACCTTAAGATGGACTAGTGAGAAAAATTTCGACATAGTCCTTCTCATTCAATCTCCCTTTTAGGGCTACTATAGGGTCTGAAGAAAGCCATGAGATGCCATCCCAAACCCTGATAGATCTATCTCCGTGATTGACAGTTGAGATAAGACAGCCAGAATCTTAAGCTTGTGTAGGTGTTCTCCATACATACGCACGTCCTGTTGCGAGGAACAATGTGAACAATGATTCGTCGGACGAAATGCCGTTTTTCGACATATTACTCGACCAGGATTTGCGCTCGTGGAACCATTGTAGGCGATATTTTGAATTTGCATCTATTACAAGTGGCTTGGGAATAACTACTCTTCCGTAAATTCTTTGTTTGTGAAGTTCTCTTCTATCTCTAATGGTTGATACCAGAACATGCCGATGCCGATTGAGTTCTTCGGTCATTTTGGTTGCAGTTGTTTTATTTCTTCGTGTCACAATCCGCTTCAATACCTCGTCCGCCTTTTTCACTCAGATCTCCCTTTCGTCCACTATTCTGTTTGGGAAAGGAAGTTTTCCCGTGCACTCTGTATGCTATCATCACTTTCGATACCATAGCTCGAAAAACACACCTTAGCCTGGAGGTTGCAGTAACAGATACTCCAATTTAAACGCGCTCCAACAATTTGTCCTTTTCACAAGGTCTGCAAGGTTTGAGATTTTACACTGTTCCCCCCAAAAGTACGATGCCCTTAGCTTCATTACTGCTACCTGACAGTAGTATAATACATACACTAAATTATATAAAAATACCGGTGGCCAGACTTGTTTTTTAAGGAATACGAAGCCCATTCAAAAACACCACTAATATTGATAGGTGTTTCCAGTATTTTAATAACCACCTGTATATAAATTTATATATATATATATATATATATACACATACATCTTTACTTTAAATAATGTATATATAGTATGTATGTATATACACTGAAGTGCCACTGAATTAGGGATACCTACCTAGTAACGAGTTGGGCCTCCTCTGGCCTTGATAACGGCTGCCACACGACGAGGCATAGATTCAACAAGTTTCTGGGAACGTTCCACGGGAATGGCTTGCCAAATATTGGCTAAAGCTGTCCATAATTCAGAAAGGTTCTTTGGTGCTGTGTGATGGCCTTTCACGCCTTGTTCCAAAACATCCCAAAGATGCTCAATAGGATTTATGTCTGGGCTTCTAGGTGGCCAATTCATGACAGAGAAGTCAGAGGAATGCTCATCCAACCAGCCAGTAGCCAACCGGGACTTGTGAGAGGTACGGTTGTCTTGCTGGAAAACTCCGGTACCGTGCGGATAACAGAACAGTATAAACGGATGGAGGTGATCACCCAGCAACTCTACGTACCGAATTGCATTGAGGGAGGTTGGTACGCGCACCAAAGATCCCAAACTGTGCCACGAAAAAACACCCCAGACCATGATTGAGCCACCATGCCCTTGTACAGTTCCAGTCAGGCATGCAGGATCCATGGCTTCATGAGTCTGACGCCATATTCTCAGCCTCCCGTCGGCGTTAAGTAGTCGGAATCGAGACTCATCACTCCATGCTACTCGTTTCCAGTCCTCTACACTCCAGTCTCTGTGCTCTCTTGCCCAGGCAGCCCGATGGCGAGTATAGAGCAATGGTACTCTCGTATGTCGACGGCTCCCGAAACCCATACGGTGAAGCGAGCGTTGCACAGTCCGTTTGCTGACTGTACGACTGGCACCGTCATTAAACTGGGTGGTAATTTGAGCTAATGTTTGGCTTCGCTGGCTACGTACAATACGCCTGAGCCGTCTCTCACCACGCACTTTCAAGGCTAATTGTCCTTTGCAGTTTGCCCGATCGCTAGTTTTTTTCCCACCATCCATGTATTCTTGGTATACTCTTGACACTGTCGACCTTGAAAATCCTAGCTGTCTGACGATTTCGGAAATTGAATGGCCCATGCGTCGCGCACCTACGATTTTTCCGGGATCGAAGGCGTCTAAATCAGGCAGTTTACCCATACTGGCAATTCCAACAACTAATTCAGAACAACCACAGTACGCGCTATATATGCAGTTACCACAGCGCCCTCACTTGAGCATACATGATGCGCAGCGCTACACAGTTTACATAGGCTTTGCTATCCCCAATTCATTGGCACTTCAGTGTTTATTACACACACACACACACACATATATATATATATATATATATATATATATATATATGGGAACGCTTGCAATGCAGCGCTGAGGAAACGAGACGACGACAGTGCCATCCCGCGGAGAGAGGTGTTACTCATCAGTTGACCCCCTGGAAGCCGACGCTGACGGTCGAACGAGAGAAAGGGTAGACGGCCCTGTAACTGAAGTTTGGGCAAGGGGGCCCTAGAAATATAATTGTATTTTCCAGTGACGGTTGCGACGTTACCTTCATACTATTCTCAACTCATTGTGTACATAGCTTTCTATTTTTATGTCATCATCTAACCAAGTTTATATGTATATAATCTTAAATACAACGTATTGTGAATTTATTGAGGACTCTTGAATTCGCTTCCCCCAAATTGGGAGCCATGCAGGGATCAGAGATAAGTTAGTTAGATAATTAATAAGTTAGTTAGATAATTAATAAGTTAGTTAGATAATTAATAAGTTAGTTAGATAATTAATAAGTTAGTTAGATAATATATAAGACTATGGATATTAGTGACTGTGATTCAAGTGACTTTTGGAATAAATTAGTGACTGTGGATTATTAACTATTGTGTACTGATCGACCTTTTCAACCTGAAAAGAAAGACATCTGTTGAACCCGAGAGACCAAAACGGTAAGAGAATTCTTATTATATTGCATGATGGAAGCATTAGATAAAAATTTGAAAAAGCGTACTACGCTGAGTACGGCCACGACAAAAATAATTAAAAGATTGGAAGCCGTTATGCATGAAACTCAGCCAGATGTAGATTTAATAGACGAATTATTTATACTTTTTACCGATAAGGAAGAAAACTTAAAATTAATAGATAGTCAGATTGAGGATGATATTGCGGACGAAGAACAGCTTGAAAAAGAAACAATTTCACCAGATAATTATCACGAAGAGGTAATAATAGCCAAAGTCCGTGCTAAAAAAATATTAAGAAATTAGAAAAGGAAAGTAAGAATCAAAATAAATCGACAGAGTTAAGTTCAGAAGATTCGTTTTCGAGAAACGCCACACCAGTGAAACTTCCGCGTTTAGTTATAGAAGCATTTAATGGCGAAATAAGCAATATTTTTGGGGCCAATTCAAAAATGCAATTCACGATAGCGAAGCATTAACAGAAGTGGAAAAATTTAACTATCTGATGACATATTTATCAGGTGACGCAAAAACAGCTATTTCTGGTCTGTCACTCGTAGCTGAAAATTATCAAAAAGCTATCTCAATTTTAGAATCTAGAATTGGAAAAGTAGAATTAATCATAGACTATCACATGTCGAAATTATTAAACCTGACGCCGTATAGAAATTCAAGAGATGTAGGAAGACTACGCAAAGTTTATGATACAGTTTCCGTTGAAGTGAATGCGCTACAAAGTCTTGGTATTGAACCGAACACCCACGGAACATTACTATTCCCTATTTTGATCAAAACCATTCCGAACGATATAGCTCTAGAGTTTAATAGATCCATCGAATCAGAAAAAAATAAAATTATGGATTTGTTGCAATTTTTGAAAAAAGAAGTAGAGTCGTGAGAACGGACATTAATATTAACTCAAACGCCGGACAGTGAGAATCCTTCTAAAAACATAAGTATGAAACGACACAATTTTGAGAAACAAACTAAAGATTCGTACAGATGGAATGAAAACAGAAGTAAAGAAACGAAACCAAAATTTAATTACAGGGAACAGTATCGAAACAAACAGTCGAACATAATTTGTTATACCTGTAATGAAAGGGGACATAAATCTCATGAATGCCAAAGCAAAGCTCGAGGATTGCGTTGCTTTAAATGCTTGAATTTTAATCATAAAGCTGTTAATTGTACTAAAGATGTGTTTAAAATTAAATCTTATGCTAATGATGATAAAATTAAAAAGAAAATTACTATTATGGGTTATGAAACTAATGCATTGTTTGACAGTGGTAGTGAAATTACAATGATCAAAGAATCTATTTATGAAAAGCTTAGTAAACCAGAACTAAAGAATGATCATATTATTTTAAACGGTATCGGAAATGGTGAAGTGATTCCTTTAGGCTACTTTAATGCTGAAATAAGTATAGACAACTGTGTTATAACTAGTGATGTATGCGTTTTGAAAGAATTGTGCGAAGACGCTATTATCGGTATGAATGTCATGAAACAGTTGAATATCATATTAGATGAAAACGGAATGAGAGTTACCGGGGGGCGGAAGAAATCTCATGTAGGAATCATTCGAGTATGCCGGAAACGTGTCAAGGACACAGAGGCAGAAGATTCGCCACTCCACAATATAGAAAAAACATCCAATGAGTTCGAAAGATTGTTTAGAGTACGAGGCGCGATAAGCGAGAACGAAATTGACATCTGCCATAATTTAGACTCAGGATTGAAAACGGAAGTTGCAAACCTCACCGCGAATTACAAACCAAATAAAATTAAAAACACGGGTTTAAAAATGAACATTGTTTTGAAAGATGAATTTCCTGTGAGAGAGCGTTGTCGCAGATTTCCCTTTACAGAACAAGAAATAATCGAAGAGCAAATTAAAGTTTGGTTATGTGATAATATAATTACAGAATCGTGTTCAGATTACGTTGCACCCGTCAGTGTTGTGTAAGAATAAATCAGGCGAGTGCCGTTTGTGTATTGACTATAGGCAGTTAAATAAAAAGATTGTTACAGACAATTTCCCATTACCCCTCATAGAAGACGCGTTAGACAGATTAGAACAATCAAACATTTTCACGACGCTTGATCTGAAGAACGGATTCTTCCACGTCGATGTTGAAGAAAAGAGCCGTAAATACACTGCATTTGTCACTCATATAGGACAATATGAGTTTTTGAAAGTTCCTTTTGGATTGTCCACTAGTCCCAGTTTCAACGATACATTTATGCAATATTTAGAGATGTGTTAAAAGATAACACCATTATTATTTATATGAATGATTTGATAATTACATCGAACAATGAGAAAGAAGGTTTACTTAAATTAAAACGTGTGATGGAAAGAGCGTCCGAATATGGATTAGAGATAAATTTTAAAAAGTGCCAGTTTTTGAACCATTACATTGAATTTTTAAGTTATGTAATAAAACCGGAACAATTCAGCCTTCCCCAAGAAAAACGTTAGCTGTTAAACAATTCCCAGTGCCCAAAACGACGAAACAAGTTCAAAGTTTTCTAGGATTAACGGGTTATTTTCAAAAGTTTATTCCCCAGTATTCCAGAATTGCCAAACCCCTTAGTGATTTATTGCGCAAAGACGAAAAGTTTGTGTTTGGACTCGAACAACAGAATGCATTCGATTCACTAAAACAAATATTGTCTCGTAAGCCCGTATTACACATATTTAAACAAGGTTACACATATTTAAACAAGGTATTTAAACGCCAGTAGTCAAGGTTTCGGAGCCGTGTTACTTCAGAAAGCAGATGATGAAAAACTTTATCCGATTTATTACATGAGTAAGAAAACCTCATTGCAACAGGAGAAATATAGTAGTTATGAATTGGAGGCCTTAGCCGTTAGAGAGGCAGTAAAGAAGTTTCGAAATTACTTACTTGGGACAAAATTTAAAATAATAACAGATTGTGATGCTTTACAGAAGAAGCTAAACAAAAAGAACTCTCACCTAAGGTAGCAAGATGGGTAATGATTCTAGAAGAATTTGACTATGAAATAATACACCGAACAGGAAATAGAATGAAACACGTAGATGCGTTGAGCCAAAACACCGTCCTAGTGACAACACTTTCGCAAGCAGAGTTAACTACTAAGATTGCAAGGGCACAAGAAGACGATGAGTGGGTTAAGACTATCAAAGCCTTAGTGAAATTGGGTAAAAACAATGATTATTCAATTGAAAAAGATGTTTTATATAAGTACGAAAATGGAAAAGATCTTTTAGTTGTTCCGGAAGACTTGTAAAAAGAAATCATACGCGAAATTCATAACAAAGGCCACTTTGGAGTAGCGAAGATAGAAGAAATTTTGAGACAAGTGTTCTACATGCCAAAAGTGAAAACAAAAATCGAAAGTGTCATTGCGAATTGTATTGAGTGTATACTGTGTAATAGGAAAAGGGGGAAAAGTGAAGGATTTTTGAATCAGATTCCCAAAGAGAACTTACCATTAAGCACGTACCAAGTAGATTTTATTGGACCAATGCCCTCATCGAACAAAAAGTACCAGCACATTTTTACTGTGGTAGATGCATTTACGAAGTAAGTGGGGCTCTACCCCACAAAATCAACGTCAGCTAAAGATGCCATCGACAAACTGAAGTTACAACAAACAACATTTGGAAACCCGTCAAGGTTCATTTCAGGTAAAGGTGTTGCATTTATGTCCAGCGAATTTCAGGAATTTTGTTAAGAAGAAGGTATAGACCACATTAAGATAACAGCCGGTATCCGAAGAGGAAACGGACAGGTGGAGAGGATGCACAGATCCCTCATCCCGATTTTGTTGAAACTAACTATCGATGATGCAACCAAGTGGTATAAGCATGTACCCACCGTTCAAAAGATTATTAACAGTACCATTTCAAGATCAACAAAATTTACACCGTTTGAGCATCTTACTGGAGTTAAATTAAAGAGTAAAGAAGATTTAAAGATAAAGGAAATCGTAGAAGAATAATATATCAAAGCAACTATGGAAGATCGAGAAAACATGAGAGAAATAGCAAAAGAAAATATATTGAAGATACAAGAAGAAAATAAGAAAAATTTTAATCGGAAAAGGAAGGATGAAAGACGATATAAAGTTGGAGAGCTCGTTGCGATTGAAAAAACTCAATTTGGAACTGGAACTAAACTCAAACCTAAATTTTTCGGACCCTACAAGATTACGAAAATTTGATTTCCAATGACAGATTTGATATCCAGAAGTTAGGCAACCACGATGGACCGAATGTCACAACGACTGCCGCAGATCACATGAAACCATGGGCAGCACTACAAAATTAAATGTCATAACAATTATAAGTCATAGATACTGTTCTTTTTCTTTTCTCCCTTTATTTAGAAATTTGTGCAGAGTGAAGAGTTTTGGAGGGCCAAAACATCAAGATGCCCGACAGTTATGGGAACGCTTGCAACGTAGCGCTGAGGAAACGAGGCGACGACAGTGCCATCCCGCGGAGAGAGGTGTTACTCATCAGTTGATCCCTGGAAGCCGACGCTGACGGTCAAACGAGAGAAAGGGTAGACGGCCATGTAACTGAAGTTTGGGCAAGACGGCCCTAGAACTATAATTGTATTTTCCAGTGACGGTTGCGACGTTACCTTCATACTATTCTCAACTCATTGTGTACATAGCTTTCTATTTTTATGTCATCACCTAACCAAGTTTAAATATATATAATCTTAAATACAACGTATTGTGGATTTATTGAGGACCCTTGAATTCGCTTCCCATATATATATATGTGTGTATATATATATGAAAGAATAGCGTTTTTCTTTACTAACTTTGTCCTAGTGCAATAAAGCATTATCCCTCAATTTGACCCGAAATAATCTATTAGTTTTCCCCCTAAATCCACGTGCCGACAGGAATTATGTAACGCGAATTGTTCTAGAAGCCATGAC
Source organism: Dolomedes plantarius (assembly GCA_907164885.2). Lineage (NCBI taxonomy): Eukaryota > Metazoa > Arthropoda > Arachnida > Araneae > Dolomedidae > Dolomedes > Dolomedes plantarius. Next base: position 120,219,272 of record OU015497.1, on the reverse strand, counting down.
GAAATGTGGCGTGATGATCAGGTGTCAATTTCTGGCCAATCAGAAAAGTTAAATGCGCCGACTCAAGGGCATCCAACTATGTTTTAGCGCCTTTTGCGTCTTCCTCTGGTCAAAACAACATTTAGCGCTCTCGGTCTCCGTTTTGCCGCAGTGTTGCCGCTGGCCGGGGTCCCGCTCCCCGCTAGCCGCGAGGTGCCTTCTGCGTTCGAACTTTGCGCTGCGCTTTTTCTCGTATGTCTGGCGAATTCTGGACGATGTAATGAAATGTATCGATCTTCTGTAATATATTTTCGAGTCAACGATGTCCAGCAACCTTTCCAAGAATAAAAACTGTACTATGATAATGTCTCCTTTCCTGGCGTCGGATCTTATTTCCTCTCCATCGTACCTGCATCCATATGCCAACCACTCGTTTTACTACAACTTTCACGACTACTACCCTGTTTAGACTCTTTGAATTCCTCTACCTACTTAGCTACGACTACACCCCGGATTTAATTATTACACACACACACACACACACACACACACACACACACACACACACACACACATATATATATATATATATATATATATATATATATATATATATATATATATATATATATTTTCTCTTCTACACAAATCAGCAACTATTCAACCACAAAGGGTTAACAACATGTACGCTCTAAAAGATTGACTTCCTTCTCATTGCATGTTAACGTCATTCATATCTTCAATTTAATTTGTTTTGCTTTTTGAGTTTTCGGGCCCTAGCTATTTGCCTATTTTTCCCAGTGGTAAACACGGGCTTACGTATATCGTGAAAAAGTAGCTTTTAAAGGGTTTTAAACGATCTGCATGCTGTCATTTAAATAGCTTTGTTAAAATAGTTACAAAACTTAGCCAGATCTTCAGTTTTTCTCCCTGAGAAAGTCTGTTGCTCTGTTTACGAGCCCTAATGACAATCTGTCGGATACTTTGCATTTTGATCTAATCCCTTTGCTCCTTCACCCATGGATAAACTGGAGGTTAATGGGTTAATTTATAAATGAGGCTAAAATTTCCCTTGTTTTCGATGTTAAATTTAAATCCTTTCGCTATTTAAATAGATTAACTTTCAAAGAAAAACAAAAATTACTAAAATGACCGTTAAATAATTACAGGTTGAATATGAAATAGTATTTTTAGACTCAATATAGAATAATAATAATTTTGAATTATCCACAACTGGTAGATAACCGATAGATCTGTTGTTGGTGTTGTTGCTTATGCCACTTGACCGACAGCAACATCAGGTCAAGTCCCTAAGGCTCATAAGTAAAATAAATGTACCTTCTAAAACACCCGAAGAGACGCCTTTTCCCCCTTCCTTACAAAAATGCATTGAATTTCTAACATATTTTTCGTTTCAAACATGTAGATTATGTATCTTTGTCTTTAATACGCCAGTTTAGTTATATTAATGGAGTAAGCCCTAATTGTTTTCAAACAGTTAACAATAAAACAATAAACGCATATTTATATTGTTTTATCCAAGATAACCTATCATACCCAGTCCTCGTTAACATTTGTGCAAGCTTCGTGAAAGATAAAAGAGGATACTTTTTTTTTCAGATATGCTGTCACTTGTAAAAAACATACCAATGCTCTGAAATTTCTAGCATTTGTTGCGTTAAGGCTGCTGTGTACTAACCCTACTGGACTCGCTCACCTCAATGTTTACCTATGGAGAAAATTTGTCTGCTATTTCCAGCGACATAAATGCTGATAATCCAATAAAAATGGTATTTTCAGACAGACTGAACTTTTCTGCACTTTGCAACAGGATTCATTTTATACATTTCGTCCCCCAAAGGAATTGATGAGAGTTTAAAACACACTATACCAGATCTCCCCCCCCCACAAATAATTTAAAATTTAAAATAGTATTTGCATTTTTTTTAAAATTGAAAAATGCTCCAAAGTGTAAAATTTCTTTCTCTATTACAGAGTACAATTATTGAAAAAAAAATCTTTAAATCCAAGTCGAAAATCTTTGGACACATTTTCACCATAGGTTAACATTGAGGTGAACGAATCCAATAGGGTTAGTATCAGCAACTTTAAGACCTCACTTCCCTCATGTACCAGTCTAAACTGTCCACTACTTCCGTTCCGAGAAGCGTAATTTTTCCGACTTTTCTTAGGTTTTAATTCAAATGGACTATCTAGAAATGCCCTTTTGTGAAAGAAATTAACCCGGCGAAACCTTAGTGACGTAAGTTGGACTCTCGCTGGATTCATTCGATTAAATAGGGCGCCCTTCTCTCATGCGTAAACAAAAGAGGATTTACAAAACCCATAATCTGCTCAGACAAACTGATTTTTGCAGTGCTTATATAACCATACAGTTTTTAACGTGTGATTTTACAGGAATTTTAGAAAGAAGGTTGGAGGGGGATATCAATGAGTGATTATCATATAACAATGATGAACATTTTATTTGTTGAAAATAAGAGTAGAGTGTAATCTCACTTAATTGAGTTTATATGCCGTAAATACCAAGGACTAAGATATGTGATACCTTTTGGAATCATTTAATGATACGTAAGGAATTATGAGATAAATGCTTCTGAGATAAATGTAGAATAGTCTTCCGTTTCTAATACGAAGTTCGTATAGATCAGGGTTTCCCAAAGTAGGTGATACCGCCCCCCGGGGGCAGTGAAATGATCCAGGGGACGGTATTAGACTCGGGTGACAATTGGGGGGGGGGGGCGGTGAAAGCACAAAGAAAGAAAACGAGACCATTCTAAAACATTCCGCAGAAACTGGACACAGAGTGTACGGGAAAGACCTAGGCGGGAAACAATCATGTATTGTGATACTTGTTACATATCCAATGATTTAATTTTCCATTTTTGGTCTACTGAGCATCTTGGGAAGTACCTCTCATTCTGTATTTTGCACCATTTGTGCTTCCATTCTCCCCGTGCTGTTGTATTAAACATCAATGCTCGACAGATAGAGTCACATATTCCATCACTGACAGCTTTTCTTCGGGGCAAGTGTTGATAGTTGGCGAAGAGTAAGGGATGATTGGAGATAATCCTAGCCATTGGCCAGACGATAGGGTTGAGATCCCGTCATCCGTCAATATAGTTTCTCTCACTATCGTTACTTTCTACCCCTCAAGTAACTGCTTGCTGAGAAATCAAATATCGGTAAATTCCAGTAAACTTGTATCTAGATTTAATTGAACTTGAAGGTGTAACAGCAAAAGGTATTTATAGTTCCTATTTTGGGACGAAGTTCTTTTACGCGGCTTACAGTTGAGTGAACTGGCAGAAATCGTCACGTAACGAAAAAGGGTTATGCCCCCTCCAGGCGACCTTTTCCTCTCTTTCTCTTTTTCAGTGATTTTTGCATCATCGGGATGGCGTGGTGCTATCGGCTTGGTCTGGGGTGTGGCAGTTCCCGAGTTCGGGCCTCGTCGGTGCTGTCAGGTTTATTGGGTGATTCCCTGGTGTTCTTGTGTTGGGGAACTGGTTATTTTGACTAGATTAATATGTTTGTATTTAGCCTTGGGTGCGGCTTCACCGGGGCTCAGAATATTTTGGTCTAACATTAGTGATTTGAGTACTACTCATTCATCAGTTGGTGACATTTGTTCAGTTGTTTGTGAAATGGGAAATGATGTTAAAGTACACTGCTGGCCACCCAAATTGCATCACCAAGAAAGACAAGAGATATCACAACAAAATTTATTTTGTAGATAACATGTTGACCAAGTATCAAATGATTAAATTTATAGACTTCTGTGAAGTATGGTTCCTGCCAAAATCAGTAGCCAGAGTAGCCGCCATTGTTGGAGATCACCGCTGCCACACGCCTCGGCATTGATTCAAAGAGACTTTGGATGAGTTCTTGGGGCACAGCAGACCAAGCAGCTTCCACACGTTGCCAAAGTTGATCTGCTGTGGCAGCTGGGGATGGAATCTGGGTCAATCGTAGAGCAACCATGGACCACATGTTTTCTATCGGCGAAAGATCCGGAGAGTGAGGTGGCCAGGAAAGCAATTCAATCTGGCGATTGACGAAGAACCGTTGGACAATGCGTGCCACGTGTGGTCGCGCATTATCCTGTTGAAATATGGCTGTGGGCAAGCCCTGAAGGTAAGGAAGGACAACTGGCCCCAACACCTCGGAGATGTAGCGCTGGCTGTTTAAAGTACCGGCAATGCGTACTAGAGGTGTGCGAGAGTGATATCCAATACCGCCCCATACCATAATACCCGGTGCAGGACCAGTGTGGCGGTGCATAACGCAGCTGTTCAGTATCCTCTCTTCACGGTGTCTCCAGACTCGAATGCGACCATCGTGGTGTTGCAGACAGAAGCGTGACTCGTCAGTAAAGACAATTTCATTCCATTCTGCTGTCCACATCCTTCTGTCATCGCACCATTGGCGGCGGAGACGTCTGTGGTTCTGCGTCAAGGGTAGACAAAGCAATGGACGTCTTGCGGACAGACCACTCTGCTGTAAACGGCGTCGAATGGTACGCGCAGACACTGGATGATGCGTTACAGACTGCATGTGCTGTGCTATGGTTCGTGATGTGACTGAGCGATCCGTCACAGCCATGCGCACAATTTGCCTGTCATCACTTGAAGTGGTACGCTGAGGTGGATGCGATCGAACACGCCGGTCCGTCGTACCCTCCTGCATCCAACGATCACATATCCGCATTACAGTTGTTTGGTTTCGTCCAACACGACTACCGATTTCCCTGAAAGATAATCCACAATCTCGGTAGGCCACTATCCTTCCTCTGTCGAACTCGGATACTTGATCAAAAGATGATCGCTGTTTTTGACGAGGCATAATTGATCGTTTTTTGAAAAAACCACAAGAAAAACACAATTGCCGAACTTGAAATCGTCGAAATCTCCAAGTTTTAAATAGCGCTTTGAAGTGGCGCCACAGGCGCGCGTGATGTGCGTCTGCGCTGAAATTCTAATCGTTTGCATATCTCACCTCCGCTAATGCATGTTGTAAATTTCATGTTATTTGCATGTTTCCTTCAGGGTGTTGCATTTTTAGTGGCCAGCAGTGTAGTTATAGTAGCTATTTATATATCCCCAACTCAAAAGATTGAGGATATAGTATTATTTATCCGTCGATCGTTGTTAGAATATACTGAGGGAGGTTCTAAATTACTTAACCAAAATTTTCATAAGATTCCACTCGTATTGGCTGGAGACTTCAACGTTAACTTCAATGATAAAGAAAAATTTGAAAATCTCACATCTTTTTTATCAGGCATCTTTGATTTAAGTATTAATAATGACCCAGCGCAGTTCACAACGAAATACTATACAACCGTTGATGCTGTTTTCTCGAGATACTTGGATAAAATTGAATCTCAAACATATGCATCTAAGTATAGTTACCATAAGCCAATAATTGCCATGATACAATATAATGATAAAATTTAAAAAGAATTTTTTCTTTTTAGAATTTTTAATATATAATTTATAATTTACTATTTTATATTTAATTTTTAATAAATGACTATTTTTCCTAAAATATTAAATGAAATTTATTAATTTAAATCCTTACTTTACATTTTTGCTTTGAAAAAATGATAAAAAATAAAAATAAAATGAGAGAGAGACAGAGAGTTGGTTGAATAAAAGAGGGCTGAGCTTTTTGGCGTGACAAAAACACACTAATATAATCAATAGATATCTACACATTAAATCACGTTTAGAGTTGAAAAATAACGTAAGAAACTTCGTTCCTGACGTGGGTCCCCCGACCGCAAAATTTTTTATTGAATCTCTCCAGACTCAAGGAATGTCATAAAATTTCTTAAATTATAATTTAGTAAGTATTTCATGTGACAGTGTACATATGAAGGTGAAGATGTACATATGAAGGATTAGAAAAGAAATTACAACAACATAATTTAACCTAGATTTAGGACTAATATGTGATGGGCTTCAAGAATTGAGTGAATTAAGCTTGGATTTATAAGACCTTAACTTGTATAAGGCGAATGAAAAAAATAAAAACTGTAGTACAGGTTTTTGAAGAAAGACAAAGGACTCCTGGATTGTACTACAGATATTCTGTCAGAGCGAGTTTTCATGGAGTTGAATTTCAAGAAAGAGGTTGTAAAAATGACTCTCCCATCAATCCAGAAGAATTTTATGAAACTTTGAAAAATTCATGGGAAAATAGATTGCTTGATAGTAAAAATGCTGAATTGGTGCAGCAGCTAAAATACTTGATATGAAATCATGCCCTGATGATATTGCATCGCAATTAACATTTGGAGAGAACGAAATGCGATAACTGTCTACTAAATTTGTATTGAATGAGAGATAAATTATGCGATGATATTGTGATTACACTTCTGAGAAATGTAAGATCTGAGAAATGTAACCCTGGCTGTTTAGATTACCAATGACGCGAACAAGAGGTGTTCATATCGTGTACCCAATGGCTGCCCATACCATCACACCAGGTGCAGGATCCGTAGGACGATATCAAATGCAAGCAGTTCACGTGCGTTCTTCTCGGTGCCTTTAGAAACGGATACGTTCTTCATGATGTTGCACGCAGAATCGGGACTCGTTTGAAAAGACGACGTTGTGCCACTCCTGTATCCAGTTTTACCGTTGGGCGCACCACTGTCGCCGCGCGTCTCTATACTGCAGTGTCAATAAAAGCCGCAATAATTGTCTCCTTGCAGACAGTCCGTGCTACTCCAGACGTCGTCGCACTGTCCGCGAGGATACTTATCGTGCTGCAAACAAGTCCATTTCCTGACTCAAGGTCCGTGATGTGGCTGTACAATACTGTAAGGCCGACCTGAAAACATGTTTGTACTCTCGGGCGTTAGTAGCGGGAGGCCATTGAGATCCTGTATAGCGTTCACTGTGACCATTCTGAAGCCATCGATTCCATATTTGCATGACAGTCGTTGGATTCCGACCAATGCGAGTAGCAATATCGTGGAACGGTAAACCGCACTCTCGATAGGCCATGATCCTGCCGCTATCGAATTCCGACACAGGCAGGTAGCCGTTTCTCCTTCTTATAAGAGGCATAACACGATCTTCTCACAAACAAACAACAGTCAAATGCTATTTCCGTATGAGAAACCCGCTGCGTAACTTTCCTTTTATACAGAGTTGAGATGCCGTGTCGTCCTTCTTTGCCGTTCGATTGCACTTAAATGCTAAACATTTGCACATCCTAGCATCTTCTTCCTTTCATGCGACGTTTGTATCATCTGTCCTTCATGGTGTTGCAGTTTTAATGGCCAGCAGTGTATTTATGAGAAAAAATAGTGTCAGGAAAGCTATTACTTTTAAAAGTTAAAATGTCAAGTATTCCCCTATCTTCAAGCGAATGCGAGCAAAGATTTTTACAAATAAATTCGATTGTTAGCCCAATTAGAGCTTCTTTGTTGACGAAACTATTTCAACCAACTTAATCGATTCCAAAAGTGACAGAACCTATTTGACAGACTTGTTTAATTATTCAATGACGCAAATCAAAAACTCCAAGTCGATGAGCTGAATTTAATAAAAAAAACCCTGTGATTTCCACGTTTGTGGTAAAACTTCTATAACAAAAAAAATTAAAAAGAAGGGGAATTCATCCATTTTTTTCACATTTATTAACAGTAGGAAAACATTATGAATACATGCTTATCTATTGTCAGCATATGGAGGCTCTCCATTCTGAATTCAATCAATGGTTTGAAGACATTCTTAAAATGAACATACCCGATTGGGTTTTGGACCGTTTTTCAGGATCAAACTCAGAAGAAGCTGTAAAATTACAAGAACTAATAGAAGTAACAACAAATGAAGAATTGAAATTAAAATTTAAACACAGCTATCAACAGTTCTGCCTGTAAAAAGAGATACCGACACTTTACCCTGGATTATGGACTATGGTACAAAAATGTTTAATAGCGTTTCCTTCACCATATTTAGTGGAATGTGGGTTCAGTGCGGGATTTAAACATGTTGCTGACTAAAACAGAGCCGAATATAAATAAACTGATTGCCGTGCATCAAGTTCATACTTCTCATTAGTTTTACTGTTATTTGTAATATTTACTAAACGATTATTATCCTTCGTTATTTTAATTTTCCGTGTGTAATGCGAATGTAACTATGGTTGATTTTAATAAATAATTTTATAGTTTTAAGCTTCAAGGTGTCTTATTACAACAACATATTTCTTTACTATGTTCTATATAGGTAATTTCTTTACTATGTTCTATATAGGTAGTAAGATATATACATAAAAGACCGAAAATTTGTCACTGTATGTCTGTTTACTCGCATAAGAAGGTAAATATTCAGGGGGGCGGTGAGTAATTTTTTCTCTGAAAAGAGGGCGGTAGACCATATAAGTTTGGGAACCCCTGGTATAGATGCACCTTGCCTCGAAATTTTAGATATAAGTAATCTATACCTTTTCCTTCAGAATTTCCCGATTATTGGAAAGTGTGTTTTAAAATAATTAAGAACTAAAATAATGTAACTCTGCTTCTTAAAATTCTTTTAAAAAGGGAGAAAAATCTATAAACCGCAAGTACATCTCAATTTACATTCCCTAATTTGTATAATGATATACTATTGCTGTTCTGTTCCTATAACCGTGACCCATCTTGTGATGTAGATTAGCATTTAATTGAATTTACATTTGGATCTGTCTGTTCCGCGCAACCGCGAACAGTTTGAATTTTAACTTAGGAGGTGTTCTGTGTTTGCTTTTTACCAGCAGGGTAGGATCACTCATTTTGGCCTTCAGGCACACTCTTAGTGAAAGTGTATATAGCTACTTTTCTAATGGCTAACATTTGTTTTGTTACTCTAAGCAATGCATATTGCTTGTATTGTCAAACTTTATCATCAATTGAAGTGGAACGACTATATTTCTGTGTTTCTTCATGTCTACATAATTTGATACAGTCCACTGAAGTAAGATGAAACCCAACAATTGCTACTTCATAACAACTTTGTCGATATGTTTTCACTTTAATCAGCATGTTTCAAAATAATGCAAATAGAAAAGAATATATGTATAAAACAGGAAGTTTATTGCTACAAGAGAGTTTATTGCTACACTATTGCTGAAAAGAGAATTTCTTTTCGCAAGGAGTGATCATCTTTCAATGAAGCTGAACCTCAGAGGTTTGTCAGGGGTGTTGACGAGTCTTGTATACATTCCAATATCTTCATAATGATACTCAACTTTAAAATTTCTTATTATCTGCAAATGAAAAACCAATAATAGCTCATATAAGAGATATACCATACCATTCCGTAGACAGAAATTAATAATTATTCAGTGTGTACATAAACGAATATCCCAACTTTTCAGAGCTATTGAAAGAAAACTAAACAAACTTGCAGTTCATCGGAAATCAAAAATAACAGTTGAAAGTTTAAATTCGACACAGTTATAAGTGTTCTGTAGCGTCACGACAAGGCTGATAAACTCTCTGAGGCATTTTGAAGAAATTTCACAACTATTTATCCATACCAAGAAAGTCAGAGTTCTAATTAAAAGCGAAGGCCAATTTTTTTAAAACAAAACCTCAACAATATATTAGCAAAAAAATTAAACATTAGACACTTTCGACATATTCACTTAATTTACGTGCAGATTTACAGTGCGCGCTCCAGAACCCACTCCGGCCCAAAAAAGCAGGAGCCTCACAAAATCACAACCGCGTGTTATACGCCGCTCTCTCGAAAAACAATACCAAGCCTCTCCTCTCGGCTGGCAATTCGGGGTCCGTCTTCTTGGAATGTGTGGATTTTAAGTCGGGGGAACAAGTAATCGTTTTTTAATCCTCCACGTGTTCAAAATCGGTGGGAACCGGCAAAACTGTCCCGATAACACGCAGCTGTGTTTCTCGCACTTCTGTGAGGTTTTGGGAAAAATAACCTCATCTTTTCAGTACGCTACAGCTCCTCCACGCTCCAGGAAACTTTTTCTTCACAGAGGAAAAAGTTGGTCCGTCGAACACACGTGAACACAAGTGGCACAGTTTGTGCACCGCATACAGAAGAGTTGACGCAAGATCACATAAATAGCACCACTCTTAACACCCAAGTTGCAAACAAAATTAAACAAAGCACATAACCAAAATTTTTGAAAATTACTAACCTATTACATTTGCGTTCAGTGCATTTATTTTGTACGGGATGTAATTCTCAATAAAAACACTTAAATTCCATAAATCAATATTCATTCACTGATAAGAAACAAAAATAATACTAATAAACACTTAAATACACATACCAAAATACAACAACCATATACCTTTCTATTGCATGAAAAAAAATCAATTTAATAACACATACAAACAATATAAGGTAAATCAACCTCCTGTGTATTTAATCTGAATTTTCAACATGGGCTATCCATTTATTCATAGTTAAAAAATACAAAAACATGATGCCCATATGAACCACAGGTGGATGCATAGTGCAACTCATTCCAGGCTTACATACCGAAACGAAATACAAGTCAATCAAGCTCTCTTCCGACCGATCTACCTCCGAAATCAACCCTTTACTCTTTCTCATCACCTCTCCCGACGCAAGAAGCTTACTTCCTAACCCGAAAGAAAAACCGGAACTCTTAGGATTGGATAATTTGGCCCTTGCAGATAACCCTGATCTCTTAACCGAAATTCTAGCTTCTGAAACGACCACATAATTTGCAATCTCTACATCTATCTCTATCTCCTCTCCCAAATTCCTTTCCAAACTTAACACCCTTTTACCCTCATGTTCTTCACCTTCTCTCATATCCATTACCCCTTTTTCAATTCCGAAATTTTTCTGCTCTCCCGGGATCACTAACAATTCTCCTAAGTCTTCGGTTTTAACTTTCAAACGTGAGTCGTGTTCATCGGGTTCATCAACCTCCTGTCCTAACAGTAACTCTTTCTTCCTATCCCCACAACTCTGCTGGCCTTTCTCAGATGCCCCCCGAAAGTTTTCAGAATACAGCAAGGTTACTCCCTCATTTTCCCCTGTCGTAATTTTTCCCGACCCAACTAGACTTTCCCCTTTTGCCTCCACACAAATTCGCGGAGCAGGGTCCGCTCCCCGACTGTTTTCACAGCAAAAATCTACCTCTTTCTTCTCGGACTGAGAACCTATTTTTCCCCCGGACGGCTTTTCTGCTTGCGGAATATCTGCAGAGTCTACTTGAGTCTTCTTCCCCTCTTCCATTTGCTCAAAATCATAATTCCCTGTTTCCTTTACCGTATTCTGGGGATATTCTGGGGTCGCCAAACGGGCTTGAGATATAATTCGCGATTTTTACAATTCGAAAATCCTATATATTTCCGCTTTCTCCATAGCAAAAATCCTATCTCTTTCCACCTTCTCCATAGCAAAAATCCTATCTCTTTCCGCCTTCTCCCTTTCCCTAGCCGCTTTTTCCTGCTGTAATCTATCTTGCATAATGGTCTCAAGAAGACCCCTAACAAAGTTCTTGTAATTTGGACTACTCTCTATTAATTCTTTTACCCAACCTCATCGCCAAAATTTTCAAATCTGCTTTTCTCCCCCAGCTTAGGTAAGCCATTTTTACATACTAAATCAGTCACAAATTTATAAGCACAAATCAGGAAAATTAAAAAAAGTCAAAATAACTAAAACACCTTCAATTAAATTTTCTTCGTCAAACCATGTATTTTACAATGGGATCATACGCATAAACAAAATACCAAAAATTTCATATATAACACTTTAGCTTAACTTTTCAAAAATGCAATAATAACTTTTCCACAATCAAAACATTAGTTTAACCTTTTTAACCTTCGATAACACACAAAAAATACTTCTACATAGCAAGTCGTTAATTTATCGTTTATCCCGCTACTATAATTGAGATATACAGCTTGTATATTTTCCACAAAGGCACTAGTTTAGTCAACCTTTTATTTAAAAAACTCAATTAATAACCAAAAAGCAAACGTTACTCAGCACTTATACCGCTACAAGCATTAACCGGAATATACAGTTTGTATATCCAACACACAAAGGCACTAGTTTAGTTGACCTTTGGAAACAATTAGAACCTTCTAATTAACAACGTTAGTTAACGTACAAAAACTCTCAATACATGCTTTAAAAAATTGATTGAGAGAAAAAAATACCACTGTATCTATTTTTTATAAACAAACAGTTTGCAACAGGTAGCTTACTCACAAATATAACAAAAAAAAAACTCAATAAGAACTGTTTCAAAAAAATTATCGAGAAAAAAAATATCATTGTATCTATTTTTTTTAACATTTTAAACAATACAACCAGGATAGTTTTTACCCTCCACAAGAATTACAACCACTTCTTGCTTCATAGCTAGTTAGCCATTCACACGTTACATATAAACACCACGGTTGCAAAATACATTACTTTTGTCCCCACAAAACAATTGCAGTGATATGTATTTTTCAAGCAATTCATCACAACTTAAAACTATTTCTGAAAAATATCTATCCAAAGAAAACAATGCAACTTTGAGTATCTAAAAGCAGTACTTACAGCTTTTTTCAGGCAACAGTGCCAGGGTCATCTCACAACACAGCTCACACTGTTGACACTTTCACTTCCAAAAAATCTTGACCGCAACACGAATCCACACAAAAACGCAACTGCATCAGACGGCGAAACACTCTCAATTTCACTGCGCCGGGGAAAACACGGGCCAGAGACCTCCGAAAATCACCTTCTTAACCGCACCATGAAAAACACAGGAGCATCGGGGTACTATCACGATTCCCCTACTGCGAAGCTGGGTCGATGACCTCACGCTGAAATCTCCACGGAGAAACGCAGTCACTCCCCCGCTATGGCGGCGTGATAAAATCTGCACATTGTATGGGTCCGAGAAAATGACCCGCAATTTGGCATACTGAACTCTGCTTTCAAAACGGATAACGTATCCGACCGCTGATCACCAATTAAGGGTATGCTGTAGCGTCACGACAAGGCTGATAAACTCTCTGAGGCATTTTGAAGAAATTTCACAACTATTTATCCATACCAAGAAAGTCACAGTTCTAATTAAAAGCGAAGGCCAATTTTTTTTAAAACAAAACTCAACAATTTATTAACAAAAAAATTAAACATTAGACACTTTCGACATATTCACTTAATTTACGTGCAGATTTACAGTGCGCGCTCCAGGACCCACTCCGGCCCAAAAAAACAGGAGCCTCACAAAATCACAACCGCTCGGGTCGATGTTATACGCCGCTCTCTCGAAAAACAACACCAAGCCTCTCCTCTCGGCTGGCAATTCGGGATCCGTCTTCTTGGAATGTGTGGATTTTTAGTCGGGAGAACAAGTAATCGTTTTTTAATCCTCCACGTGTTCAAAATCGGTGGGAACCGGCAAAACCTCCCCGATAACACACAGCTGTGTTTCTCGCACTTCTGTGAGGTTTTGGGAAAAATAACCTCATCTTTCCAGTACGCTACAGTTCAATGTGAGCCCCTTTAGTAACATGAAAGATAGCGAGGTGGTACAATAACTCATCCCACACTCTTTTCTGCATGTCGGGGTTTGAAGGGCTGCAGATATGTGTGTCTTAAGTTTGTCAACGTCATTTGGTAGCGGTGGAACAAACACCTGATGTTTGATGTAGCCCCAGAAAGAAAAAATTAAGTTTGTACTTGTTTAGTTTTCTTTCAATAGCCATGCAAATTTGGGATATTCATTTATATACACACTGTATTATGAAAAGTTTTTAATACTTCAAAATCAGTAAATGTTAAGTATCATCAATTTACAGTCATCAACTGGTGGTTAAAGTACGAGTAAATTCAGAAGGGGAACTGGTAATGGCAGTAATGATAAGTGAGAAGCGCGAGTCTAGATGCTTTATAATATCTATATATTTAAGTTGCTAAGCCGACTTTTTGAGCAGTCCGTGAGAGAAAACTAATTGCATCGATTTACTTCATTTTGGTCTTAAACGAAAGATTGTAATCTGTAGATTTGTCAAATTTGGCTTTTGTGACCGCAATTTCTATTAATCAGCTATAATTTACAATTAAAAAAAATTGATTTCTGAGCATGCTCAGTGGCATGTATAAATCTGTCTTTAGAAACTCACTGTTTCTGCGGATGCTCAGTGATATGTTTTAAATTAAACACGTTTATTCCGAGTAGTCTCTCTCTGCCATTTTTGTTTTTATGATAATTATGTTTGTGAAATATAAGATTAAACCTCATGGAAATTGTTTATTTTGCACTGTTTAATTAGCGATAATTTACCATTTAAAAAAAATTGCTTTCAGCGCATGTCCAGTGACATTTTTAAATCTGGCTTTAGATACTCACTAAGCACGAGGCCGCTTAAAGACATTAATTTATTTCTGCGCATTATTACGATTTTTAACATTTGGCAATCATGTCTTGAGTATAATTTGTATATTTGTACATTTTTTACTAGCTAGCCGTCATGTTTTGACGGGTATCAACTATTTCATGACAATATTTCACGCAGCCTATTGCTTGTTCCTGTTTGTCAACGGAAACACAAAGACGAAATACAAATAATAGAAACAAAACTTTGCCATCCTTTTTCACTACAGAGTCGTAATAATGTGCGCGAATCTGATGTTTTCTGGATCATTTGGATTGCGTTTTACTTTCCCTTAATAACAGGTAACGGAGGCATTACAGCTTGCGTAAAAAGAGGGAAGATACGAATTCCCTTTCAGAGCGGAAATTCTCACTGATCGGAAGTACTGACACTTTCAGGCTTTAAATTTCTCAATGCACATTAGCAAAGAATTTCTGTCATCTTACCTTTTATTAACGACAAATTTTAGATTGGTTTATAGATAAAGAGAAATTTTAGATTGGTTTATAGATAAAAAAAAAAATGTATAACATTTTCATTCTCTGAAAGATTCTGTCACTATTGGCAAATGGTCCTTGTTAGTGCAACTTTGGCCTTTAGGTATAGAAGGGCTCTTTAGGTATATCCGACTACTTACGATTCCACCTGTTGAATCCAAGCAAAAATTAGTATTTTTTTAAGGTTCTCAATAGGTCTATATATAATAGAGAATTGAGTTGAAAAATTAATTATCTTGGAATAATTTGTTTTCCATTTTTCATTCTTTTAGTGAAAAATTTATAGTACTTACCAAAAACGTTCTGTCAACAAAAATACTGATACGCTACTAAATAAATCTAATGGCATTTTCACTTTAAGGTACTTAAAACGTAATGCACAAAAATGTAAAGAATAAAATCGAATCCTTGTGATACATCCTTAATAAATTTATATTATTTTCTTATTTTAGTTTATATAAGCAAGAGTAATTACATTTTCAGTATTCTAAGTCGTATTATTAGTAAAAAAACTTAGTTTTTTTTATCAACATCTTTCTCCGTGCCTTTTTCAGTAATTTTCAAATGTCTTATTTTTTTACCAAAAAAAATCAAAATTTGAAATATATACTTAAACATATAAATTTTCACCGTATATGATCTGAAACTTTGAAACCCGTTAATAAAATAACAATTTTTTTTCAGCTTCAACAATGCATTTCAAGTGTAGTCGGATATCTTAAGGGTGCTGTGTACTTAGACCGATAGTACTGGTAGACTGGTCAGTACCGGTTGATTTGGACTGTTTTCAAACGAGTAGCTAGGGTCACATACTGCGATTGAGTATTTTCTTCGTTTAAAAAATGCAAATAATATTTTTAAATTGAAATTATTGGGGTAAAAAATCTCGTATAGTGTGTTTTAAACGCTCTTAAATTCCTTTGGTAGATAAGAATTTATAAAATAAATCCTGTTGCAAGGTGCAGAAGAGTTCAGGCTATCTAAAAATACCATTTCTATTGGATTATCAGCAGTTATGTAGCTGTAAATAGTTTTTAAAAAAATTCTCCATGGGTTAACGTTGAGGTGAGCGAATCCAATAGGTTTAGTACACAGTAGCCTTAAGTGCTAACGAATTAATCAATTCAGCATCAAGATTACAATTAGGACTAATGAAACAGCGGATTCCTCAGACATCAGTGCGACTTCTACGTTAAACAGTTTTGAAATTTGTGCCTTTGAAATTACTTACTTCTGTTATTGCGCATATTACTTCCAACTCTGCTAGTCTTCTCCCAACACAGCTTCTAGTCCCGAAACTGAACGGCAAAAAAGAAAATGGATGAAATTTTTCATCTTTGTGCATCCACCTTTCCGGAAGGTATTCATCTGGATTTGGAAAGTATTTCGCATCTCTGAAAATTCCTTGTATAGCCACTAGTGCAATTGTCTGAAAAAAATGTCACGAAAATATGATAATGTGCCAAGAAGTAATTAGTAATTATTCTGAAGCAATGTTAACTGCTTAATTCAGTAGCTAGGGTTGATCACGTTTTTACAGCTTTTTGGCAATTTTGGAGAGTGATCTTTTGAAATAACTTAATCATGCCAGCGCTCCACACTTTCAAATTTATGCCATAAGAAATATATATATATGTCCCGACTTGCAACAACATTTTCTATACCATACTGGATGTTATGCTGAGAGTTATGCAGTATATAATATAAATCAATAAAAATAAGATATATGCAATAAAAAAACCGTCAGCAATTGCTTTAAAATAAATTTTCGATATTTATTACACACATATACAGGGTGTCCCAAAACGACCGCATAAACTCTGCACAGCTAGATTCCTCGTTGGGAGTACATAAAAACTGCCCAAAGAAGCGTCCCTGTACGATCCATAGTTTACGAGAAAAATACGAAAAACAAAGTATGACGTCACTGCCGGTTATGTGGTCCCAGGCCAATCCGCATGCAATCCGGCCGCAGAAACAACAGGAACGTTGGTCTCTTAACGTGTGGGCCGGCATACTCGGGGATCGCCTGTTTGGACCATATCTGTTGCCTGAACGGCTCTCGGGACAGTCGTACTTGGTGTTTCTTAATGAGGTCTTAACCGAGTTCCTCTATGACATACCATTAGCGGCAATACAGGGACTTTGGTTCCAGCATGATGGGGCTCCGGCCCATTTCTGTGCTCCTGTACGTGGTTGGCTGGATATGGAAAACCCCGGCCGCTGGATCAGACGTGGGGGTGTGGTTCTATGGCCGCCACGTTCGCCAGATCTTACACCGTTGGATTTTTTCCTATGGGGCTATCTCACGGAACTGGTGTATAGAGACGTAGTGACAACACAAATGGACTTAGTTGCTCGTCTGCATGCTGCTTGTACTTCGGTGGACCCCGCGATGCTGCAACGTGTGATGACAGCCATTCCACGGCGTACTCAAGCCTGTCTTGACATGCACGGCGGACACTTTGAACATCTGCTTTAAATTGTGCATGCTGTTGATATGTTGAATAAAGTATTTTTTCTTGCACCGGCAGTGACGTCATACTTTGTTTTTCGTATTTTTCTCGTAAACTATGAATCGTTCTTTGGGCAGTTTTTATGTACTCCCAACGAGGAATCTAGCTGTGCAGAGTTTATGCGGTCGTTTTGGGACACCCTGTATATAATCACAGTTATTTAGAATTATCAATTTTAAAAATTTCCTATTCGTACAACCCCTGGCTTTCCCAGATCTCAATTATCAATATATTGCCTTGGCTTTCGGCAACAGTCGAGGTTTGCACGGCTGGAATTTCTAGCTAGACCACACACAATGTCGTGCAACTGCTTTTCTTGGAAGCATTTTCCAACGTAATTCACTTGTAACCACGTAATTCAAGTGAAAAATAAACGTTAAAAAATATTATAAATGATAATTTTTTTTGTTTATAAAATAAGTTATTGGTGGCGATCACCTTAAAATCTTCAAAAAACTCAATTTTTTATTATGATTTAATATAAGTATTTTATTAAGACTTATAGGTAAGTACATATTACTAATTTTTTAGAGCAATTTTTTGCAATTTTTTTAAAATTTCTTGTACAATACAATACATTTGCCTGAAAAAATATTTTTATGTGTAATATGGTAATTATTTTAGGTGTAGTATAACCTATGGATAGAATATATACAAAAAATTTAACATATATCTGTTACAGTTTTAAAAAAATCTGTGCTCAGTGCATTGACCTAAGATTCATTTTTCATAAAGCAATAATTTTTTACATAAAATAATTTCTAATAATCTCCCAACCATCAGTCTGAAAGGGTTAATTAAAAAATCTTACTCATGTTCACGAATTATTGTTATTATTGATACACCTGTCAATACGAAAGGTCAAACCATACTCTCGCAAATAACTCTAGGATGGTAGAAAAACCGCTGTGTGTGTAAGCGGGCATAAGGTCACATAGTCCACTAGTCTAGTTCAAGTTGACGTTAAAACTTCCGTTGCAGCCAGTGGCACTCGACAGCTGTTCAGCTACCGTCGACGGCAAATTGACCGATCCTTTCCCCCCCCCCCCCCGCCTAATGTGTAAGCTCCAATTGACTTTTGTGGTCTACTTCTGGAACGGCGGCGACGGAAAATTTTCCGCTAAGGAAAAATCCGCCGTGTGTGTAAAGGGCCTGTTCACATAGCAGTCCGTTAGTGAAAGAGTTGAATTTTAACCAATCATATAGCTGAGGGCTATGACATCATCCATTGATTCACGTATCATCATCCGTGAACACTCCTTTGACCTTTTACACCGCATTTACACAGTCGCGATAGCGGCGAGTTGAATTGAGGGGGGGGGGGGAATGTGTAAACGGTGTTCTCGCCGTTTCTCCTCACCAATCGGAGCGGTTTTCTGGCACGAATCAAAGGGGCGAATGGCGCCAGATGTCAGACGACTGGCTGACGCAAGCACAAATGACAACAAGAGGCGCGAATGTGGGAACGGTCATTCGTGTCGATGCAGGAGCGTGACTAGTGTCTCGCGAATGTCTTGCAGGTGGCGCGATTGCGAATTTGTAAATGCGGCATGACGTTTACGTTTAACAGACTGCTATGTAAACAGGCCTTTAGGGAGATCAATGCGGGGGAGTGTGACCCCGAAGACGCACTGAGTTTTTGTTTGCTCTGAGTCAGAGTCAGATGACTGAGGTAGAGATAGGTAATGTATATATTGTTAAATAGTTTTGTGAATAGGTTTGATTATTGTGTTTGTTCGTGAGTCATGTAAATAAAATATTTTAAATATTCACCCAAGTGTGTTAAATTCGTTACCTTTAACGTCGTCGATCGCTGAAAGATCGAAGAAGGACGACAGCTATCCAATTTTGATATTTTGCAGGAATGAAAGTTTATTTTGAGATAATCAAACTAAATATTTCAATATATTCGAGTCCAACTAAACAAGCGGTATTAATTATTTCTCACTATTTAAAAAACAAACAAAAACAAATTGTCTGAGCTCAGTAAAGAGTGTTTTTGATTACTGATTTTGTTGATTTGCCATCTTTTAAAAATACTCGAACATTTTCCCGTATTTCTTTGGTTAAGAGTTACAAGGGATACTAGGGACATTTTTCTAAAAAGAAATAGTTTTCTGAAAAACAAAAAATGCTTTTTTCAGTCGGGAGAAATCAAATTTGATATTAATACACCATGAAATATTATTGAAGTGTTCCGATTTTTTTAGCTACCATTCATATATTAATCCCTTTATGGGAAGGTTTCGCATCAAATCTGACAACCCTTAATAACACCTTTTTTTGTAACCTTTAACCTTAACATGGAAACTTCATGATTTTATTTTTGTTCAAGTATGATCAATGGGTGGCTCTTTTAAACAGTCGTTAATTAAGAATGTGCGAAACTAATGAAAGTACCAAATGATTGCTAATCTCTCTCTCTCTCCGAATTACAACCTTAAAAACTTCTAAAATGCCACCCTCATGGTACAGTGGTTAGCGTCGTGAGCTTCCACGGACTGGGCTTGGGTTCAAATCAAGAATGAGGCCTGGTCGTCAACGTGCTGCTCCGTCATAAGGCGTCATAATGGTTCGCCCATAATAAAGTAGCCAGCAATGCCTCGCGGGAAATAACAAAAGGCAAATGTCTCATGACAAGTGTCTCCGTAATATATATATATATATATATATATATATATATATATATATATATATATATATATATATATAATACAGAACCACCTGGTCCGGTATTAAATGGAACCTGTTTTATTTTGTATCTACTCTTTTCAATAATGGTAAACCGGGCTTAAAAATGGCTCTATGCACCATTTTTTTCTGTACTTAATAACTGACAAAGTTTTCGTGGTATTTAATATTGAAAAAAATTTAATTTTATCTGCCAAAAGTTTTCGTTTTGTTTCGGCTTGATAAAAGTAAATTAGTTTTAAATAAGGGTATTGACACTTTTGGGTTAAAATAGCTGTTTTTCGGAATTTTTATGAAGATTGTGATAAAATACTTCCAAAGTAACACTATTTTTTTCTCACTGATAATTTTAAAATTTAATTTCATATTGTGGTACAAAGAAAGATATATAAACTCGTTGAAAAGGAACTTTCTTACTCCAGCAGGTACTCGGTAGCCAGAAAAAATTATATCATGGTCGATATTTCGTGCTTGAGCTCCAGCGACAGGATCTAATCTAAATATCAAAAGGATTTTCATCAAAGTTTCATTAATGTAAATTATAAACTATTATTTATGTAAATCAGTTTACTGCATTAAATGTATATCAAATTATTAAAATATTAAACTAATATTTCAGGAAACTTTAGAATAGGTAACGATATCATCATTCTATGTGATATTTTCTGAAATTCTATAATAATAAAAATATTTCATAGATCAGTTTTTCTGTCACTTATAAAGAGAATTAATGAAGTGAGAAACTTTTCACAACAAAACTGGTTCCAGACAATATTAAACTGAAACAAAAATATGGTAATATCAGGGATGTAGCAGGAAAACCATCACTCAAGAAAATCTCTAGACTTCCCTCTCCCATTCTGCTATTTTAAGGCGAATAGATGTCTTAGCTTTTGTTATTATTCCTTTTCTAATTTTATGCCGAATCTGACTTGACCCTAGGCTTTTTAACAGGTATTTATAAGTTGGGAATTACTCTACTTTTCTTAGCGTGTCTGCCTATATCAATGTTTTATTACAGAACATTACGTCGAATCTGCCTAGACATCAGCTCTCTCTCGGGTACAACTTTGCGACGAGCGTAAGTGTACCTTTTTTGGGCAACATTTAAAAAAAAAGA
This sequence comes from Dolomedes plantarius, assembly GCA_907164885.2. Taxonomy (NCBI): domain Eukaryota; kingdom Metazoa; phylum Arthropoda; class Arachnida; order Araneae; family Dolomedidae; genus Dolomedes; species Dolomedes plantarius. The sequence continues at coordinate 120,198,053 of OU015497.1, read as the reverse complement.
AAATGTCATGTCGATTCTGCCTGGACATCAGTTTCCCTCTCAAATACACCTTTGTGTCGAGTGTAACTTTATCTTTTAGACTGACATCATTTAATATTTATTTATTTATTTTACAAAGTATCATGTCGAGTCTTCTTGGATGTCAGTTTCCCTCACTAATACACCTTTATGTCGAGCGTAACTCTTATCTTTTTAGGGTGGCATCATTTAATATTTATCTGTTTATTTATTCAGATTTATTTTACAAAATATCATGACGAGTCTTCTTGGACATCAGTTTCCTTCACAAATACACTCTTGTGTCGAGCGTAACTTTATCTTTTTAAGGTGACATCATTTCATATTTATTTATTTTAGTGGTACTTAGCTCGATCAACTTAGAAATGCGCTGAATGGGAACGTATAGTCTTTAGTGACGAGCCCCGTTTCCAACTGTGTTCTGACAACTACCGAAGATGTGTCTGGAGACGTCCAAGGCAGCATGTGGATCCTGACCTTACTATCGCACTCCAAACAGGCCCACAACAGGGTGTTATGATCTGGGGTGACATTTTCTTTGATAGCCGGACTTCGTTAGTAGTCATTAGGGAGGGACACACTTGTGCTTACTCCACACCAACGGCGACAGCAACGAAAGACAGACACATTTTGCCACATGTCTCTGTGGCTGTCATAAAAGCCTTCAGACCTCTAGGAGACTGGAAGAAGAGGCAATTTATTTGCGCATGCGCATAATCTTCACTTTCTATTCTGATTGGCTCTTGAGCATGGCGGCAGAGACAAAAGTTGAACTTTTTCCAACTTGAAACCGCAGAGACCACAGACGGAGACGAACCGGGGGAGTTAATATATGTTTGTAATACGCATGCGCAACAACGAAGATACATGATTTTCGTCTGCGTCGCCGTTGGTGTGAAGTAAGCATTACAGCACAGCGGTATATGGACGATATTCTGCGACACATTTCATTGCCATTCCTCTTGAGCCATCCAGGACTTACTTTTCAACTAGATAATGCCCGGACCCATACGGCACGTATTGCTATGACCTGTCTTCAGTAATGAACTACTTGTTGACATTTTATAATATTTCTTACTGACTACATATCAAACAATATACTGCCCCTTTACCTCTGAGATTCTTTAATACAGGCTTTCAAATACTTCAGTTCATTGAATGTGGCTGACGTTATTCTGTCCGCTTTTTGAGGAAGGATACTGACGAGGTGTTGATGAAGAAGTTCTTGTTTATCGGGATTTCTTGCCATGTGATAAAGGAAGAAACCAACTGTGTGCGATGTCTGCAATATTGAGTAGAACAAAAATGAAATTGAGTAGTACACATAGATAAAATATATCTATAATGAGTTTTTAAAACTATGTGGTACTCGATTATTATGACCATATCACTTTTAGCCAGTCTTAAAAGGATTAAATTATATAGGCACTAGAATTACTGCATATTATATGGCTTCGTTACACGTTTAATGGATTCTCTTTGTCTGTAATCCAGTTGCCATGGAATTTTTCTCTGCTAATTCCCTAGTACTTCTTCTGACATGAAAAAAAGATTCGTTTTTTAAACATGAATGAATAAATTCGCAGATCATGTTACAGGTCTGCTACTTCTGTTTGAGCCATATTTATTAGCACTAAAGTGCTGTTATTGTCCCTTTGTCCGATTTGTGTTTCTACCTTGTTCAGTTCCGCAAAACTTCCATTGAAACGTATAATACAGCAATGTCTTAAAGATGAAAATAATGGATTTAATCAGTAACATCTTGGTGCGAATTTAAAAGCTTTATATCAGTGTTTTTTATAATTCTATTTTTTATATTGTTTTGTACGAAGTTTAGAAAAACATTTAAAAAAATATTTCCAGTGGCAAGCAATAAACAAAAAGGACAACAAAAAAGATACAAGAAAATAGACAACAACAAGAAGAAAAAAGTAAAACAAAGAAGGAAACAGGAAAGTATCAATTGCTCAATGCTCTTGCCTCCTAATATCGGCTGAAAAGATTTCGAGCAGACAGTGTCTCACAGGTCTGGAGGTGCGAAATGTCCATAACTTGTGATAGTTTAGAAAAACTAAACATTATTGTTCTGGAAATAAAAATAACTCTTAACATAAATGTCCTTAATATTAATTGGCCCTCTTGATGTTTAATTCTTGTGAAAAATAGTTAGTTTTACGCATTTTGTTTCCTGAATTAATATACTTTTCTTTAAATGCTTTTATAAATGTGTATAAAATCTGCAGTTTACTGAGAAATACTTTTTGTAAACATTTCAATTAACTAAAATAGTACGTAATAGAGGAAGCTTTTACCGTGTGTATGCCAGCCATGAGCATATCGGACACCATAACCAGTACTGAAGACATGTCCATTCCTTTCGTCATTAACATAGATTGAAGCAAAGTCAAATCTTCGTCTTCATCCTTTTTACTTTTAAGCTTTTCTACGGATTGATTAATGCGCTTGAAAGCGATCCTATAAATATTTAGTGCTAAGTGTAGAACAAGAATATAACTTGAATATAATGAATACGAAGTATTTTTATCGAACATGACATAATATCAGCGAATCACAAGGTAAATAAAACTTGTGAACGTAGGTGAAACTTGTGAAAACGTAGGTAGCAGAGAAATTAAGCAATTTTTAGGGAATGCGTCCAATAAATATTCAAATTCGAGGCGGTAAGCTAGGTTTGTTGGGAGGAGCAAAGAGCTCCAGCAGCATATATCTGATGGGCAGGGACAAAAGACATCTTATCCACGGCTTCAGAGTAAATATTATGCTTAATTTGTCTTACTGTTCGATGCTAAGGGTGTAAAGGGATAATGAAATATATAAATTAAATTAATTTTATAGATGCCTCATTTATTAAATCTTGATTACTGTATTACTTGTCACTGAGTCGATCTAAACAAGTGATGAACAGGCAAACGCTACAGAGAACTTCATAAGTTTACGGAATCTATATAAATCTTAGACAATCCTGAATATGCGAAGTGCATTCAGGTTCTGAGGTCTGCTATTTTTTTTTCTCGAGAATGGGAGGAGGTAGAAACTTGGGATAGTTTTTAAAAGATGGAGGTATTCTTTACGATTATGGAGGATAGATGGCAGTCCAATCTTGTCTCTAGAATGCACGTGATGGCAACTGCCAATAGGAGCGTTTTAAACACTAAAAATGGCTTTTATACTTTACAAAAACAATGCGTTATTATTCGTTTTTTTTTTAAATCTTCGTGACTTACCACCCATCGGCATTCAACGACAGTTGAGTGAAATATGCACAGATGGCGTGATCGCTTGAAATCCACTTTCATGAGTGCGAAAGTTCAAAAATGGTCCGAACATCGTGCGAGAATGAATCGAAGCAGCCACGACCATGCACCAGCCGATCTTGTAACATGATCGCAAGAGTGAAAGAAGTGGTTATGCAAGACCGTCGATCGACCGTGGAAGAGATGATCATGTCTAAACTCGGCACTTCTGAGGGTACGACAGTGACAGCTACGTCCTACCAAAAAGCTTTTGAGAAGTTTCTTCCCAAAACGGCCCCAAAAATCCATGCCTGTGCTCTTTCATCAGGACTATGATCATGGTCATCGGGCGGCTTTTCTGCAGCAGTTTCTCCGTGACAACAACTTTGAAGGGGTTCCTCATGTTTCCTACTCACCTGATCATGCTGTAATCGACAATTTCCGGGTTTAATACCTTGAATTAATTAACAGACTTTTTCAGACTTTTAAAAAATTTCCTGGAAATCAAGCATACTGGGAATGTCATACTATTTAACTTACTCTGCAAAAATATCCGATGCTTTAGAGAATTTTTTCCATGTGGGAGTAGCGAATAATTTCCAAATTTGAAGATTTCCAGAGAATGCCTCAAGCTTATTAATACATCCAACTGCTGTCTCTACACAGTTGATCATCCTCATGCCATCTGAATCTGGAGCTAAATCTGTATCGAGACAGCCCAGTCTTGAATCAAGCCCGACTAAAGCTACAGCTGTTAAATGAAAAGAATAGTTTAAGATATTATATAGTATAACATATATGTATTACTATGTTTTGAATAGTCAACTAGTGTTTTTTCACCTTTCTGTCACCTCTTTGGAAATTCGCATTTATCTTACTCGCCATTTTGAAAATCTCACGAAGAAATGCATATATGTTCACAAGACACGCACAAGGAACTTTAAACAGCGATTAAGAGGAGATTGGAGGGAAGCCGATGCAGCTCGTTGAAGAGGTTCTACTGATGACAACATTGCCTTGTGCTAATCGAGTTCCAGTGGTGTCCCATTGTTTTTGTCGAGTCCCATTGTTTTTGTATCCTCCTTGCTCACTTGCGAGCGACCATATTTTGTAGACCGTGCTGTGGTTTTTTGTCGCGCGTAGCGCGTCGAGTGATCTTTTGAAATAAAAAAGCAAAGGAACGCATTAAAAAATAAAGGACGATGTTGGTTGACTACGTAGTTTTCTTGAGTACTCGTTTCTAGTTTTTAATAAGTGGTGCTTATACTTTCTCACTGTAGAGATAGTATAAGAGTAAGTTTATGTTAAGTTTTTTTATATAGATTTGAATCGTATTTAGTGCTACGGATTGTTTAAGCTGATGATAAAAGTTATCGATTCATGCATTTTCCCAATAGATATTTTTAACTCAACTAACGACAATATGATTGTCGTGTCTGCCGCGTCACCCTTCCTTGCTACTCTCTTTTCGAGGATGCAGGGGGGGGGGTAGGGCAATGACCCCGGCTCGATAAGGGATTCGAGATTGTTGACGGTGCCCCGAGAGAAGTCAGGGGGACGTCGGATATACTGCTTGTGCCCACGCGAGAGAAGGCGTGTGGGTTTTTTTTTTTAGTCTGCGGTTGTTGGCTCTTGAGAGAGCCGGGCAGACGAAGACAGTGCATGGGTGTATTGAGACCCCAAACGACGCACTAGGCCTTTATGAGGTAACAGTCGTTGGGAGATGACTGAAGTAGTTAGATATTTTTATAATACTGTAAAGTAAGTTTATAGGTATTTGTGTTTGTGCTTACGAAAGAAATAAAACTTTGAATATTCACTGGTGTGGTACTGAACTTTATGCTGTGAAAATTTACTCGTATACCATTGAAAACGTCTTGACATCAAACGAACCAAAGTGAACCCGTAAAAGTAAAGAGGGTTCGACAATGATGTCATTACACCATTCCATTTCTTTGTTTGTTCTGCTTATATATATGTACTTGTATATACATACGTTCTCGGTGGATAGAGTATACGAACAAAGGGTATATTCCAAAATGTTTCTGCCTGATTTTGTAAAATTTAGATGGAGAAATTAAGGCGTTCGAATATTGATAAAATAGAGCTATGCGACACCCGATACGTGAGGAGCACGTAGGATCGTCCCGAAAGCTTCGTGTTTCTTCCATCGGTAGCGGGAAAATCGGTAATTTCGATAATGTGACTTCACCACTTTCAAGACTAAATCGGAATTGACGCCAATACTGTATTTTTGGATCTCTGGGAAGAGATCAATTGGAATAATAAACCTTTAGTATGAATTAGAGGTGACTGTAGTGCTACATTTTGCCAATAAGGTTACAAAAACGGATAAACTCGTGCGGCGGTTTAATAAACGTCATCGCTTTCTTGAGTAACTTGAAACCTGCTCTTCCGTGTTCGTTTTTGGGATGCATTTAGCAGAGTATAGTCGCATAGGACTAAAAAAAGCTTTAGGAAGAACTTTCATGGCGGAGACCGTATCGCCCCATTCTACTCGGGATTTTAAAAATCTCGAAAATTCGAGTATCCTCGCTTCTCTGCGACATCCCACGCGTGGTGGGAAGGTGGGATCGTCCCGAAAGATTTGTGTTTTTTCGATCGGTGGCCAGGAAAATCGGTAATTTTGATAGTCTGACGTCACCGCTTGTAGTTTTGGTTTTCTGGAAAGAGTTCCTTTGGAGTAATAAACGTTTAGTATGAATTAGAGGCATCTCTAGTACTACTTTTTGCTAGTAAGGGTCCGAAAAAAACGATAAACTTGTACGGTGGTTTCGGTGACGTGTGACGTCAACGTTTTCACCAGTAATTTGAAACCTGCATCCCGTGTTTGGTTTAGGGATCCTTGTGGCTCTGGGACACCCGATGCGTGGGATCGTCTCGAAAGCTCCGTGTTTCTTCCATGGGTAGCGGAAAAATCGGTAATTTTGATAATGTGACTTCACCGCTTTTAATACTAATTCGGAATTGGTGCCAACACTGTATTTTTGGCTTTCTGGGAAGAGATAAATTGGAATAATAAACCTTTAGTAAGAGGGGTGTCTTTAGTGCTATATTTTGCCAATAAGGTGACGGAAAAGGATAAACTCGTACGGCTGTTTCATTAACGTCATCGCTTTCTCGAGTAACTTGAAACCTTTGCTTCCATGTTCGTTTCTGGGATGCATTTGGCAGAGCATAGTTCTCTAGGACTAAAAAAAGCTTTAGGACTAAAAAAAGTCTTCATGGCGGAGATCGTATCCTCCCGTTCTCCCCGAAATTTTAATAAATAATCTTACTTGATCTCTTTATTAGACGTGAAACTCCGAGTTGAAGCTAAATTTATGTGAAATAATAGAAATCATTACACTCTAAAGACCACTTGTACAGTTCTTCGAGGAAACCAGGAACTTCCTTTTTAGAATCTCTGACTTTCAAAATTTTGTGTACAAAGTCTCTAGCCACATCTTGCATTGGATTGAGGAATGCTTGGATGGCCTTTGGTTTCATTAAGTGCTTTTGCGTTTTTGTTCTGAGATCATGCCATTCTTTTCCTTGCCTATTAAAGAAAATGCAGCGGATACAGTTACTGAAAGAAAATATTTAGTTCATAGATACGTAGGTAGGCTGAAAAGTAATGCACACATGCTTGTAGAGCACGAACGAAATGACCTTCAAAACAGCGCCAAGTGGCATTTGGAAGTTCCATCCCTCCTCAATACGCATGCGCAGGTTTCAAATCGTTGTGTTCATCCTGTGTATTTTGAAAAGCGGTAGTATGAAGACGTGTTCTAGTGCTATGTCAAAGGCGAGTTATACAGCGCGCTGTTATTGAATTTTTAACAGCTGAAAAAGTGAGTCCTACTGAGATTCATCGTCGCTTAAAGGCTGTTTAAGGTGACGATGCTGTTGATAGGGGTACTGTAAATCGATGGGTAATAAAATTTCGTGGTTTCGAGCCTGGAAAAGCCATAATTGTTGATGAAACACGCAACGTCCGATCACTGCCACAGACGATGAACATCGCAAACTCGTCGACGATTTGATTCAAAATGACCGGCAAATCACTCAAAAGCGTATCGCAAAGCATAATGGAGTTTCCAAGGAATGTGTCTGCTTCATTATAGAACGATTGGGATACCGTAAAATCTGTGCTCGATGGGTACCACGCCGTCTCAGAGGCGAGAACAGCGTCGGACTGGAGAGGCTCTGCGAAACCTGAAGTTTGAACCGATTCCACACCCTCCTTATTCCCCCGATCTTGAGCCTTGCAATTTTTGTTTTTTTTCCTCTACTCAAGAGAGACCTAAAGGGTAATAATTACACCTCGAACGATGTGGTGAAGGCAGCTGTCAAGTCGTGGATTCGAGAAAAGTCGGAAGAATTTTTCAGTGACGGAATGAGAAAACTTGTTACACGTTGGGAGAAATGTGTTAGCCTTAACGGTGACTATGTTGAAAAATAAATATATGATTTTGAAGCTTAAGAATTGTACTTTGATGTTCTTTTTGCCCGATCTCGCTATTTTTTTTTGTTCTCGCTCTACAAGCATGTGTGTATTACTTTTCAGCCTACCCTCGTATAATAAAACTTTTCACTGGACACGTTCCCTGTAAGATATTGCAGGGAAAGCTTAAAATATTTGCTTAATGCATAAATTAACACGTTCTACTTAGAGGATCGAGAAGATGCAGATTCGAATCAGAAGGTGTAAGATGGCCGATAAGCTAAACCGTAAGCCCTCGGTGGCAGTGTCTATGAATTCAAGTGCCGCCGTCAGCATGAGTTTTGTAACATTCTTTGACCTGTTAAACCTTTTGACTTGGATTGTTTAGCTCCCATAAAGCCGAAGCGCTACAGAAAGCACCCAATCAACTTATCAAAATATCAGAGTTAGGAGGTGGTAGGCATCAGTTGATCTGTCAGATCGTCAGTCCCGGTGGAGAATTGATCTGTATTTCAACAGCTAATTTCAGGAGAGCACAATATTCAAAACTATGCAATTTATAATGCGCAGTCAGAAAAATGCTAAGGGAAAATTTCGCTTCATCTGATGCGCAACCTTCACATTATAGTTACATACACAATAAGTTACACACACATATAGTTACACACATAATATACTTCCCATAAGAAGTTGGTGTTGTTGCTTATGTCCCTTGGCCGGAAGTATTCCAGACCAGGTCAATATAGGTTTTCTGGCGAAGGGGTGCGGATTCAGTTTAAAGTGGCACCACAAGGGTCGGAGTCTGATTTACCCAGGTGCTACCTCGATTTTGACTGAGCATCCCAGCCGACATCTGGGGGATCGTACTTTCTTCCACCCTCTCTGACATAAAATCACTTTCCGGTCTACCAATTGCCCATAACCGACCTAGACACGGAGGCATTTAATGGCGCTTTTCGGGATTCGAACAGAGCACCCTCAGTATCTAAAGACGACGCGCTACCACTAGGGTACCATTAGACTAGCATAAGAAGTTTTTAATGGTTGCCCGTAATTATTTATTTCAAACAATTTTAAAAGCATTCAGTGATACCGTATAAAGATAGATTTAAAATAAAATGTATTATAAACCTTGTTAAGAAATAAAAAAATTACAAAATTTTTCATTCTCATTTGTGTATCAATTGCATACTCAGGATAAGTGAAAACAAATTTACAAAAATAACTCTCACAATGTAATTTACATTATTGACTGTTAGCGTTTACAAAGAAAAAATTCTAACTGTGATTTTAATCAAGTATTATATAATTAACTTAACAAAAGAATTATATTTTAGTATTTAATTTTTTTCTATGATAGTCAGTGTCCTCAGATACAAAAGAGGTGAAACAAGGTCCGTATTCTAGACCCAGAGTAAAAACCACAATGTTATAAATTTAAAAAAATTGCGCGGTCGGTGGACCCCCATCAGGAACGAAGTTCCTTACGTTATTTTTTCAATTCTAAACGTGATTTAATATTTAGATTTCTATTGATTATATATATATATATATATATAATTATATATATATATATATATATATATATATACTGCGCCATTCCAAGAATGAGTGGGAATCGAAACGGCCAGCGCTTGTGCGGGGATTTGAACCAGGTACCTCTCGCTCCGCAGTGCGATAGTCCAATACTCCGTAGTCCGATGCGATAACCACTCAGCCACAGAGTTCTTGAAAAACAGCTCTTATTGAGGGGGCATAACGTTTTTTCGTTAGGTGACGATTCCTGCGAGTTTACTGTAAGCCGCGTAAAAGAACTTCGTTCCAAAAATAATCTTAAAAAAAGTGTTTGTTTGGGACAAGATTCACATAAACAGCTGTAGCTAAATTGTCAGTCGGAAATGACATCCTACGGGACAACATCTGCTACCGATCAAGCGAAAGTAACACCGCAGTTATTCAATATTGACACTTTTCTTCAGCAGCAAGATATGAACTTAAAATGAAAATTTTTATGAATATCGATCATTATTGCGCATTTTATTTTGACGATAATTTTTTTTCCGATTTATCATTAGTATTTTTTTCTATCTAAAGTGTCGGACTTTTATTTTATGAATTCAATTTCTTAACAAAATGTTTTGATTACTTTCTTGTTTGCGATCGATTTTGCATTTGGCCAAAAATATAGTCTCGCAATAATATCTTGTTTTCATTTTTTTTTAAATTCTTAATCCAACAGCTTTACGTTGCTTAACTTTAGAAGTTTATGAGCCTTATAGTTCTTAACTTGGAATTAATTTGTTCAACTGCAGTGAAAATAATTTTGCATAAAAATTCAATCTACATGAAAAATTGTGAGCAATATGGTACTGAAAGACGTGCAAATCAACTACAAATATTTGAGTTAAATATAAGGGCAAAACAAAAGTTCTCGAGAAATTTATTTATTTTAGACACTATTGCCGTGGTTAACTAGAACTCTGTAGCAAAAATGCTCCCGAAATGAATGTTCAAAAACGACTGGATCTCGGTATGATGATCGAAAGACGGTAAAAAATTCTAGATCATCTCTCGATTGCCTTGTTTGCAAATATTGTATACAAGTCACATACTTTTTAAAAGATGTTCAAAAATGTTTTAATTTTAAAACTTAAAGGGTTAATGTTTCGATCCTAAATAAACGGACGGTCTAATTCAATGAGGTTTACTTACACGGTTTCCTGTAATATGTCATTCAACTCGATTAAATTCTAAAATTTAAAAACTAAGCGTTTGTTACATAGATAGACTAAAATCCATAAATATTTTTCAATTAAGACTAACAGCGGGAACAGTTATATGAAAGTGCAAGGCATTATAAAACTGTGCTACTAATGTAATAAAAGTTGTGTGCAGATCTCAGTGTATACTTACGAGACCAAGAGGCCTGACGTCGGATACGAACTTTTTCTTGATTCTCTGTATGCTTTTATAGATTCCAGTTCAGCCCTTACGGGATAAGGTCCTTCATGTTTATATAAGGTCTCCAAGTCATCCGCATTGAAAGAAACTACTAAATTAAATTTTCCAAATCTCTCCCTGAATATATCTCCTAATAATTTTCGCTTTTCATTCAAAGCAATGTGTAGTTTTGTAGGATCATATCGACCTATAAGGGAAACATTTACCAATTACTGCTACATTACTTGTTTTAGTAGATAATAAATAGTCGGAACAAGCACAGTTGCTATGAAAAAAAAGTTCCTCTGGAGTTACACTGAACTCCCAATTGTGCGTGGGTGGATAGTCTGTGAATCTCTGAAATTAAAGTTTAGAAGCAAAATATCTATTGTCAGTATGGCTCGTAAGATTTTTATTGGAAGAAAAAGTTAAAATATATGCAGCCTTTTACAGTTTAATATTCCCGTCTTTAAAATCACTGTGTTCATTATCTGGTTAATTTTACACGGAGAAAATTTTGGATTTTCCAAAGCTTCACATTTTCGTTATCTCTCGTGCATTAGTTAGCATGCATAGAGGAGAGATTACAGTATTTTAATCTTTAAAAGTTTCAGTTGAAGAAAATAACTTTAAAAGATACTTCGAATGGGTTGAAAAATTAGCCACCCTTTAAGGGTTAAATAATATTGAATAAAAAATAAAAACTTGTTACATTTGATGTTCTAATGAATTTCTAAGGAGTTAACCTTTGTTTGGCAATTGAGTACAATATTGGAGAAAATATCAGAACGAGATTGAAGATGAATGTATAAGATTAAGGAGAGAGAGATTGGAGAATAAAGAGATTGAAGATGAATGTATAAAATTAAGGAAATGGAGTACCGCCGAAAAAGGAATTTATTCGAAGGGTTTTGCTGCCTCGGAAACCACATCAACAAAATATAGGTCTTTATGTGTTAAAATTACCGTAGTCCATCTCATATATTGATTCCTCTCTTATACATCTCTTATTCTGTGCATTTTATATCAAGTTTTTGCTTAGTTCGGGGGACAAACCTTATTAGTAACTGATATGTCCTTCTTCAGACAACAAGGCTCAGAGAACAAATCGCGATTGCCTTTGTTTACGTCTCAGAGTTATTTTACAGAAACAGAACGAGAGCTATTAACGCTATTGTCTTTGAGAAAATCCTCAGCACTCTGGGGCTTACAGGAAAATTATACAGATTTATTCGAAACTACTAGTTGACATTGCTATTATCTTTTGGGAACTTTTAAAAGCTCTATTTTAAAATCACATAATTTTTTGAAAGTTCCGTTTAACTGTTAGCAATGTACATAAATTACACAGGACGACTTGACAATTAAAGAAAAATGAACAAACCATGAAAAATGAATTGACAAGAAGATACTTCTGAAGGTTTTCCCAAGTCACATATAAAGTAAAAGAGCGTCCCAAGATACATTTGTTATGTATACTTTTAAAACCCCCCTGTTCTTTCAGTATGTGCAAGAAATTGAAATGCTGCGAGAATCCTTCATTAGCGATTTTAAAACATCAGTTATAATTTATTTTAATTTTATTCTAACACTACCCTTAGGCCCGTTGCACGCACGGCGTTTTTATCCGTGCGGAAAATTTTCCGTCGACGTCGTTACAACAGTAGACCTTACACACACGGCGGAAAAATTTCCATCGCCATCGTGTTTTGCGGTTTTCGCTACAGTAAAAAACACTACAAGAGGAGGCCTCAAAGCAAACGATGTGAGAAACATTCTGTGTAGATATTTTGTTTTAAGTGTAGGAAGGGTTTCCTAGCAGATGTCCAAGATATAAAGATATTCTTAAAACTTTTTTCTTGTCATAATTTTTATCTAATTGTAAAATATTGTTATAACACTAGAAATAAGATAAAAACCTGATAAAATAATTAAAAATTAATGTGATGTATTTAATTTGATATATTTGCTTGTATATTACTTAAAACATTAAATTAAATTAAATTTTGTTGCATTTTAACCCTTTGCGGCAATTAAAATACAACTGAAATTTGAAAAACATTTTGTAAAAAGAGTGAGATGCACTTACTTAGATATTTTATGCTCCCCCCCCCAAAAAAAATGAAATAAATTCTGCTATTTTTGTTTTACACGAGAAGGTGGGATACCGTTTGTCTCACCATGCAACAATATTTTCTACACCATAATAGCCCAGTCAAAATAGGTTTTATGGCTAAAAAAAATATGAAAGTTTTGAAAATTGGTGGAGATGTTTGTTTAGGCATGCTAATGAACATACTAAAAGTCCCCACCGATCAGACTTGAGCTTTCGCCGCCATCTTGGAAAATGTGTACACTTTTTTGTTTTTTTGGAAATATCTTTAAAAATATTGATTTTATAAAAAATAATTAAATACAAAAATTAAAGAGCATTAAATTATGAACAAAAACATTCATAACATTTTTTTTATATGTCTAACAAGAACAAAGAAAATTGACTTTGAAAACAGCGCACTATCACACCTGGGACGCGCAAGCGCGGTTCCCCATCGCGGTGGGGGGAAATACCCGCGCATGTGCATACCATAATTAGCCAAATTAGTTTTACACTAAATGGGAAGGTTTTTTGTATTTTTTCAAATAACTAGGGAAATATTAACTTTACGTAAAAAAAGTTTATTTCAAAAATTAAAAAACATTAAATTATGTGCAAAAACGATTTTATACACTTTTGTCGTAAACCTAACAGGAACGAAGATATTGACTATAAAATGCGCGTTGATAATGGAGGTAGCTTTAAAGTCTCGTTGCAGGCGCTCTTCTTTGAATTTATAACCTCTCCCACATTTCGGCATTCTTTAAACACAAGAAAATAGACTTTAATGTTTTTGGCTATGTAGATAATTAATAATTATCAATTTTATACATGAATGTAGTAAACTTGGGGGTATTCACTATCAGATTTCCATTGCGAATAATTGTTAAAGCTTACCTACTTCAGGATTTACGTGCTTTTTTCGGTACGGGATTCTCCCCTTCGTCAGGCATGTATAGATCGTCTATGGATCCGCTAGTATCGGCCCATTCATCAACTTCTTTCATTCGATCGTAATCATCAACAGGGCTGATGCCATTCTGACATACCCCATTGCAATTATTGCAGGCCGTTGTGCAGTTGATGCCTGCTTTCCGACATCCGCATCTTACTCCACAGTGAGTCTTACAGTTGCAAAACACTATGTTTAAAACTGGATCGGGAGCTACTGCATTCATAGTTGTGATGGCGCAAGAATTTTCTCTTGACGCTTCCAGCCACAGGCAGTTGGGCCTTTCTTTTTCAGGTGCTCCAAAATCTTCCTCATTTTAATTTCGATGGCTCGTATTTGAGTGTGTGCGTTTATGGTTTCTTGCGATGGTGGTTCAGTAGCAAAATCTCGAAACAACTCACGGAGATTTTTACATTCCAAATCCGATATGTCCATGCCGTCAAAAATTATTTTTGCTAAAGCTGTTTGGGTCAATAAACGAGCTCGGACGGCCCTAGCGTATGCATGACCAGACAACACTTTTTCTACTGACATAGGTGCATAAATCAAAGTGAGTATTTCTTTTAACCCACTTCCAGCCATTATGTACCCATTGCAGTCTAAGAATGACATTAAAAGATGGAATCCACCAAGCCTCACAATACAATTTGATAATAATGGATTGGAAGTTGCTGCGACTATCTCTCGAGCTTTAATATACAGTGGTTGGTCAAACGTGAGTATGCAAGACTTTTGGTGCATTTTAACACACTGCTGGGCAGCATATTTCAGCTCAGTGAAACTGGTGTCATACTTGCTTGGTGGTGAATAAACAAAAGGAAGGGGTATTACTTTGGTCTTTTCACAAGGCTGGTTTCTGGTTATACAATGGAAAAATTCTTTCCATTCAGGTATCTGTGGAAGACCTAACCACTTAGCACACATTCAGGAGATATCAGATGGCTTAGGCAGTGGTAAATCTTCCGCTAAAGGATTTAAGACATTCAAATCTTCGATAGTAATTATTTTTAACCCAGGCCCTCAAAAATTTTCAAACGTTTCTAGAGGAATGATTTCCATTTTGCCTACGGTTGATGAGGATGTAAGTTCGGTTAATTTTTTTATCTTCGTCCCGGGTTCCACTGCTGACTCTGGAGTAAAACAAGCAATGCCCCCCATGCTTTGAAACGTATTCAGGCCATCGATTGTCGACACATTGAAATCTGCATTGTCAAATACGAATTGGCAGAATGATCCCTCGCGCATATGGGGTTGCGGATGATTTATGGCTGACATCTCAAGTGTTTGGGCTTCATAGTAAGAAGAACAAAATCCAAATTCGAGAGCATTGTTATTAAATTCTTGGAACAGAACTTTTTGTACAAAAATAAAGCAAGACCATTGAGCAGAGGAGACATAAATGATCGTGGCTTTATCGCTGATATAATGACGTGAGCTATTAAAGTGACTTTTTTTCCGCCTTAGTAGTCTTTTTTTTAATAATCAAGTGCTCCAAAACAGATTTTAGGCTTTCTGGAATACCCTTGTTCACATCTCTGAAAACGTTATCACTTGGAGGGTAGCAATGAGTGTCATAAACTGGTGTCTGGATATCTTCTTTTATTATGGCTGCAGCAGTTTGTACTATTCGTAGACGCTCCTCACGATCATTTCGTATCCTTTTGTCGTACCAAGAGTCTAATAAGACTTTCATTCCAGTTTTACGTAAACATATGACAGTAACGTTTTTGGAGTTTGAAGCAAAAATAATGCCATCCCCGCATTTTTGTTTCAACTTATTTCTCAAAGTGGTGTCGTCTGGAACTAGCCCTGCAATTTGAGATTTGACTTCGGGTAGTGAGAATTGACAGTCGTCATTATTATTAGGGAAGAAGGATATTTCGTCTACAGCTGCTGAGACGTAATCCGACTCAGGCCGCCCTCTCTTTCTGGTTGGTGCAGTGTGTAGAAAAAAAATCATGAAGCAATCTTGGTGATAAATCGCATCAGCTGAAACTAAATCAGCAACGTTTATTATACGACACTGAACTACTCTCCCCACTAGTCATGTCTATTCTATGCAGCTTCAAGAACTTCCTGTTAGGTTTACGACAAAAGTGTATAAAATCGTTTTTGCACATAATTTAATGTTTTTTAATTTTTGAAATAAACTTTTTTTACGTAAAGTTAATATTTCCCTAGTTATTTGAAAAAATACAAAAAACCTTCCCATTTAGAGTAAAACTAATTTGGCTAATTATGGTATGCACATGCGCGGGTATTTCCCCCCACCGCGATGGGGAACCGCGCTTGCGCGTCCCAGGTGTGATAGTGCGCTGTTTTCAAAGTCAATTATCTTTGTTCTTGTTAGACATATAAAAAAATGTTATGAATGTTTTTGTTCATAATTTAATGCTCTTTAATTTTTGTATTTAATTATTTTTTATAAAATCAATATTTTTAAAGATATTTCCAAAAAAACAAAAAAGTGTACACATTTTCCAAGATGGCGGCGAAAGCTCAAGTCTGATCGGTGGGGACTTTTAGTATGTTCATTAGCATGCCTAAACAAACATCTCCACCAATTTTCAAAACTTTCATATTTTTTTTAGCCATTCGTCAAAATCGGGTCTATTTTGACTGGGGTATAAAGGATATTATGCTGAGAGTTATGCAGTATATAAAAAAAAACAATGAAAATAAGATATAACCAATAAAATACCGTTAACAATTGCTTTAAAATAAATTTTCGATATTTATTACACACACATTCGATATTTATTACACACAATCACAATTATTTGAAATTATTAATTTAAAAAATTTCCTATTCGTACAACCCCTGGCTTTACCAGATCTCAGTTGTCAATATATTGCCTTGGCTTTCAGCAACCGTCGAGGTTTTCACCTATCTCGCTGGAATTTCTAGCTAGACCACACACAGTGTCGTACAATCGCTTTTCTTGGAAGCATTTTCCCACGTAATTCACTTGTAACCACGTAATTCAAGTGAAAATTAAACGTTAAAAAAAATTATAAATGATATATTTTTTTGTTTATAAAATAAGTTAAGTGGAGAGATCACCTTAAAACCTTCAAAAAACTAAATTTTTATTATGATTTAATATAAGTATTTTATTATGATTTTTACGTAAGTACATATTACTAATTTTTTACAGCAATTTTTTTTTTGAAAATGTTTTATATTTCTTGTACAATACAATACATTTGCCTGAAAAATATTTTTATGTGAAATATGGTAATTATTTTACGTGTAGTATAAGCTATAAATATAAGTATAACCTATGGATAGAATATATTCAAATAATTTAATATATATCTCTTATATTTTTAAAAAAAATCTGCGTGCAATGCATTGACCTAAGATTCATTTTTCATAAAACAATTTTTTTTACATAAAAAAATTTCTAATAATCTTCAACAATCAGTGTGAAAGGGTTAATTAAATAATCTCACTCATTTTCACAAATTATTGTTATTATTGATACACCTGTCAATACGAAAGGTCAAACCATACTCTCGCAAATAGCTCTAGGACGGTAGAAAAACCGCTGTGTGTTTAAGCGTGCATGAGGTCACATAGTCCACTAGTTCAAGTTGACGTTAAAACTTCCGCCGGCGCCAGTGGCACTCGACGGATGCACAGCTACCGTCGACGACAAATTTACCGATCTTATTTTTTCCGCCGAGTGTGCAAGCTCCAACTGACTTCTGTGGTCTACTGTTGGAACGACGTTGACGGAAAATTTCCGCCACGGATAAAAACGCCGTGTGTGCAACGGGCCTTAGTCTTTTTTTTAAACTCTAGACAAGGGTACTCAAACTGTGCAGCCCGAGACACTCACACATTATCAGGCAGGTGCTCTTGTAAACACAATTTGGAAAATGAGAGTCTGAAAAATACAAAACTGTACAAAGATGTGCTACTTACTGTTCATGTTCTTTGCATCAACGTATCTTTGTAAATTATCCAATTTCAAAATGACATAATGCGAAGAAAACATATAGAAGTCGGCTTACTGATTCTTACCTTGATGACGTATCGAGAGTAGCATGAAGCAAGTATGTTGTTGTTGTTGTTTCCAATCCCCTTGGTGTAGGAAAGCCTACACCAACTCCAAAGGACCTAGCTCCTCAAATCCTAGGTCCTTGGTGAAGGTTAGTAAGCAGCTTCACTTTTTAAGGCGAGGTACCACTAGGGCTAAAGTCTGACTTGACCTCGAAGAACATCGGTCCCGTAATTTTGAACCGAGTCAAGTGACGAGACCGGAACATTTGACCCCGCATCTCCAGAGGTAAATATGAGAACTTGTAGGATATTGTAGCCACGACCTATTTTACGTGCCCCGGCAATCATTAGTGAACACGGCGGTGGATTTGCAGCGACGAGCATCGAACCAGGGACGTTCAGATCACTGGCCCGCTGCTCTTGCCAACTGGCCCACCACGCCCTAAAGAAAGTATAAACATGATTTTGAGTTTTATTTTTTAGATTATTATATTTTGAAGCATGGTGGGTTATGTTGTGGCCAGCGTAATGTAACAAATATGCACGTAGCAAATATCGTCACATATGCATGTGACCCGAGGGAAAAAAAAAGGTTGGGTTCGAGTGATCTAGAACAAGCTAAACTGGCGTGAATGCATTAACAGTAGCAATCGAATGATAAATGTTTTTGTAACAATGAATTGTATCACTGTGAGTGTGCTGCACGCATTTTCAACTTACAAATTACAATACATCTTTTGTTACAGTATAAATTCATATTTTTCTCATAAATTAATTCTCCGTCCTTCGTAAACCGGGTATATGATTTTTTTAAATGTTAGTGTTTAACTTTCTCTACTAACCGAGTTCAAGAACAACAATGGTATGCATGCGCTATTGCACATAGTTTTTAACTTACATCTATCTACAAGAATTGAGTGAAAAAGTAATTTTATTTATCACAACTTGTTGTGCGGATGATTAGAGGTATAATCATCCGTCAAGTTATAAATTCCCACGAGCAATTTCTAATTTGTATCCCACCAATTTCAAGACAAAAGGACGTTAAGGCATTTTTATTAACGGTTTAAGGTATTAGGTAAATTTCAGGAGCTTCGTTGGAAATGTCCTCTTCCTATCCTTTCAGCGCTTCGCATCTTCACAAATTTTGAAAGGCATTTTATGGCTATACGGAAACACAAAAATAACAAAAAAAATTAAGTAAACATTCTAATAATTTAAATTTCTATCCCGTTTGATCGTTATTTTCTTTTAACTTTTATTTTTTATGAAATAAAAAGAGAACTTTTCTTTACCCGGTTGGTGAAAAATTATTTAGAATTTTTTATATTAAAAGGATTAAATAATTTTCATAGTCTTCATTTCATCGAATTAAAACCATTTGAAACACATCAGTGAACAATATGAGTGGAGAAGATACATTTCCATGTAACTCACATTTAAAATTTAATATCTGATCGAAAGACAGTACTTAAGTAACATAACCCATCCTTAACAGTTCATATACACTAGTTATCAAAAATTAAGGAAAGATCACAAAAATAGGGATAACACGTTCGAAACTAAGCCAATCTGTTTAAAATTTGAATATGTTGTTAAGTAAAAGGTGCCGAACAATACTACATTATGCAAAATAGTGGCGCTGCAGTCAGAATACGTCATTTACGAAGAGCATAAAAGTGCATGTTTCAGAGCAAGGCGGCAATTGTCGTTGCGAGGCTGAGATTAGACATCTGGCATAGCCAAATTGTAATAATGACCTCCAGGTATCATTTGGCCGAAGAACTGCGATGGCGAGCTATTGGGGGACTAGAGGCAGGACAAAGTCAGACAGAAGTGGCCAGATGGCTAAATGTGAGTCTGTCTGTGGTTCATAGACTTTGGCAACAATTTCTAACCACGGATTTGGCATCCAGGAGGTTCAGCCAATGATGGCCATACACTACGACGAGTGCCGATGACCGATATTTGTCATTATGCCCACGAAGGAATAGAACCGCAACTCCATCTGACTCAGATCCACCCTCGCTGCAAGCTCCGGAAGGTTGGTAACAACGTCAACCTTGCGTAGAAGGCTTCACGAAGGTGGTCTTTTTGCGAGGCGACCAGCCATTTGCGTCCCGCTCACGTCACGCCATAGGCGAGAGCGTTTGCAGTGGGCACGTCAACATGTCCACTGAATGCGTGATCAATGGAGGGTTGTTCGCTTTACGGATGAGTCCAGGTTTAACCTCCAAAGCGATAGTAGGCGTATTTTGATTTGGAGAGAACCTGGAACTCGTTTTCATCCATCACACATCCGTGGAAGAGATGCATACGGATCAGGCAGTGTCTGTGTTTGGGGTGGTATCTCTTTGGGTGGACGCACAGACCTCCATGTCTTTCCCCGTGGAAATGTGAATGCTCACACCTATAGAGATGTCATCCTTGATGCTTATGTGCGCCCTTATGCCGGAGCAATAGGTGACGCTTTCGTGTTACAGGACGATAACGCGAGAACTCACAGGGCTCGCATCGTGGATGTTTATCTTGAGCAGGAAACAATTCAGCGCATGGAGTGGCCAGCTCGATCACCGGACCTGAATCCTATCGAGCATGTTTGGGACGCTTTAGGACGACGTACAGTTGCTCTTAATCCTCCTCCTAGGATCCTATCCACGCTTTCAACTGCTTTGCAAGTGCAAAGGCTCTCACTTCCTACCGAACTCATAGACCGCATAAATGGCAGCATCACACATCGCTGTATGTGCTGTATTGCTTCTCGAGGGGATCATACGCCATATTAAAGGTACTTTTCCTATACCAAACTGACACATCCGATTTGTTCATTGTATACATATGCTAGTTTCTATAACGCCATAATTGTCTGGCGATTTCTTTTTATGCTATTTTATACCTACCTATCTGTTGTATGACGTGTATAAGTTTCATTAAATTCTACGAGTAACTTTTTGAGTAATCGCTATTTTTGTGACTTTTCCTTAATTCTTGATAACCAGTGTACTTCAGACATATACAGGGTTCCCACCTATATCCGTTACACCCCCTTAACTTCTAAACGGTGACAGCTTAGGCCATAAAGTTGGTCTCTAGGTATAGTAAAAAGTCTATGAGATAATTTGCTACTCGATGAGATAATTTGCAACGCCATCTATTGGCAAATTTTGAAACTAGCATTTTTATCTCAAAAACGGTATGAGATACGGGAAAAAAGTCAACTATAAAGTTGTTCAGAATCATCGATTAAGTGAGAAAAGACACCTTGCGCACATTAATACTCAAAACAGAATGTAAAAGAATTAACATTTGTTTGGTCGGGATTTTCAACACTATGGCGTCGTGAAACGCTACCGTAGCTCGAAAAGATAAATAAATGATCCTGAAGATAGGAAAGTGTCTCAGTTTCTTTCTTCAACTCTTTATGACATGACAGTTTTCGAAATCGTGATCAAACAAATGTTCATTTTCTACATTCTGTTTTAAGTAATAATGAGCGCAAGGTATCTTTTCTTACTAAATCGATGAGGTCAAACAACTTTGTTATTGACTTTTTTCCGTATCTCGTACCGTTTTTGAGATAAAAAACGCTAATTCCAAATATTGCCGATAGATGGCGTTGTAAGTTGTCTCATCGAGTAGCGCATAGCCTTTTTACTATACCTAGACACCAACTTTATGGCCTAAGCTGTCACCGTTTAGAAGTCAAGGGGGTTGTAACGGATATAGGTGGGAACTCTATTCAAAGTTCTGAACACACAATAATGTAAAAGCTCTTCATAATTAAAAGTTACCTATAATTGGTAAGTAGATCCATCCTGTTCCAATCAAGGGAAGTGTCATGAAAGTAGGGATTTCCTCGAAAGCTTTTGCTGTCTTCAGAGCCACATCATCAAAATGTGGGTCCTTCGTTGATGAAACGACGGCAGTCCATCTGACATTTTGTATGGAGTTAACTTTAAGCTTGAGTTTTGTGTCATGCACAAACTGTGTGAACACTTTGAACTTTGACATGGCTGTCTGTCTACAACAACAGAAAAATATTAAAAATTATAGTAACAGATAAGAACTCGCATCACCGGCTATCCCGGAGATGTGACATTTCTCACATTCCAGGCTTATACATATGCATAGTAGACAAAAATTTTATATATTTGTTGAATCCTGATTCATTTTTATCTTTGGCTTGACCCTGGGAATCATAACTTCAAAGGGAAGATTGTTGGATACATCTAAAGTAATTTTTATTTTCCATCAGAGATAAAAGTTTGAAGTTTGTAACAGTTTGAATATCAAACAATGGGGAATGAGGGGAAGAAAGGTAAAAATCTTTGGCAAAAAAAACGTAAACCGCTTTTGGCTTGCCGTAAAGATAAAGCAAAGGAAACAAAACTGCTTGATGTCAATAAAAGGCCAATACTCAGAGTTTACTAGAAACGATGCAAATTAAAATAAAAAAGGAAGTCACAGCAAAGAATCATGACTGGCACAAAATACACCTTTCCTAGTGTGTGAAGGCAGGCTTTAAATAAATCAAGAACTCTTCCAGTTAGTAAATGATGGATACCTGTTGTACACATCTGAAAGATATTGAGAAAAAGGCTTCATTCAGTTGATGTTTATTAGTAGGGTATCGAAGCCGTATCGATATATAACTCAATAGAATAAAGCTCGAAGTATTTGATAAATGTGGTGGAACATAATGAGACAATTTCCATTCACCCGCGAAGACTGTTTTATTTTCTTTTTAATCAAAATTCTGTTTGTATTCAAATGGCACAAAGCATAAAGCCCACAGATTGTCTAATAAAATATTTACTCCATCCTGTTGATTATGAGCTCCTATAAAAGAAATTGAAAATGCACCGAGGCTGTTTTAGTGGTTCTGAACGACCCTCCCTTGTAAATAGGATTTCTAAAACGGATATATCCTTATCCGTTATACGTGGTTTCTTTAATTGTTAACCATATATAATATCCGCCCTATATTTTCCAGATATCCGTAACTTAAAATTTTCAAATTTTTCATATAAAATAAACAATGAAATTTGAATTTGGACATATGGTTTTTTTTAATTTGTGAAATATTTGTGAAATTACTTTTCGAAATTTATTCAAGAAAACTCATTGTGCATTAAAACAAAAGTATGCATTAAATTCGTATAAAGTTGGAGACAAAAGTTTTGGTGAGATATCTTTTAGTTTTCACAGTTTCAAATTTAAATATTTTGAAGCATCTTACTTAATTTTCCTCTGAAAATGTCATCAAAAATACCATCTCCTTCTATTTGAGATTATTTCGAAAACATGATAAAAAGCTCTATGCTAGAAATGCCAGTCGGAAATAACAAATGCCAAAGGATCGACGGGAGCAATTGATGAATTATCTGAAACTGGTTCATAAAATTTTCATTAATGAAATCGTAGAAAAAGAGCACACCACGCCTAAGGTTCAAAGAACTTCACTTTCAGTGCTAAATTTTGTTAAACGAGACAGTTTGGAAGATATAGTATCAAAGCTGGTTTCAGCTGATAGTATTTCAATACATGCTATAACGAATTCTGCATTTATCCGCGAATCTATTTCAAGTCGGGGATACACCAAAATCCGAAACAAATACAATGGAATTGATACAACATAAATTTGAAGTAAAGAAATGGAAGAGGATTAAAATTATGGAAAAAATTAAAATACTTGGCAATAGATACAGTATCCCCATTGATGAATGGACATGTTTAATCACAAAACAAAGACTGTCCCACCGATCTGGCATATACAGAGTGATAAAACTGCAGACTAGTCGCTACACAATAAAACCTGATTACACAGTCAAGGGTCTACCTGTTCTCTCTAATTACACTGCTGGCCACTGTAAATGCAACACCCTGAAGGAAACATGCAAATAACATGAAATTTACAACATGCATTAGCGGAGGTGAGATATGCAAATGATTAGAATTTCAGCGCAGACGCACATCACGCGCGCCTGTGGCGCCACTTCAAAGCGCCATTTAAAGATTGGAGATTTCGACGATTTCAAGTTCGGCAATTGTGTTTTTCTTGTGGTTTTTTCAAAAAATAAACGATCCATTATGCCTCGTCGAAAACAGCGATCATCTTTTGATCAAGTATCCGAGTTCGACAGAGGAAGGATAGTGGCCTACCGAGATTGTGGATTATCTTTCAGGGAAATCGGTAGTCGTGTTGGACGAAACCAAACAACTGTAATGCGGGTATGTGATCGTTGGATGCAGGAGGGTACGACGGACCGGCGTGTTCGATCGCATCCACCTCAGCGCACCACTTCACGTGATGAAAGGCAAATTGTGCGCATGGCAGTGACGGATCGCTCAGTCACATCACGAACCATAGCACAGCACATGCAGTCTGTAACGCATCATCCAGTGTCTGCGCGTACCATTCGACGCCGTTTACAGCAGAGTGGTCTGTCCGCAAGACGTCCATTGCTTTGTCTACCCTTGACGCAGAACCACAGACGTCTCCGCCGCCAATGGTGCGATGACAGAAGGATGTGGACGGCAGAATGGAATGAAATTGTCTTTACTGACGAGTCACGCTTCTGTCTGCAACACCACGATGGTCGCATTCGAGTCTGGAGACACCGTGAAGAGAGGATGCTGAACAGCTGCGTTATGCACCGCCACACTGGTCCTGCACCGGGTATTATGGTATGGGGTGGTATTGGATATCACTCTCGCACACCTCTAGTACGCATTGCCGGTACATTAAACAGCCAGCGCTACATCTCCGAGGTGTTGGAGCCAGTTGTCCTTTCTTACCTTCAGGGCTTGCCCACAGCCATATTTCAACAGGATAATGAGCGACCACACGTGGCACGCATTGTCCAACGGTTCTTCGTCAATCGCCAGATTGAATTGCTTCCCTGGCCGCCTCGCTCTCCGGATCTTTCGCCGATAGAAAACATGTGGTCCATGGTTGCTCTACGATTGACCCAGATTCCATCCCCAGCTGCCACAGCAGATCAACTTTGGCAGCGTGTGGAAGCTGCTTGGTCTGCTGTACCCCAAGAACTCATCCAAAGTCTCTTTGAATCAATGCCGAGGCGTGTGGCAGCGGTGATCTCCAACAATGGCGGCTACTCTGGGTACTGATTTTGACAGGAACCACACTTCACAGAAGTGTATAAATTTAATCATTTGATACTTGGTCAACATGTTATCTACAAAATAAATTTTGTTGTGATATCTCTTGTCTTTCTTGGTGTTGCAATTTGTCTGGCCAGCAGTGTATTTAGGTCTTAGGAGCCGTGTCAAGTAGTATAGACTACCGAATGTTGGCTCCACTGACCCCATGAACATGTTTAAGAAGACATAGATATCTGAATATAAATTTACACTATGTAAACGATGACTGCATGAATATAGGATTAGTTTTAATTGCAGGAACTTTTATTGCAGATGAAATAGTTGATAAAGTTCAAAACCACCTATTTAAATTTCAATTTGATTTTGAAAGTGATAATGTATGCACTACTCATGATGGTGTACCAATAATGTTAATGTATGGGAGAATGAAATGCCCAGATGAAATGGTTTGAAACACAGCATACATCTAGGAGTTTCTGATTGTTTTAATAAAAAACATGAATCAGCTGAAAAATTTAGTGAAGATAAAGACCTTGATGAATATGAAGATGATTTTGATGATTCTTACGAAGGTAAACCTGGTATCTAATATTATGAAAAGAATAATACCACTATTTTTGAACAGTTACAGCTAGTCAGGAAAATTGTATGTTTTTTAGATATTCTCCAGTACGCGACAGTATTCTGCAAAATTATGTCAAAAATGAATTCGAATGTGAATATGAATTTATTGTAGACATGAAAATACAATGGAATTCAATTTCGTCTATGATAGAAAGGTTTTTGAAGTTGAAATTGCCAGTTTCGCAAGCTTTAGAAGATTTGAATGCTTATTAATCGGTGGAAAAGGTAACTTGTAACTAATAAAAAAATCACTCTTTCTCTACAGCCTATAAAACTAGCAGAGGGAGCATAAAGTCGAAAATGCGCAAATATTTTTGGTGCCGAGGGAGTTTTATGTTTTTTATGAAACAAAATGCATGCAGTCAATTAAAAAATAAGTCAGGATTTGTTGAAATCAATTGAAAACCGAATTGTATAGAGAAAAAAAATCAGGTATAGTCTCTTCTAAGGAAACTACCGCGGGTTATTAACGTATTATTACTTATCGTTGCTAACCTCTTTTTTTACAATAAAATTCCTACTTACGAAGAGAAGGATGAGTGATAACCCTATGCATAATAGGTCGATGGTACGAAGAATTAGCTACATATGTCTACTCTGCCACTCTTGATTTATAACTCGTGATGACGGGTTTAGTATCATAAATTTTGCTTTCCGGAGGACCGTTATGGAGGAACGTAATCCTACGTTAAAATGATAGCATTACGGCTTTAATAAAATGTCTTATTGATTCTACAAAAATCTGTTCTCAGTTTTGCCACAGCTCTTATGAAGAGACTTTTCCTGGTGAGACTATACAGCATTCTGAGGATGAAGATGACATTTTCTGTGAAGAACTCGCATCCCATGGCGAACCAGAAAAAAATTACATGAAGAACTAAATTCATACATTTCAATCGCTCCCAACGTTAGGCATGTAGGAATATCAAATGAGAGCGGCACTTTAAAGCAAGAATTTAACATCTTCAAGAGAACTTCTAACAGAATACGAAATCTTGAATTGCTGTATAAGGCACTGAAAACAGCTACACCGACTTCAACAGATTTGGACACAGCCTTTTCCGTTTATGGAAATTACTGTGCAAAAATTAGATCTAGGCTTTCTTGCGCATCACTGAATGCATTAGTATTTTTGAAACACTATTATTTAATAAAATTTTGTACTTTAAAATTTAAAAGCAATAAAAGTAATATTTATAGAGTTCAGTAATATTTTTTTTTCCTGTCATACGGTATCCGTAGGATAATTTAAAAATTACTATTCGATAATCGAATTTACAGAAAATTCGGATATTTGGAAATCCTTTTTGTAAATAAGACCGATGCAATGTACCAACATAGGTAAGAGGTTATATTTTTCATAAATATGTCCTTACTGCATAAAAATTCCATTCACTAGTAAAACAACTGCGAGATTCTTGTAGTCAAAGCATCATAGAGTAATACGTATGATGGACGTAACACTTGATGGGGCATCTCGACTGGATAAATTGGGTAAAGCTACGAATAACTCAGTCCTCTGGTAGGTTTTTCTCTCCCAGGTTAATAAATAGTGAGACTTCGAAGCACGTACACTAGATAACGCTATACGAGAATCCACATTTACTTCAGAATATTTTCTTTGTGTTTCTGGATTGACAGTAAATTAGAATATTAATAATTCGAATATGATTTCGATTTACTTCACGTTTCGATAAGTGTGTTCGAGAGTAAATAGGAAAGGAGAACATGTTATATATGATTTAAATATAACTAATCTAAAGATAATCTAAAACTAATCCTATAACTAATCTAAAACCTGTTACAAATGTGTATGGTTTGATGGTTAGGTAGAAGGTCTGAGCTTTGTTTAACCGATATTAATGTTAGTCTGCTGAGAAATTACGTTACGAGTTTTGGGAAGAACGTCAGTTAAACAGTGTTTAGATAAGTGAAATATCATGTTTATTCCCAAGCTCATTAAAGGAATGGAGAGGAAAGAAAGCTTCCCTCAAAGAAACGAAAAGGGAATATAAAAGGAAACACTTGTTTATTTGATATTCTTACAGCTATGATTGATCTTGCGTATGTACTCTTGGCATCAAATATCATCAAAGGTAGATGAACTTACTTGACATCGTTTTAGATAAGGGACTCAAGTTTAATTTACGCTTATATACACATCAAAGCTAAATATCATCCTACCCCTCTCTGTTGTTGTTGTTTCTTATGTCCCCTGGTTGGAAGTTCCAGACCAGGTCCTTAAAGGCTTCGGTCTGAAGTGTGCGACTCCGGTTTTATTTAGCACCACAAAAGTCGGAGTCGTCTTAGGTAGTTGCCACCTCAATTTTGACCAAGCTCCCCCAGAGGCGATATCTGGAGGATCTTACCCTCTCCCACCCTAACTAACCTACATAGGACTTTGCGGTCTATGAATTTAACATGCCCATGTCCGGCCTAGACACGGAGGTATTTAACGGCGCTCGGCGGGATTCGATCTGAGCACCCTCAGCACCGAAAGCCAGCACGTTACCGCAAAGCCACCTAGAGCATAACCCTCTCTTATACCATCTAGTACAGTAAAGGACTGAGTATGGACTTCTACTTTCCCAACGCTGCAAGCACATTGTTTGTTGATATTTGCCCACTACACCGCCGGATTTGTTGGTTTCTTGTGATGGGAACACCGTATAGGTGAACCAGCATTGCCCCCTGGTGCTACCTGAGTTTAAAGGCAGTACCTCCATGGCCGACATCTGGTGGACTCGTTCCTTCTTCCCCTCCAAGTTCCACATGCAGGAACTTTCCGGCCTACTGATTTAACGTGAACATATCAGACGTAGACACAAAGACGTTCAGTGGTGCTTGTTGGGATTCGAACCGAGCAATCTTCAGTGCCGATTTCCGACGTGCTAACTGCTATTTATCACGTGTAAGACGTACGTAATTTGTATTCCATTCGAATCGCTACTTATTTTATTTTATTTGGAATAATCCATAGGAGAGATGTAGGATGATAAGTTTAATTTATTCTGGGACTATTGAAATCATTTTGTTTGTATTTTTACATATTTTTCTCTCACAGTTTTTACCTGTTTGCTAATAAAAAGCTTTCGTGTTACTTTTTTAAACTTTTTGATTTGGACAAAGATATACTTTTCTTCCTTATGGATGTTCTGCCTTGTACCATTCAACTGTATCAGATGCTGTACATTCACTTTTCGATCAGGGAGCTTAGTGCGTTAACAGAGAGTAATCACAAAAATTCCATCTACAAAGATTCTTAACAATAAAACAATACAATTATCTGTTTTTTTATTTTTTTGTAAATACATTTTTCTGACTTTAATGAACCCTATATCGATGCTGAGGAAAAGAGGGGATAAGGGAAAAAATTGATAAAGTAAAATAATTTAATTTTCAACGATATTTTTCTCGCATATATATGCTAATTAATAAAAAGTATTTAAATGATCTTTAATATAGTCAAATTATAATTAAAATCATATGCAAAAATTATTTTGTTAAAGTTTTTGTGAAACAAACCCATACATAGATACTAGTTGAATACTCGTGCTTCGCTACGGAGTACATTCAAATTAAATACAACGGTCAATGTATGCAATTAATGCCAATATATATGTATATGTATATATTTATAATAAATACAATGATCAATGTATGCAATTGATGTAAAAAAACAAAAAAAATATTTATAAAAAAACCGTAAGGGATATTTTTATAGACAAAATAATGTAGAAGAAAATATTCAAATTAAATTTAATAGAACATACGAAAGAATATAGTACAGTTAATATAGTGCAGTTTGAGGAACATATCTTTTACTGTATTTTAATATTTTTTTTTGGATAATGTCCAATCGTCTGCCTCATTAGCAAGAAAAAAAATTTTTTTTTGTCAATTTCGTTGTTATGCGCGTGACGCAAAATTAGTTTAAAGTATCACAAAAAGAAAAGCAACCACGTGATCAGCGTTTAATAAATTAAATTCTAAAAATTAATCTTTAAAAATTCACCAAAAAATCACAAAATAGAGGTAAAGATTCGAAAAAGATTTCATTTTAAAGGAATTTTTATGGTCTTTCTCGTGATATAATTTTTATAACCCTCAAATTATTATTTTAAATGCAAACTTAAAAAAAGTTGCTAAAACAGCTTAAAACTTTAATTTAAAAAATCTAAAAAGAATTTTTCAAAAATCTTTCTTAGTGCACCCCTACACTATAAGAAGAATCGCCATGCAAAATTTCAGCCCTTTTGGTTCAGCGGTTTGGTCTGTGCGTTATATGTCAGTCAGTTAGTCAGTCACGGAACTGTTTTATATACAGGTATCCATCCTATAACACGGTAGATAGGTTCCTAGAAATTGCCGTGTTCTGTGAAACCGTGTTATATGAGACCCAGAGCCAGTACAAAAAGAGGAGTTACGTTCCAAAAACTTATTATAAACAAACTTTTTTAAAAATTCCATATAAGCAACTAAATTTTTATTTAAAATATAAATGTATATATATCGCAAAACGAAAAGAAACAAAAAATATTATTTTCATTTAATGCGAGCTAATTTAATAAATTTCTTCCTCATCACCGCTCAGTACAATCAAACGAGAACGATTTTTCGGTTGAACGATATCAACTTCCGCTTCAGAACCTTTTTCTTCTTTTAGATCTTTTGCACCTTCTATCGTTTTTAAAAAAACTGAAATTTTGGTTTGTTTGCTGGTTCTTACAAGGTCATTGTCATCTATCATGGTATGGAGATGGATAATTTTGCAGCTCTCTTTTGAATTTTCGGCTTCTTTCAGCGGAAGAGTCTGCATTCAAGAAAAATGATTCAAGATTTTCAGCTAAGCTTAGACCTTCTTCTAATTTCATAGACTTTTAAATGAATAAATTATAATTTGTTTATACATTTTCATGTAAAGCCACTATAGTTCATTCTTCATTCCTGTTATTATTTTAAGGTAATTTTGTTTATAAACGTGTTAAACAAAAATCATTATATCTAGTGCTGTAGAAGTACAGTGTTGTACAAAGGGTTCCCGCAATTTATCCTATCGTGTTAGAGCGAAACCGCGTTGTAAGATAATCGTGCAGTAGGAGGGCTACCTGTATATAGATTATTCAATAAAGGAGAGGTGTTCTACCGGAGTAATATGATGTGAGTTATGTTACAAAGAAATTGTGTATGCATATATCTACAGTAGAACCTCAATCGATCATTTTTCAAGGGACCTATTGTACTTAACGATAAATACGGGAAAACGATAGATGAGAGAACATAACAAAAGAATATTATCATCGGGATCTGGATAAAGTAAACGACACATACTGGAAAACGATGATTCGGGGAACGATCGAGGTTCCACTGTATATACATATATGATGTCAGTTACATAACGAAAAATTTAATCTCATTAGCTAAGAATTATTAGTATGGTTATTCTACCATTAAATAATGGAAGTATTCTAATCTATATATATACTGTAAATATATATATATAACAGTTCCGTGACTGACTGACTGACAGATAAAGCACAGACCAAACCGCTGAACATAAAGGAATGAAATTTTGCACGGCGATTCTTCTTATAGTGTAGCGGTGCACTAAGAAAGATTTTTGAAAATTCTTCTTAGATTTTTTTAAAATTAAATTTTTGAGCTGCTTTGAAGAATTTTTTTAAGTTTGCATTTAAAATAATAATCTGAGGGTTTTAAAATTTATATTACGAGAAAGATCATAAAAATTTCTTCAAAATGAAATCTTTTTCGAATCTTTACCTCCATTTTTTGATTTTTGGTGAATTTCTAAAGATTGATTTTTAGAATTTAATTTATTAAATGGTGTTCACGTGGATTCTTTTCTTTTTGTGATACTTTAAATTAATTTTACGTCACTTGCATTACAACGAAATAAATTGACAAAAAAATTAAAATACAGTAAAATATAAAATCTAACCCCTAGACTAATTAAGATGGAAGTTTTTAAAGAATTTAAATCAAATTAGTATGTTTTATGGATATTAAATTAAACCTATATACAAAACAGTTCCGTGACTGACTGACAGACCTCGCACAGACTAAACCGCTGGACCTAAAGGGCTGAAATTTTGACAGTGCATACCTATAATGACATGGATAGTAGGGTGGGCCGAAAAACCATTTTTATTTTTTTTCGGAAACGGCTAGTTGAAAAAAGTTGTTACACTTATAGATAAGGAAAACCGTAAAAAAAATTTTGTGAAAAAAAAAAATATTTTCCGATCGCGCATTCACTTTGAAATATTGAAAAAAATAAGAAAACAATTTTTTTTCAGCAGTTTTTTGAAAAGCTCTGATATAATACATTTGAAATGAAATAGTCCGCAATGTATAGTAAAAGGGTGCTAAACGACAGGGAAACATTTTTATATATATGTTTAAAACATTTTTTGTACAAACAAAATATTCAAAAGTACCATTTAAAAAAAAGTATTTTCATAAGATACCTGCAAATACTGTTTTTACTACACTTTTTACTTTCGTCGCTCCTATTATGCCACATTATTGATTGTTCAACTCAGACACATTGAAGGCAGCTTTTGAAGAAAATTCCGGCATAACTGACCTTGACAACAGGGTGCTTCTTACGTCGCCATCTTTAGCTTCAGTACCGCTCAGATTTTGGCTAGCTTCGGTGACAAGTTTGACGCAACGCTCCACAGCTTGGGTGTGACATGGAAATCTATTGATGTCTGAAATCAATGGTCTGCAGTTTTGATAATTTATTCTACTTCTTCATCCGGTACGTTCCTTAGCATTGGTGGCGGAGTGACATTACAAACTTCCCACTTAATCATGTCAACGTAATTTATCGCGTTGAATTCAAGTGTTGGCACTCTAAAGTCTCTAATTGTTTTCCCCTTGCAATTTACCTGAGCTTTGAGAACTCGACGTAATCCCAGTTCTCTCACAGGTTGTCTTTCGCCCATAACCATAACCACAATTAAATTTTTGGCTGTGCAAAATATAAGTTTCGTTCTATTACTGGGTCGATTATTTTTCACAAATGTTCAAGGAGGTACCGTGTTAATCTGATTGCCTCAAACGCAACCTTAGGACCTTCAGAAAAATAACCACTTGCTTTGATCCGGAACCACAGTGGCATGTAGCAGTGCAAAATGAAGTACACCAGCTGCTTCAGTTCATCTGAGGGATTTTCTTCCCTGACATATAGTCTGAGTTCTCTATTTTCTGCTGTTACCCATCGTGAATATGCTAATGGACCTTGTTCTCGAGCTGCCAAATCCGCTGGGCATTGACCAAATTTGATTGCTGCAGAAATATCTAGGAGATACAGCTGGTCTTTGCTCAGCTCTTTCTTGTCGACATTAGGAATAGTGCAGTCAATAGGTAAAAAATCTGGCACAGGAAGTTTTTCACAGGCTTTCATTTTTTGATCAACTTCACCCCTAAAGGATGATGGTCCTGCAGTAGCTCCGTCCAAGTGATGGAAAAGATGTCTGAATAGTAGCTGATTGAAATGTAGGAGTCAAATACACCATTGCAGGGGTCTACCAACTTTTAGCTTGATTTGACAAATGAAACCATTTTTCCAGCCAGTGTTAGCGCCCGTTCCGTCACTTCCAATTAAATCGAGCTCCTCTAGAAAAATATTCAGTTTACCCAAATGTGTAACAATTGCCACAGCAATGTCTTTAGAAAGCCCAGTAGTGGGTGAAACATGGCAAAGGTATTCTGAGCCTGGTTCTTGAACCAAAGAATAATGTTTTTCTTTTTGGGTCCGACGATAACGTTCAGAACCACCCATTTCGATCACTATAGTCTCATCCTTTCTGCCATCAAAATAAAGACCACGTAAAGGTTCATTAATAGCTTTGGACTGCAAATGATGTCTGTTACTAATGTCTTTCTCTTCTCACTTTGTTCTTGTCGACAACATGCGACAAGTCTTCCTCGTTTACGATGCCGAAGTCTTGGAGCACACTAGACGTAATCACGGTTGTAGCGCGGTCAGATACCCCATACCGATCACTTGTTAGAGCAGTTGCTTTAAGTTTTATCCTAATTTGGCAAAGCTTAGATGTTTTTAGTTTTCTCTCATCTGGTTCGAAAAGCTCATGTCTTTCAGCATCACTCTCATTGTTTTCTTCTTCCTGTTCATTTTCGGGCTGCTCATACTCAGTGGTTTCTTTACATTTATACCCACTTCCACTCGAAGTACTTCCACCTTGGTTTATTTTATACTAATCAGCCAACAATGTATTTCTGCGTTGCTTTTCTCCAGTTTTTGTGTTTCCAGTACGTCTACAGACCCTATTTTGCCCAAATTGTACTTTCTTTGAAGATATATGAATCTCAGTTCAAGAACTGGTATCTTTTTTTTGTTTTTTCGCACTTGATACATATTGGACACACACACATATCTGGGTTTTTCTTACAAGTGCATTCCAAAAAAATAGGACATTTACATGCGGCGACATCAAAAAGAAACGTGGAAGAACGCCTTATTGCAATCCTTCAAAATACGGCTTTTACGCTAGTTTTTAAGGCAATGCGCGAATAGTTAATATTGAAATTCATAAATAAGTGATTGTTTTGATAGATATTGATCTAAAGTAGCTAATTCCCCCAAGACTTGAAATGAAAAGAAAAAAATACTTACCTAAAAGAAATTACTGAATTTTAGGAAACTAGCATAATCCGTGATGGCAAAATAAAGCAGACACGTTTTGAATTGATTTTTCTAAAAACCGTGCTGAGAAAACTTCCCTAAGCGAGATAAATTTACTTATGTAGTAGTAGGATGTCAGTCATCAGAGCGCTCAAAACGAATGGAGCCGAAAGTGTTGTGTAGAGGTTGTCTCTCAGATATGCTGTCAGGGTCAAAAGATATGAAATCCAAAGTGAACAGTTTCGCCATTTTTGTTTGAAACTTGTCGCCTGATACGCTGCGGACGTTAGCTTTTTTTGTGAGATTTCAGAAAGATGTCCACAAAACTTTCTTTTATGACATTCGATTTGATCAAATAATTATATTTGTATCAGTCTGTCGGTACTGCATTTTATCAGTTTCAATAAATGAAGGAAATTCAAATTAAAAATAATTTGTTAGAGAATTATATATTTCAGGTTACATAAATTTATGAAATACATTCCATTATGCTATATCGTATATTATCCTCTCACTCAGAGTATCTCCTGTGCGCCCTATCCATACCACACTCCCCGAAAGTCAAATGGTTGCCATAATTTCTTGCAGTTCTCTTCTACGTAAAAACTCAAATGACTAATGATACTGATTTTCTTTTTGGAAATTATTTAATTTAATATACACTCATGGACAAAAAAATTAGCGCACCAAGAAATAATTGCGGGATCGTAACGAAACTTGCAATGAAGGTACATGTCGGGGAGATATGCAAATGATTAGAAATGCAGCGTGATTGCGCATTACGTATATCCGGTAGAGGGCGTTGAACATCGTACTCTGTGGAGTATAAAATAGGTAACCAAAGTTTGTTTGAGTGTGCTGAATCATTTACAAAGGAAGAGCTGAGATAGACATGCCATTACGCCGTGTTCGAAGACAATATAAGCAGTTGTCGCAGTTTGAGAGGGGGAGAATCGTCGGGATGATGGAAGCTGGGTGGTCAGCTAGGCGAGTAGCTCGTCAATTAGGCCGCTCTGATTGTGTTGTGAGGAGGTGTTGGGACCAGTGGACCCGAGAGATGTCATGTACACGAAGACCAGGCTCAGGACGCCCTCGACAGACCAGTCGTCGAGAAGACCGCCACATCGTAAGAAATGCACGCGTACAGCCAACTGCTTCATCGGCCGCCATCCAGGCACAGGTAGCACCTTCACTAGGGGCCTCTGTGTCTTCTCGAACCATACGAAGGCGCCTTGCTGAAGGACAGTTGGTATCGCGGCGCCCATTACGTGTGCTGCCCTTGACGCCCACCCATCGACGCCTCCGTTTGCAGTTTTGCCGCGCATGAGGAAACTGGACTGCAGCGGAATAGAACCAGGTCGTCTTTAGCGACGAATCCAGATTCAATCTCGGCAGTGATGACAATCGTGTTCGTGTGTGGAGAGCCCGTGGTGCACGCTTCAATCCTGCCTTTGCTGTACAGCGACACATCGCTCCCACAGCTGGTGTGATGGTATGGGGTGCAATTGCCTACAATACACGGTCACCCCTAGTATTGTTCCGTGGCACCATGACAGCCCAGCGGTATGTTCATGAAATCCTGCAACCACATGTGTTGCCACTCGTGCAACGGCTCCCAGTAGCCATTTTTCAACAAGACAATGCTCGGCCTCATACGACAAGGGTGTCACAAGACTGTCTCCGCACTGTTACTGCCCTTCCTTGTCCTGCCCGATCCCCAGATTTGTATCCAATCGAGCATATCTGGGATCATTTGGGACGACGAGTTGGGCATCCCACGAGTTTGAACGAACTAGAGGCAAGGTTACAGCAAATATGGAACGAAATGTCTCAAGACATCATACAGAACTTGTATGACTCAATGCCCGATCGTATCGCATCGTGCATTCGCGCTAGAGGGGGTCCAACGGAGTATTAACTCCTTCGTTCTTTTGCCTTTTTCTCTGAAATAAATTATCCTTTTTCTTTGATTTTCTTATCATTTACTTATATCAAAGTAGTCATTACGTATGTAAAATTTCGTTTCATTTTGATGATTCCTTCTTGGTGCGCTAATTTGTTTGTTCATGAGTGTATTTAGAGATACATAATTTTCGTATTTACCAAATATATATGAATAAATGCGAAAAATTTTTTGTTACTACTTTTCGTCGAAAACTAGGTGATAAAAGGCTTTTTAAGCGAAATCAGGTAATAATAGTAATAATTTATTAACATAATTGCTTATCTAAGACCCTCCACGGTCTTTAACTGAGAGATCTCCCTCTCGAAATTTGCTTATTACTTATTGCTAAAGACTTAAGGAAGAGAATGTGGAGACTACTACAATGTTAGCTTTTAACTAAGAATTTTGATACTTACCTAACCAAGTAAATAAAATTGGGATTTTTAAAAAAAAAATAAATGAGAAATTTTTAAATTTATATATTTTTTGCGAATAAATGCAAAATTTTATATAATGTAATATTTTTTGCAAAATTTCGATATTTTATATGCGGAATTTACGTACCCCTAAATATATTTCATCTTACCCGTTATTTGTATGCTTTTTTTAAATTGGTTCATTTTCAGTTTAACTCATTTATAAATTTTTAATAATATACAAGGAGTTTGTTGCGAGGATTTAGCTCGCATATCCAGACCTTATGGCTGGTATTCTATCTACTGACGTACACTGGCGATGCGAGGAACAGCTATTTACAAAGACTTTTAACTCTTGAACATTTGTATTACACATTTTTGTTACCATATCTCATAAATTTGGAGGATATATTGAATCAGATTAGGTACGCCAAAGTCTTTCATGTATTTAATAATAGAGATAATTTCTTCGAAGTCTTAATGAACTTGATGTGTTTGTAATTTCTTTGATTTGTTTTAAAAAGGCATGCTTTGTTTGTTTACAATTTTAGCCAAGAATATAAATTCTTACATAGAGAAAATTATTCTGAATGGCATTTATATATGTTATGGTGTAGAAAGGGTTTACTATCAATTCATGGAGTGTTACTCTCTTTGTCAGTGACTAACAATGGGCATTTAAAATTATGTTGTTCAGATTTTTGGACGAATTATTTGGGCAACTGTGCTTCGAGTCAACCCTTATTAAATTAGGGACACAGGGTGCAAAGTGTGATTAATTTGTGTCACGTTGTTGTGCATTTCTTTATTGAAAAAGATTATGTACAACCCGAATACGTTGCCCTCCTGCTTATGTACTGCAATATGCGTTCTCTGCAAGTGTAAAGGACACATGATATGTATCTGGATTTTTAGTAAACGACACCTTTATATTACACGTTAATAGTGAACAGAATTCTACGAGACCACTGCTTCCCTTCAAATAACGGAGAAAGAAAGGTCAAAATAAATATCTAAATGCATGATTAACAGCCATAAATTCAAAGAAAAATATATTTATTGCCATATTTATAAAGGATAAGAGTAAAGCATGAAGAACAAATATTTCCTGCATCAATAAATTGTTTACCAGAAGATTTTTAAGCAAAGGAGATTTATAATCAGTGTATTAAAGTGAACGAAAAAAAAGGGTATGATATTTTTTTCCTGTTTTTATCTTCTTGTTACTTGGAAATCGATGTTTCTGAACTTTGTGCATTCTTTCCTTGACCTTATAGAATCGATCCTATTTGGAAATCGTGTTCTGAGAAAGTCTCTGAATTTCATTTATATTAATATCCCAATTAACCATACTTATTAAAGCGTGGGTATGCAAAGAAAACCGGAAGACACAACAACCCCCCCCCCGTAAACACTCCCATGGTGGCCTTTTGTACCGTAAAAAATGAAAGTTTGACAGGTACTAAATGAACAGCATATAGCGTGCTGTATACGGTTTAGTAAAAATAAATAAATAAATAAAATAAACAAAAATATTGCAAGAGAGTTATTTACTTCAAGTTATATAACTTTATGCAATACTTTATACTTCATACTTTTATAAATTCCATTATGCTATTTCTTATATTATCATCTCACAGAGCGTATCTCCTGTATACTCCATCCATACCACATTTCTCGGACGTCTACTGGAAGTCCGAGATACAAGTAAAATGATAGAAATCAATGATACATTGATAGATCCAAGTTAGAATGATTTTAATTTTTTTCATTGTTAAAGTCTACTGTATTACTCTATTTACAAAACATTTTGACATTCATTATATTCCTAAACTTTTTTTTTCCTGAAAGGTACAGATAATTGTAAAACGACCTCCCGATTATACGCCCACGGATAATCGGGTCATTACATTATTAGCTGAAAAAAACTTGCATAATCTATAAAAAATTTGGTTTTTGATGAAGTATCTTACTTTACGATTTACTTAAGCATTTAAACTTCCTTAAACTATTTTCAACATTAGCGAAATGCTTTGAGGACTAAAAACAGCTCCCTGGTAGGTACAACGAAGTTCGTCATTACTATACCGTAAACTACCATAAATTTTGTAAATTATCTGAAATTATACAGCAAATGTTCTCGCAACTCTCTGCTTCTAATTCACCGGTAATTTTAAAAGTTTAAATAATACTTTTCATACTCTGCAATATATTATTTATTGTAAAATTTAAAAAAAATGTTCCAGAAGAAAAATAAATAGAGAAAAATAACTTATGGTGTACCTGAGATTCTATAAGGTTTTTTTAAAATAATTTTTATTTTATTGGGTTTTATACTGGTTTGTATGCTGGTATTTAAGTGTAGTATAAACAGTCCTTCTGCTTCTCTTGTTTCTGGTTTGATTTTATTTAAACTATTAGATCCTAGATGGAAGCACCAACAGCTAAGCAAGAATAAGCCACCTTTCAGTATAGTTTTCTTCTCGGTTGGTAATAATTGTGAAATATTTCTCATTAATACTTTTTCTGGGCACTTAGTAGCTACTATTCACCTGATTCTGCAATATACCTGAATTTTTTTTAAAGGGCAATTACGGGGTTTTTCAGGTTAAAATTTCTAATTAGAAACTATATTTTGATGAACAGTTTCTTTTCGTAAAAATAAACCTCTGATAATGACAGCTTATTTCTATGGCACTGTTTTCAACTAATATTTCTAAAATTAATTTTCACTTTAATCATTTTAAAAGAAACGAAGGAAATTATTGCAGAAATCGATATTTTATGATTCGTTTTTCGTTTTCCTGTAGGATGAGTAAATTTCTTTGTGAAAAGTTTCAAAGTTACAGTATGAAGAGGAAAAAATTAAAGAGTAACTGTTTAAATGATTTACTCAAAATTCTATTAAAAAAACTTTTGGAATACATACTGGTAAATTCTCATTTTGATTATTTTTGTATATCTACACTTATATTCATTTTATCCTTTCAAAATTAAGGCGACGATGGACCAAGAAAAACTTTTTTTTAATTTATCAACCAATTGCTATGAAATTTTGTATACTTATACAGTGTTGTTTAGAGATGAAAATTCTAAATTTAAAAAAAAATCAGAATGCTATTAATTAAGATGTTAATTAAAGTCAGTATGTTAATTACTCTATTTAAAAATGCTACATGCGGATCAATTTTTGTCTCAGATATCTAATTTTCTTTCTTAAACTAGCTTTATATAGTTATAATAAAAGTTACTAGCAATATTTGATTTACAATCATATTTATAAAAACTAAAAAAGAAATCGATAAAAATAGGTCATTTTATGAAAAATTTTATCAAGAAATGTTTTTGACTGTAAAAATTTTAAGTTGTTTTAAAATAGTATAATGAATTTATTAGTAAGTTTTATACTAACATATATAAATAATCATTTTATAAAATTTTATGAAAATTCAAGAAAAATTATGATGCATGGGACATTTTGAACTTATCGAAACGACATGAAAACTTGTTTTGAGAAAATAGCATTTAAAGTTTTAATTTGACAACAGATCCATTGTAAGAGCCGTTTGAAAAAATACTTATAACTCGGTTACTAATGATCGGATCAACATACTTTTTTTTAAAATTTAAAGCTGATGAGTTGCAGAATCATTTTCTGAAAGAAAAAAAAATCGTTTTGTTGACATAATTTTGTCAATCTGAAGGTCCATTGTCACCTGTGAAAAAAGTTCTGTTAATACTTATTTTATTTTTAGCAACGTGGTCAGACTTTATAAAGTCTTTTACTTGTATTTACTTCCTGGTTGCTAATTAACTGGTAAACAAGTTACGCAGCATAAAGCTCTGAACATTAGTTATGAGCTTAAAATTTTTCTCTCCGGTGGTTGCAGCAAAGTCATTTTTGTGAGCGAATGGCATAACAGCTATCACAAGTCCAGCGATTGCTCTTTAATTTTGCTGCTCAAACATGTTAAGTGAATAAATAACAATGTGTACTTAAAATCATGTTGTTCAGATATCTAGACGCTTTTTTAAAGCATTTGTGCTTTGAGTAAATCCTTATTATATTAGGGACTGCTTGAAAAAAAGAGTGATTAATTTATGCCCCATTGTTATTGTGCATTACTTTGTTGAAAAAGAATACATACAAACAGAATACATTGAATTTTAATTACCGTGTTTTTCGGACCATAAGACGCATCTCCAATTTATGGGAGGATTTTTAGGAAAGAATATTTGTATTTTGTTAGGTATCTTAAGCTATTTTCAATTTCTTACTTAATAAAGATAAAAAATATATATATAATCTATATAATATATATATATATATATATATATATATATATATATATATATATATATATATATATATATATATATATATATATATATATATATATATATATATATATATATATATATTAATATATAATATATATAAAAATATATATAGTATATCTAATAAAACATTAATTTTATTTTAATGTTACCTTCGAACCATATGACGCACCTCAATTTTAAGTCGATTTTTTTAGGGGAAATGTTGCGTCTTATGGTCCTAAAAATGCCGTAATTTCTACGCATAGTGGTGAACACATATCTTCGTGATCGTTGTGTTCCGATAACAAATAAAAAGGAAAAAGAAGGATCA
This sequence comes from Dolomedes plantarius, assembly GCA_907164885.2. Lineage (NCBI taxonomy): Eukaryota > Metazoa > Arthropoda > Arachnida > Araneae > Dolomedidae > Dolomedes > Dolomedes plantarius. The sequence goes on along the minus strand of OU015497.1, from coordinate 120,156,903 downwards.
AAATAAACATGTGAACGCATGAAAAAAGACCGCATAGTTAACAGCCATAAATTCAGAGAAAATCACTTTATTCATATATTTACATAGGATTACAAGTAAAATATATAACAAGAATTTCTTGCATCAGTAACGTATTTATCAGAAATTTAAAAACAAAGAAGGTTACAAGGGTATACAAAGAAAACTGGAAAACGCAAGTAATCCCATGGCGGTTTTGTGTACCGAAAAAAAAGGAAGAATTGAGAAGTATTAAATATACTACATATAACGTGTTGCACGGAGTTTAATAATAAAACTAATAAAACTTATATAGATTTTAGTTTCTTTTCTTTAGGAAGTCTGTTTAAAGGCTCATATATTACATTTCTAATCTTTTCCTCTTACATTGCATGGATAACCGTAATACGAACAATACATCCAACGATATTCGGCATGCCAGTGTATAAGTATAAATTATTATCGAAGAGAACTTGCTTAATCTCGAAAAAATTTTCGTTTTCGAGGTCACATATTACTTTGGGATTTATGTAAGCCTCTAAATTACCGACGGCGTTAGAAAACTAGACTAAAATTGGGTAGTATTTAGATTAAATAAATGAACTTTATTTAGCTCATTAAATACAGTTTTGTTGAACGATAATCAAACTTACATAAATTCTAATTTTTAGCATTAGAATATGTCTGTTGCATTCCTTAAATTATGCTACTTTTGAACATTCAAGTATTTCATTGCTAATCTCTTCCTTCTGCAATCCATGGATAACAGTAAAACGGACATTCGGTAGGTAAGTGTGCATTATTGCCGCACTAGAAAACAACTTGCATAAACTTACAAAGTTTTCAGTTTTGGATGACACGCCCTATTTCATGATTCATGTAAGCTGCTAAACTACCGATGGCTTGGGAGAAATAGTCGAAATTTGCATGTATGTTATATTGAATATAAAATGACTTTCTTCGACCGTTTTTTGTTTAATCATAAAGTTTATATGGATACTTTATATTTCACTTTTTATTCAATCAAATTAATTACCACAAATATGGCAGTAAATGTAACTCTAAAGCTTTAACTCATACATTATGTAACTAAAAAGGAATGTGCTTTACAACAGATGATCATCTCTCTATGAAGGTGAATCTCAGCGGCTTATCTGGCATATTGATGAGTCTTGTATAAAAACCAATTTCTTCATGATGATACTCTATTTTGAAATTTCTTATTAACTGCAAGTATAAGAATATTTGTGGTTTATGATTTTCTCATTAAAACATAGCAACTTATTTTATAGATTATCATAAATATTAAAAGATTTAAGTATGAGAAAATATTATCAAATTGCATTATTCCATTTTAAAAATATCTCATTGTCAAGTATGGTTAAATTCTTTACTTTAGCTCTTCTGTTAATACCGGAATTTTCCAATTTGGTGTTGCTTTTAAAACACTCTTTTTATCTAAGGCTTTCATGCAATTTACAACATATTAATTAATTTGGAAAAATGAGCATTGTGTTATCAAAACATTAAGTGCCAAATATATGGTGCTGATTCTTTAAAAAAAAGGAAAACAGCCCCTCCCCCTGAAATTGCATGCTCGATTGAAATTTTACTTAAGGAGAGTGGTCACTTTTACGTACCTTTAAAAGTATCATTTTTAGACATTTATTCGATTGTATGTACTACTCATGATTTTTACTTGATTTACATGAAAATTTTTGAGTAACTGCCTATAATACTGTTTATTATAGAAGCAATTTTTCAAGGAAATTAATAAAAATGACTTTTTATGCATAAAAATTGAATAATTTTTTTTTTAAAATCGAGCATTTTGCAGTCAACTACTGTGCGCATTCTGTCAAAATAAATTATTAAGGTACATTAATAATTTTTTACTATATGTGATTACAATACTTCAGGCAACAATATCCAGCAACATTATTCTAAAATATACTAAAACATTTTAGTACGTGCTATTTTTAATTAGAAATTTCAAAAATGACTGAGTAAAAGCTTATAAAAAAAATTCTTTTAAAAAAATTAAAATTGTTAAGGTTAAAAAATGTTGGTGGATTTTGTTGTCTAAAGTGATGTAATCACATATAGTAAGCAATCATTAATGTACCTTAATGATTTATTTTGATAGAATGCGCACAGTAGTTGACTGCAAAATATTCGATTTTAAAAAAATATTCACTTTTTATGCATAAAAAATCATTGTATTTTTTATTAATTACCTTGAAATATTGCATATATAATAAACAGTATTATAGGCAGTTACTCAAAAAATTTCATGTAAATCAAGCAAAAATCATGAGTAGTACATACAATCCAGCATAGGTCTAAAAAAGATACTTTTAAAGGTACGTAAAAGTGACCACTCCCCTTAAATGAATTAAATATAAGAGCAATATTGCAATTTAACATTTAAAAATATGTCAAGAGATTCATTATGATATTATTTTCGATGTAATGTGTCCTATATGAAATGAGGAACAAACTTACCTCTGCAGTCAGGCAGAGTATCTCCTGTTCTGCGATTCTTCTACCAACGCAACTTCTCGTTCCGAAACTAAAAGGCAGATAAGCAAAAGGATGGAATTTTTCATCTTTGGTCAACCACCTCTCTGGTAGAAATTCATCTGGCTTTGAAAAATACCTCTCATCTCTGAAAATTCCTTGGATAACCACTAACAAACATGTCTAAAATGCAAGAAAAATATCATTGAAACATTAACTTAATAAAATCTTTGACCACCAGACCTTCACGGAAACGGACTTAGAGATTAAATCATCTAAAAACTGAAGCACAGGATGTAACAATAATATGAAAATTTAGTTTCTTTATGTATTGTAAATTGGTGAACATATATAATGAGGCACGAGTAAAACTTAAATTTATATCCCCGTTTAAATCCAAAATTTTATCTATATACGCTCTAAACATTTTTACACCTTTAAAACCTGTTCATAGAAAACTATTACCCCATATACATAGACCTAAATCTTCCTAGATTATAATGCTGAGCGATTATACCGACGCAGCTGCGTTTTTTAAAGGAAATACTACCTATACCGCCTTATCTCATAATTTTGAACTATCTGTATATAACTCGCCCTAATATGCACTATACTGCCAAACTCAACCGGACATCTCGGAATAGGCAAATAAAAGGAAATTCTTATGACCAAATGAAGATGTGCTGTGTATATTAGGGAGTATATATAAACTTGATCGTCTTGATAAGCTTTATATTTCATTAATCTGTTATGGCATGATGCGGCGAACTAATTTCCTAAGAAGTGTAATAATAGCATGTTACTGTAGGAAACAGTCTTTATGTGCAATTGCTGGTCTTAATTAACAATTAAGCATTTGCAAAATTAACCATAGTAGATCCAAAAATGGAAGTCTGACGGCACCATTGAAATAAAACTCCGATCGGGGTCTACAAATTTGACGGTCAAAGGAAGAGATGCTTTGTGAGGACTCTAAAGAAGAACTGCTCTGCTACTGCATCAGTGTTGGTTTCATGGCTATCCCAATACACAAGAAACGATATTAGTACTCGTGCAACTCGTCGGAAATTGTAGGAAATCGGATATGCCACATTGGCTGCACACAAGCCTCACATTTCTCGACCTAATTCTAGTAAAGGACTGCAGTGATGTTTAGCACGTCTTTAATGGGCAATAAAAGACTGGATAAAGGTTTTGTAGAGTTATGAATCACTTTTCGAAGTTTGCTAGTAGAGAGAGGTGGCTCGGGATCAAGTTTGCTCGGGGAGCCTTTACTTTCCCACTGTTTTAAGCCAATTCTTAAGTTCGGAGAGGTGGTTTGAGTCTGTTTCTGCTGGGAAGGGCTGAGTTTTGCTTTCAACTTTGAGAGGTACATAAATATTTAAGACTATTGTGCACTTCTTGCAATGTAAAACATTTCGGAACAGATTCTTATTTTTTTTTCAGCATGGCCTTGCCCCATGTTAAACACTGAACACTGTCGAGGACTGGTTTAAAGAAACAATTTTATAAAAATTAGATTCTCCGGCTCAGAGTCCCTATTTCGAACCCATCGACTCATACCAGATTTCAGGCGAAAGCATGTCCAGAAAAATCAAGACAGTCATTTTAGCCATAAATGGTCAAACAATGCGATGAATTTTCGAAATAAATGCACAGTTCCTCTTTGGATTTATGTGTTCGATTACTTTTGGCAATATAGTGTAAATTCAAATATACATTTCTGCCATATATAAAGTTTAAAATTTTCAGTTCTAATTTTTTCCCTTTCCTTTACTGAACAATTTTTAATTTCCCCACTTTACTTCTACTTTCATTTTATTTGTTGTGGCATTTTAATTTTTATATTATTGCCTAATAACTCCTATTTGACCCAAATCATTTCTTACACTACTTATTTTGTCTATGATTTTGGGCTTATCCACTTTGGTGTCGGCTGAAAATCTCAGCGTTTATCTTTAATGAAACATACTTTCTACTCCCTTTTTACTCATGTAAGAGGCACTGGGTGAATCAAATTACCCCCGCAAAGAATATTGTTCTGCATAAATTGTAGATGTGATTATGTAAAAATTATATATGTGATTTGTTGTGAGCGAAATCAGAATCATAAAATTTGCAGGATTTTCAGATATACTGTACAATTTTTACAGATTTAGTTTTGTCTGATGTATTAAAGTATAATTGATATATTCATGCTCGTAGGGAAAGTCTGTATGAAGTTATTTAGTTTTGTACTTACTACATACGGATATTTCACAACCTAGTATGTCTATTATCAAAGGTATACGTTTTTATGATCAAACATGTACGGTGGTATTTCACCCAGATTTGGGCACACAATACTAGGGGAACTTGAGGGCTGATTGCTTCGTGCACATGATCTTTTCTAAGAAGATCTTAGAAGTGTATTAACAAACTTAGCGGCAACAAATCAAGTAGGTACTCAATTCACCGTACATGCACGACTGAAGTGAAAGAACTTGATTAACATGTATGAAAATACAGGGTGTTCCAAAATTCGACCGAAAAATTCAGAGGGGTGATAGAAGGTATCAACACGAGCAATAATCACATAGGAATGTATTACCGGAAACGCAAAACTTACGCTGGTGGGCGCTGTTTACTTTATCTGACCGTACCTCTTATCTACCCCCCTGGATGGCCCGAAACATCTCATTTTTCTAGAGCAGTTAGAAAACTCAAAAACAAAACAGAATCACTTAGGAATGTACGACCGGAAACGCAAACCTGATCAGCTAGAGGATAAACAAAGATGCAAAACATTTTTGCATCTTTGTTTATCCCCTAGCTCAGTTCTCCGCAACCGCTGTGCCGTGGCACACTAGTGTGCCGCGGGGTGATCTTGACTGCGCCGCGGTGATTTTATCGATAATAATAATAAAAAAATTAGCCACCGCATTAGTCAGAAATTTTTCTATGTAAAATATTCCTCTAACTTTTTGCTAATATGTAATTTCTCTGGGTCGAAATTATACAAAAAACAAAAACGTGTAGTTACCATACATTGTATGTATGCTCAAGCGTCATATTTCTAGATTTCAGTTAAGAGAGAATATTCAGAAATTTCTGACAAAGCCATTGCAATTTTTCTCCCTTTTTCTACGACATACTTATACAACCAAAGCTTTTCGACACTGGTTCTAATTAAAGATGAGAAACGATCGTGTTTAAAAGGTCTTGACCATGAACTTCGGGTAGCTCTTTCTAATATAGAGTCAAATATAAAACGTGCATATGTTCATCAAAACAAGCTCAAATATCTCATTAATAAATTAGTTGCGTTTAAATTAACTTTGATTTATTAGCCTTAAGTAAAGACCAAAAAACAAATTTTAATATAAAAATTTAAAGAGAATTTTTTTTTACTTGTAAACTATAACTTTATATTTTTGTTCTTGTGTTGGTGTACAATTAAAAATGATTTATATTAAACTTAAATGATTATAATTATCTTGATACATAGATCTATTTTATTGTTTTTATCTAATAAGCACATATACGTATTATTGTAATTTAGGTATTTGCAAGCTTTTACTTGCGGTGTGCCGCGGAATTATCGAAAAAACGTTGTTGTGCCGTGTCATTAATCTGGCGCGCCGTGGCGAAAGGTTTATTCAGTGTCACTTTTTGGAGACGGGCTGGCGTCTCTTTTCTTCTGAGTGTACCATCACCTGCTGCACGTACAATGGGGGCTGATCCACCGGTCGCTAGCAGTGCAAGCGGTGTTAACGGCTGCAGGGATTTTAATTATTGGGCGAATTAATTTAATTCGTCACACTATTTACATACTGACGAAAATACAGATGAGCAGTATCTTTTAAAAACTATATGTCTACACCATAATGCTTTTTTCTCTTTGAAATAAAAACATCGTCTACTTATGAGAATTTATAAAAAAGTTTGAAAATCAGTTTTACTAAAGTGATCTTGAAAATAAGTCAGAATATATGATGCAATCATTTAAAACACGAATCAAATTAAAGTAGTTTAAAACAATATAACTCCCATTTGTTGCAAAACAGTAATCTTATTATTATAAGTAAAACTGGTAATGCTGGTGAATGATTATTAAAATTTAGAGAAAATTTGTTAAGGAATAATTTTCTTTTTCTAAAAAAAAATAATAATAATAAAAAAATGCTTACCCCAGCGGGAATTCTGTACCCAGAAAATATCACGTCGCGATCCAGAGTTCGGACATGACCTCCAACGATTGGATCCAATCTAAAATAATATGATAGTACTGAAGCAAAAAAAGGTCTTTGTTTATTTTATTTATTGCCCTTTTTATAAATTTTACTATAAATTTCATTATCAATGTTAATAAATAACCAACCAAATACTATCCATTTCTCCATAATCCCGAAAACAATAACTCTTTTTCTAATAGCGCCTGAATTCGGAGAAATTGCTAGTGTACGGTTGGACGTTTTAACCACTTAAATTACTCTGGTGATATGAGAAAATCTCCTTTTCAATGACTTGCCACACAGTACTCTTATTTACCATCAAGACCCTTAACTAATTAAACAGTATAAATATTTTCTGCTTATTATATTTAGAGATGAATATGATGTTGCTAAGATTCCTGGAACTCACATTACTGATATGAATATAACTAGGGGACATTTTCTGGATGTATATATATATATATATATATATATATAAATGCGTTTAATCGAATGCAATGAATGCATTCCTAATCTTAACGTAAAGCTCTCAGCTTATTTTATTTATTTCAATTTTATAAATTTTACTATAAATTTCATTATCAATTTTGATATATGACGCGGTGAAAGGCAAAGTGTAAGTCACATTTTCAACTTTTTTTATTTGAGGGCAAAAATATAATCTCCATGTTCAATTTATAGTGGAATTGCAAATAATTATCAATTGCAATATTTTAATAATTATTATCAATTATAATTTATTCAATTTATAGTGGAATTTTTTGTAGTTTTTGTAGTAAAACGTTTTTGACTTACACCACTTGACTTACTCTTTCACCGCCTCATATAACCAAGTGAATAATACCCTTTCTCTATAATCAAAAAATCAATAACTCTTTTTTAATAACTGCCGAATAGCCGATATGTAGTTGCATGCTTTAACCATTTAAATTTCTCTGGTGATATCAGAAACTCTCTTTTTCAATGACTTGCGTCACAGTTCTCTTAATAACCATCAATACCTTTAATAAATTAAACACTATAAATATTTTTATTTAAGAGATATTTTCGTTATATATATTTTTAAAAAGAGTAAAAAGATATTCCGATCACTTCAGGCTCAGCATAAGATTCTCTTATGTCTGAATTCTAACAGAATTTGAAACAAACCTCTGCGTTTAATATGGCAATGCAGACACGTTTGTATCGAAGCAATATGATTATTTTTCGTTAAAAAATGTCGGTATATTCAAAATTAATAAATTCAATGTAAGGTATATAAAAGAATGTTTACCTTTGGGCTTCTTTTATGCAAGCCTTCAGATACCTAAGTTCACCGAATGTATCCGGAGTTATTCTATCTTCTTTATTGGGAAGAATTTTTTTAATGTGTTGATACAAAAGTTCTTGTTTATCTGGATTTTTTGCCATGTTCTTTAGGAAAAAGCCAACTGTAATTGATGTCTAAGAAAAGTAGAAAACTAAGGTTAATTAACAAATTGAATATATTTTATGCACGTAAAATCATGCCGTAATCATAGAAACTGTTTTAGAGAAGATAGAGAACACAAAATTAGAAAACTAACCCGATTAAAACGAAATTTGTTTCTAACTTTGCTCGCAAAACTCCCATTCATATGATTATAATTGTATCAGCCATAAAATCTCACAAAGTACAATAATCATTTTTTTTGTAGAAGTACGTTCAATTTCACTACTGTCATAGAATCACATGAAAATCGCCACTAAAATTTTAAAAATATTTCCTTATTCTTCTTTGTGTTGCTTTTCGCCCAATGACTCTATGGTGTATAAAAATACTATAGTTGTTTAACTGAGCTAGAAAGACCAAGGATCCCTTTAAAATTCCCATGTTACATTACATAACAGTTAATTTTGATTAAAATGATAAGGCGAGTAGCGGACAATCTCATAAAAGTTGGCAACTTTACCGTGTCTATGCCAGCCAGCAACATATCTGCCACCGTTACCATTGCAGTCGAAACGTCGATTCCTTCCGTTAATAGTATGGACTGAAGTAAGGTCAAATCTTGGTCCTCTTCTTTAGAGTTCTTTAGCTTTTCGAGTGATTGATTAATATGTCTAAAAGCTATCCTATAAGCATTGAATAATTATTTAAGTAAAACACGAAATAAATCATAAAACTTTATAAGTTTATTGCTTATGGCAGCTACAAATCATTCAAACTTGAAACGATGAACTCTAATTTGAAGAAAATTTGATGCTTACCTTCATTAAAACATTGAATTCCCAACTTTCCTGAGAAGGAAAAAAATTCGAAATGAGATACATATTGTCCAAAACGTCAACACTGACCCTTAGATACTAAGAAATCAAGAACATTTTATTTTTATTTTAATTAAACCTTATTTCATCCAGTGAGTACCGTGTATGTATTTTTCAATTCGTATTTTTCTTGTTTTCCTCGACCCTTCATGCATTAATTAGAAGAAATAATTTTGAGTATGATCACAAAAGTCACGAAAAAATTGAGTTAACATTACTCCAAGATAAAAATGTATACGTTTTGCTGAATTTATAAAAAATATTCTTAGCATTAAGAAGTTAACAGTTTTAGAAGAAAATAAGAATTTTCGTTGATTAAAACCGCTGTGTTAGATGTTACTTAGAAATATGTAGAAAATAACTAGCGAGCCCTTCTTGTCGAGAAGGTACGACACCACTAGTTTAGAATTACGGTCGATATTCTTTTCAGTAATATTCATAAAAATTAGAATGGAGAAGAATGGTGTTAAATTCCTTACAATTTATCTGTTTCTAGTACTTGAAGCATGAATCTATACATCATATACTACATGTGAGAAATATCACTACGAAAGAAAATATAGCATATCAAGTAAAAGTTTCGATGTAAAACGCACATATAGAAAGAAAGAGAAAAATTCTGCATATAAAATTTATATTTACATCTTTTCAATTTTTGGAAAAAAAATCTACTAATGATTCCCTAGTATTTATAGGTAGAAATTAAGATGCATTTAATATACGATCTAGGATTATAGGAGTGAGGTTATATGCACTACGTGTTAAGTCTATTAAATTATTTCTTCATAAATCTATGAGTATTATACCTTTTTTTTGTAGAAATATCTCTTTTTTTTAAAAAAGTATATAATTATAATGTAAACTTACACTCCTTAGAAACACACAGGGGAAAAGACATCCTAAGTGAGAAAATTTTAGATTTATATTTCAATTTTAAGAAAACCCAACACTCATTTCAAACAAGAAAGCCAAAATTAAACAATTTTAATGTGGTAGTATGATTTAGGCAATTTTATTCTTCATTCCTTATTTTTCTCTGGAAATATATGATAAGAAAAAGATACCTTTTCAGAATTGATCGTATAATGCCCAACAACAAATTTCTCTGCCATTTCAAGCAGATTTCTTATTTTTTTTTCTCTATAGGTTGTACAAAATTCTTAAGCCCATTTTCTCAATAATTGAGACACTATTTCTTATTACAAGACGGCCAGACTTCAAAAGTACGCTGATATAATAACGGATAAACAGATGGAAATACTTTTCACAAAAATCACCGAGTTATTAATAAAAATCTTCAGGTATTATCATGTTGGCACAAACACAGTGACATTTATCATTCGGCTAAACCCCTTAGTTCAATAATGTAAAATACTTGTATAAATATCTTGTTCTTTTCTGTTATAATATATGCTTTATTTCACACATTTTTAACATGCTACTACGAAAATTAAAAAAATAAACCCATAATAGGAAGAAAAATAAGAAACCACGAGTATAAATTTCTAAACTCCTATTCCTGCAAACGAAATAAAAACTATATAAAAATAAAATCCGACACTTTCTGCTTGGAAAAGATTCAATATGAATTTCATGTTTCAAAATGTTTGAAACTTCTGAGAGAAGACGTAATTTTCTGTTTTAAAAAAGTCGTTTGATTTGTTTTTAAAAATAGCCCTTTAATATGTTATTTCTCTTTATTTAAGAAAATTGGAATATGTTAGACGTATTTTCTCGTTCTTTAAACTATATTATCTCCTGGAATCGAGATAATATCATCTGTTTCTACGTACGAAGTATTGAACATTCAAAAAATGTTTGATATCTTATATAATGTTTAAATTGTCCTTCCGTCAAAAACACTTTCCCTTGTGTAGCACAATTATTTCCTTCGGTTATAGATTTGCTTATCTATAAACGTGTTCTTTTCTCTTGATTTAAATTTTTCTTTCAGTCTCACAATTTATTTATGAAAAACCGTAAAAAGACACTCACTCGGTGAAAGTATCAAAAGCATCTGTGAATCTTTTCCAAGTGGGAGTTGGAAATAACTTCCAGAAGGGGAGGTTTCCGGTAGATGCTTCGAGCTTATTGGTGCAATCAAATAACGTCTGTACGGAGTTGATCATCTTCATACCGTCCGAATCTGCGGGTAAATTTGTTTGCAGACATCCCAATCGTGAGTCTAGACCAACTAGGGACACAGCTGTTGAATAAAAAATTATACTTACACTACTGGCATCTTTTAACTTCGATATTCATAGCTATGATACTACAGTGAATCTGGAAAATTTCCTACCGTGAAGTCTGTGCTTCATATTCAGGTTTGTATCATAGGTTTTATATTTTGCTATTTAACTGAGAAACCACTTTCTGTTATTTCCTTATAAGTTTATATTCTAACATAATGTTAACTTAAATATGGACTTATGTATTATCATAGCTCTCAAATTTCTAATGAATTCTCTACATACTTTTATGCACTCTTTATTATTGGGGCAATATATTCTACTGCTCAAGGGTTCTCATTAGTCGTAATTCCCACTATCCCAAAAATATTAGTTGATTTTTTTCCATGCTGGAATATTTGTTAATGACATATGATAGCTGTTACTTTATTTAAGTCATCTGGATCTCAATACTTTCTAGAAACCAAATGTTATACTCGGCTTAAAATAAGTTCATTAAGTCCCATTCGCCATGTAAAAAGCATTGTTTTGTTTAGAACTGACATATTTGCTATCCTGTTCCTTATCAGGGGCATAAGAAATGGCTTTGCTATGGTACTAGCTGCGCGATGTACAACATTTTCGCAATTTTGAGATATATTTTAAACATTTCTTCACTAGTTTCTGTATCACATTACCTTTCAGCAACATGGTACTATAGTATTTTTTATAATATCGTGGTGCTAACGAACCACATACCGCAATTATCCCGAAATTATTGCAAACGTATTATGTTTGTAGATAAAGAACTTACATTCTAAAGACCACTTGTGGAGTTCTTCCAGAAGATCTGGCATTTCCTTATTTTCATCTCTTTCTTTCCTTATCTTGTCTACTAAATCTCTAGCTACATCTTGCATTGGATTGAGAAAGGCTAAGACAGCTTTGGGCTTCATCAAGTGCTTTTGCGTCTTTTTTCTGAGATCAAGCCATTCCTTGCCTTGCCTGAAGAAGAAGATGTATCATTTTTTTTAATTGCACTGAAAATAAAGAAAATTATTTGGCATCTCTTGAGATAATATCTTTGAAAGTATTATATATGAGTAATGAAAGCAATATTGTCGGAAGTAGTAAACAAATCACTGAACTGAGAGGTAGAACGTTTCATTGACCGTAGGGTATTTTTCATTAGTCGTTGGCCGAGAATTCCTCATGTGTGCCTAGTGTTCCTCTGAAAGCTCAGATGTATTCGCGAGTCTAAAAGCCTGATCAATGGAGAATGTCCTTCATCAGAACAATTATTTTTCACTTAACATTAACTTAAAGCATTTAAAGATTATGTTCCTGTGGAAGACTCTAGACGTCTAGTTAGGGTATACCGAATGTTTTTGCCGTCTGTAGGTCCAGGAAGCTACACATACAGATAAGAAGTTTCTAGGGGGTCAATGAAAACATTCTAAAAGGCCGTGGATAACGAGACCATGTATGGACCTTGCCATACTGCCAGCAGAATTAATAGCTCCGATAAATTCGACAAGCGCTTTTCAACAACTTATAGCGTTCCCTAATCCATAGTTAGAAAAATTCAATACTTAACAATGGTAATCAAATAAGCTATCTACAACTAACGTCTCATCACTAGTAGGTCTGTCTGAAGTGATACTATGTGATATGTGCTGGACATGTTCAACATTCGACGCCGATTCCTTAATTTAGGGAAACTTATTTTTTTATCCTACTCCCGTCTTCGGCATTTCTGCCATCAGTCGACGAGCAGCCCAATATAGAGATGAAGATATATAAAAGGGAGAGATAAAATTAGCCTCCACAGAGTTGTCTGTAAAAAACTTAAAAACAATGGGGCAGTTCTTGAGGTGGTCACCATCCATATCACCCTGGCGGCACAGAGGGCAACAAGCTGAATCGCTGATGCCTATCCGATGCAGATGTTTTTGTAGATAATCATGTCCAGTTGTCATACGAAAGCAAGCAACTCCAACATACCGAGGCAAGGAACTAGGGATATTATTACCTATGTTGAGCAGGATTTTCTACCTCTTATCCACAGCCGTATCAACATATAAGGATATTCTATTAGCTCTCATTTTATTGTAAATAATTCTTTTAATATTTCGCAGAGGCAGAGGAGAATCAGGCTGGGCCATAAGAGATCCAGCCTTGGCTAGTTTATCAGCCTGCTCATTTCCAAAAATATCACAATGGCTCGGAATCCATTGAAGAGCAATGTTTTATTTAGTTATCTTTAGATCGATAAGCTTCATTCTACAAGAATGAACCTGGGCATTTTCGATTTATGGAAACTGAAATAACTGCATAATATGACACAATATAATGTCTCTCAGTTGACTGAGTCAATGCCACACAGAACATCATCCGCACTGTTGTTAAAGTGACATTTGAGTAATTCATGCATAATGAGATGAACATGTAACGGAAAGGGTATATCACGGGGTAACACCGGTCGGTTGTGGTGTGCTAAAATACCGGTTTCTGACACTTGCGAAGTTGTGTGCTATCAAAAGAGAAAAATTATTTAGATGCTCGGTTTCACTAAAAACTTTAATTGACGGATTCGGAACAGCTATAGGTAAAACTCAGCTATCTATAATCCGTGCAAAAGAAATTCACAATATTTTTCACGTAAAATTCGAGAATTATAGGGTGGAAATCCCGCTAACTATACGTTTATATTAATTTTCCCCTCAGAGTAGCCATTTCAAATAAACCTCGCTCTCTCTTTGAAAGTTTTACTATTACTTATTTTTTGAGTGCTTTGTTAAGGCTGCTGTGTACTAACCCTAACGGATTCGCTCACCTCAATGTTAACCTATGGAGAAAATTTTGTCCAGGGATTGCCAGCTTGAATTTAAATTTTTTTTAAATTGTATTCCGTAGTAGAGAGAGAAATTTTACACCTTGAAGCATTTTTTGTCTTTTTTTTAAATAATAAGAATGATATTCTAAAATTTAAATTATTTGGGAAAAAATCTAGTGTAGTGTGTTTTAAACGCTCATAAATTCCTTTGGTGGAGGAAATTTATAAAATGAATCCTGTTGCAAGGTGCAGAAAAGTTCAAACTATCGAGAAATACAATTCTTATTTGATTATCGGCATTAATGTAGCTGTAAATCGCAGACCAATGTTCTCCATAGGTTAACATTGAGGTGAGCGAATCCAATAGGGTTGGTACACAGCAGCCTTAAGGGAGTTAGGGTTACATAAAAATTAGTATGAATATTATCACATTATGTACTTACAAGAGAGAGAGACCTATAGTTGAATACCAATTTTTTCTTGATTCTCTGTACGTTTTAACTGATTCTAATTGAGTTCTGAAGGGATAAGGTCCTTCATATTTATACATGGTTTGTAGATCATCGGCACTGAAAGAAACAGCAAAATTCAAGTGTCCAAATTTCTCTCGGTATATGTCGCCCAATGTTTTTCGTTTATCTAGCAGAACTTTACTGAAATTGTCACGATCACAATTACCTACAGTTAAAAACAGAAAATCATAATTAAAATTATTTTGGATAGATAAAAAAATATGTTGCTGATAAATTTGGTCCCCATGAAACTTAAATTACTAAAACTTTAACTGTTAGTGTATGTAGATATGACACAATTTTACTATATTCGCCTAGACTGTGCTTTACTATAACTAGATATAATTATAAAGCTTATCTTGTAAAAGCCTTAAAGATCGTTTTATTTTGAGGATTTCGTCTACAACTGGGTAATTCACACGTAATTGGAGCACGAGTTTCTAGATTAATGCCATGTGATTTTTGTACGTATTTTCGAGGAATACATGATTTCAAACTTGTCAAGCTGTGTACTAACGAAAGAAGAAATTACGTGTAATTTACGAGTAATTCGGAAGCATTTCGATTTTCGAAGTTTCTCCTCCATTAGATAAATGTTTTCTAATAAAACTCAGTTTGCGAGCTTTGATCCATAAGGCGAATAACAAGCTATAAATAGATAAAACACCTCAAGGATAAACACCTACAGCTTCCACCGTATCAGTAACTCTCATGTTTCATTTTATTCAAAAGAGGACACTTGGAAAAAATATTTTTTAAATATTTCTTGGAAAAATATATTTTAATTAGGGTGTTTTAAAAATAATTAATCCCCCTACCCCCCAAAAAAAATTCCTTTCGTTAACATTTCAGAGGATACAATCTGTAAACGTTCAACAAAGGGATATTGTTTTGCATGAAAAGTTATAATTTCTGTTATAATTCTTTGGTAGCGATGCATTTTATATAAAAAATGTTTCTTTTTTTATCCCTTTAGACTGCAAAATTGTTAAAGTCGTAGATGCCAAATACATTCGTTTCTGTCGACAGTTTGACGGAGAGGATTACAAAAGACTTGTTGTCATGTACGGTCCATGGATTTATAAGGCTGTCTCCATATTCGTACACGTCCATCCGCCCGATACAACTGCAAACGAGACTCGTCAGACAAGGCAACGTGTTTCCAGTCATCAACTTTCCAATGGAAGTGTTGGTGGGCCCCAAGCTAGTAAAGCTTTGTGCCGTGCAGTCAACAACGGTAAACGAGGGGACCTGCGGGTCCGAAAGCCTATATCAACGACGGTCCGTTGAACAGTTCGCACGCTGACATTTACTGATGCCCTAGCATTGAAATCCGCGGCAATTTGAGGAAGTGTTGCACATCTATCACGATTAAGGATTCTTGTCAGTCGTTGACGGTCCCGTTTTTTCAAGGTATTTTACCGGCCGCACCGCTGTAGGAGATTTGATGTTTTACCGAATACCTGATATTCACAGTACATTCGTGAAATGGTCGTGCGTGAAAATCGAAATTGTATCTCTACCTCGGAGATACTGTGTCCCATCTCTCGTGCGCCACCTATAACACCACGTTCAAAGTCCATAAATTGTGATAACCTGCCACTGTAGCAGCAGAAACCGATCTAACAACTTCGCCAGACACCTATTGTCTTATACAGGCACTGCCACCGTATCGCGTTACGCTGATTGGTTGCATGTCTCCTTTATTTGCATACGGACTCCTTTTACCAATTTTTTGGCTCTTCAGTGCATCTAGTCAATGTCAAGATGTATTATTTATAGTAGCTTTCCTCATTAAAGTATAATAACGAAAGTATACATCCAATTTTGAATTAATTCATCAAAATAAAGTACGAGAAAGACAATACCTATAACTGGTAAGAAAACCCATGCGGTTCCAATGAGTGGAAGCATGGTCACAGAGGGAAGATCTTCGAAAGGTTTTGCTGCTTTCAAAGACGCGTCATCGAAGTAAGGCTGCTTTTCGGCCGCAATCGTTGTCCATCTCAGACATTGCTTGTAGTTTGCAGCAGAATTTAATTTTGCTCCAAGCAGATTTTGAGTTAAGACACGGCACTTTAGCATCATCAATTATTGTACTGAAAAACAAAAGCACAACTTTTTAATCATTATTTGCAATTTCATTTATATCTTAATAAAATCTGCGAGATTTTTGGTTTGTTAATAACATTTCCTGTTGTTTCACATAGATGAAAAATGTCTTTTTCAGTTTTACAAAATATCTTCGTGAATTTATTTCAGAGTAACATTTATAAGATATTTAACTTTTTACGCCATTCCTTGGCTTTATGCACAAAATTTTTGATATTTCTTTATTTAATTCCTAACAATATTAAAGGGAAAACCAACCAAGTAAATCAATAGTCCTTTTAGTTTTTACTTTCAAAATGAACATACAAACACAAATGTATTGATAGGATCTTTGGGAAAAAATTACAAATTCATTCCTTACAACTACAAAAAAGAAGATTGTCAAGCGGATTTTAATATGAATACCCAAAGCCAAGTTGCACCTTTGTATCTTCAATATCACAAATTTCAGAAACAATCCTTCGTTTAATGACAGCTCACACTATGGATCATCATAAAACTCTCCTGGGCTCTGTTTCCCTGAATGTGTTGGTTTTTCAGTTTCGCTTACAACACACATACATACATTCATACACACACATATATACTCGTATGTATATATGTATATATATATATATATATATATTGTATGTATATATATATATATATATATATATATATATATATATATATATATATATATACAACCTTTGTCCAGAAAGTTCGGTGAATGTGTCTATATTTACAATGGATTGTTGTCTTACATAGGACAGCTGTTACTGTCCTTCGAAGTAATCCCCGTAGGCAGTAATGCACATCTGGGAACGGCTGTACAAGTCTTGGAAACTCCTGGACTAGTCGTCTTTAGGGATGGCCTTCAGCTGTGTCGTAGTATTACGTTGGGTGTCCGAAATATTCGAAAACCTGTGGCCCTTCAGGGCTGATTTCAATTTGCGGAACAAGAAAAAGTCCGGGAGAGACAAGTCGGGAGAGTAGGGTGGGTGATTCAGGGACACTAACTCGCCTGTTGGCCAGGAACTGCTGCACCAGAAAGGCAGTATGTGGCCGGGCATTGTCGTGAAGCATTGTTCAGTTGCCTTGTTTTCTGACGCTTGCCATCGGGATCGTACTTCAGGCACCAGGTCTCGTCACACGTGACAATGTTTTTCAGGAAATTTGGGTTTCGATCCGCCATGTCGATGAAGTCTCCACAGGCATCAAGCCGAATTTGCTTTTGTTCCGACGTCAAAGTATGGGGCACAAGTCGGGAGCAAAGCTTGCGTTTACCCAAATCCTGGGTCAGTATAAGGTGGGCCATCTCACGACCAATTCCCACTTCCTCTGCTATCCTTCGCACTGTCACACGACGATCCTTGGCCAACAATTCCTTCACTTTCTATACGTTGTCCTGGGTGCGTGCAGTTCCAGGCCGACCACTTCGGGGGGAGTCTTCAATAATGTCCCGCCCTTCTCGGAAGCGTTTAAACCACTCATACACGCACTTCAAGGGGACAGAAAGTTCTTCGTAAACTTTTAGCAGCATTTCATGAGTCTCTTTCGCTGATTTTCCAAGTTTTAAACAGAACAGAATATTCGTTCGCTGATCCATTTTGAATTTCGACCGAGCGCACAACACCTTCACTCTACAATAAACTGTTTCCACACGAAAAGCTAACTCGCAGCGCCGTCGCTCAGGAAGTGGTTCAGGCCAGACTTCACCTGTCCGGCACGGTATGCGCTGGTTGCAAACTCTTACGACCGTGAGCACTATGACGTCATTCACCAAAATTTCTGGACAAAGGTTGTATATATATATATATATATATGTGTGTGTGTGTGTGTGTGTGTGTGTGTGTGTGTGTGTGTATGTATGTAAGTATATATATCCATGTGAGAAATTAAATTGAACCTTTCTATATAATACAGTAAGGGCCTGTTCACATAGGAGTCCGTTGCGTTGCGTTAAGGAAAAGATGACGTTGAGACGAAAATAAACCAATCATATGCCTCCAAACGATTAGCAATGAAATTTTTAACGCCTATGATTGGTTTATTTTCCTCTCAACGTCATCTTTTCCTTAATGCAACGCAACGGACTCCTATGTGAACAGGCCCTAAAACAGGATAAAGTCGCAGTAATTTCGTAATAATCCATTAAATAACAGATAAATACAATGTTTTAAAACTCGGGTTGGTTAGCTGGGAGCACAATGGTCATTTTTTGCTACGGGGGCAAATTATTCACGGACTGACTAAAAAGACGAATTCGGTCGCCTACGAACACCCCTGTCCAACCCACATATTTGGTACCGAAAGTTTAATTATAGACTGTGGACTGGTTTAAAACAGACAAACAGAAAACATGACAATCAGGTATTATCATTGCAAGGAGATTCCAACAAAAGGTGCTGTTACATCACACGTATTCTATTGTATACTAGCCTATTAAACTATGCTAAGGTATTCCCATTCATTTGGCGCCAAAGCACAGTAATTTCATCGGTCGTAGTTATCACAACATAAGTTTAAGAGAAAAATCTGCTCAGAGCGAAAACAGCATGAGTTGCGTTGTTGCATTTAAATTTTAGGGTTCACAACGTATATATTCATGAGCGGTATTTTGCAACCATTATAGAAATTCCCATACGAAAAAAATAATTTTTTTACGTACATTTGAATAGCAAAATATACTGTGCATATAAAGTTGACTACCATAAGATGAATTCAGTGGAATCTACTCCAAAGATACCTTAAAAATGACTGCCAGCCTTCACAAAATTTTATACACGAAAACATTGGAAAGGGAAAACTTACCAGGATTGCAAAAAAAAAAAGAAAGTAAATTTTGCGACCTGTTGGTATCAGTAGAGAAAAATCAATATCAAAAGAAATCCACGATCTTCTATATTTTAAGGTTCAAACCTAGAAATGTCGATTGTTTACGGAGATAATCTGGAAATTCCGCAGCAGGAAGTCTTATCTTGACACTTATATAATAACACGAAATACGTCGAGGTAGTGTAGAGGTCGTGGCTACAAATGAGTTATCTTTTAAAGGATCAAAAGTTCTCTAGCGTAGAAAAGAGTTACTATTCTATCTCTAATTCATATATATGAAATGTCGCCTTGTGCTATTGTGACGTAAGAATAAACAATGCTCTCTGAACTTTTTTTTTTGTCCCTCTTAAGAATTGTATATAAGATTATTAGAATTTATGTACAATGTTTTACATCCCATTTGATTTAGCTCAATAATGGTTTTACGGGGCAATTCGAGTATACTCTCATGTGTTTTTGATCTGTTTCCTGTGTTAGTCCCTTATAATATTATAAGAAGATTTCTGTTCATTCACATTAACTAACAATTTAAAATTATTTTATATTTTCACTTACGGTTATGGAGTGACTTTTTATTTACAATTTATGCTGTTTATAGGCATGATATAATAAAATAAGTGCAATAATTATGTTACAACATATGCAACATCCATTGCAATTTATGATATGCAGTCCAGTGACATTATAGCTAATAAAAATCTAGTTTTTTTAAAAAATTATCTTGTTTTGTAACAATTGTCTGGCTTAGTAATTTTTTTTATCGTCGAAGTTATCCAGCAGATTTAGAAATCGGTTATGCTAAAGCTCGAATGTACCGACAAGTTTCAATAATAATATCATTAAAGCATAAACATTTATGTATGATTGGCATAATGAAAGAATGCAGATGTTTAAGACTATTAGATATGTAACACTCTCCCTATCTCTAGTTAGTGACATAAATCTTTGATGCTCCTTTTGACATTTATATATTGTGACACCGCAGGATTTTTTTTCACAGGGGGGGAGGGAAAATCCCTCCTTTTGTTGTTATATTAGAAAATTCCCCTCAAAAAGGGTTTAAAACGCTGTTCCGCTCTCAAAACGAACACTTTAAAAGTTGAAAAAATATAGGTATTTCAAAATGTGATAACGTGGGTAATATTTTCTATAATATATTTTTTTGGATTACAGCTCTTTTGTCTCAGATGTGAGTATCTACAGTACAAAAAAATTCGCTCGTATTAACTGTAATGTGAAAATTATATCAACGTTAAAAAAAATCTAATTAATTCATAATCACTGGAAAAATTCCAAAACATATCGCTTAAATAAATAATTTTAAATCACATTTCTTTAGTTACTGCAAATTAATATTAAAATACCTGTACTTTATCGTGTTTGTAAGGTAGAGTTAAAACTCAATTAGAATTTAAAGGAAAGAGTTAAAGGACAAAAATGATATATCAATGACCGGTAGATTAATTTACCACAGACAAATTTTAGGAAATAAATAAATTGTCTACAGATAATTTGGAGCAGCATTAGTGATTATTAACAACAGTCTGTGGTTGTTGCTTATTCCATTTGATCGGCAGCAACGTCAGATCAAGTCCGAAAGGCTATGGGCGTTGAAGGTGCGGCTCCTGTTTTGACTGGCACCACATGGGTTGAAGTCCGACTTGGCCAAAGGGCCAGTCTCGTAACTAAGTCAAGTGACGAGACTAAAGCACTTGACCCCGTCCCTCCAGAAGTAGTTTTGAGAACTTGGGGGACATTGCAGCCACGACAGATTTTACATTCACCAGCCGCCATTAGAGAACACAGCAGTAGATTTGTCAGCGACGAGCTTCGAAACAGTGACTTTCAGATCACTAAACCGCTGCCCTTGCCAACTGGGCCACTGTTCGCTCACAACAATCTATCTCGACCATACTACCTTTAACCATTGTCAACATTAACGAAATGCCTTGAGGATAAAAAGTAATTCTTTAGTCAATGTCACAGGGTTCGTGATTGTTATAGCTAAACCAACCATAATGTTTGTAAATAATCTGAAATCATACAACAATAGTTAATTCAGCATCAAAGAAGGAAAAAGGTTTTTCTTCAATAAATTTTTATTTTATTTGATCTGTATGCTGGTTTGTAAATGTAGTGTAAAGCCTCCTTCTGCTTCTCTTCTTTCCGGTTTCATTTTATTTAACCAATTTGTTCCTAGATAGAAGCACCAACAGCTAAGCAAGAATCGGTCACAATTCTATAATTTTTGTTTTCTCGTTTGGCAATAGTGCTTCCATCGTCGAACGAACGAAAGAAAATGCGATATGAATGTTCCGAATTGTAAACTATCATCGCATTTCTTCAACCTGAAAGGAAAAAAATTGGCCTGAAGAAAACCATGAGATGACATTTCAAACCCTGATAGATCTACCTCCATGATTGACAGTTGAGAGGAGACAGGAAGAATCTTACGCTTGTGTTGGTGTTCTCCAGACATATGCACGTCCTATTGCAAGGAACAATGTGAACAATGATTCGTCGGACCAAATGCCATTTTTCGATATATTACTCGACCAGGATTTGCGATCATGGCACCAGTGTGGACGATATTTTGTAATGGCATCTATTAGAAGTGGCTTGAGAATAGCTACTCTTCCGTAAATGCTTTGTTTGTGAAGTTCCTTTCTACCTCTAATGATTGATACCGGAACATGCAGATGCAGATTGAGCTCTTACGTCATTTTGGTTGCAGTTGTTTTCTTTCATCATGTCGCAATTTGCTTCAATACCTTGTACGTCTCTTTCCCTCAGCTCTCCCTTTCGCCCACTATTCTGTTTGGCAGAGGATGTTTTACCGTGCACTCTGTACGCTGTCATGACTCGATACCATAGCTCGAAAAACACCCGTTAACATGGGGGTTTCAGTAACAGATACTCCAATTTAAACTGGCTCCAAAAATTTGCCCTTTTTACAAGGTCTGCAAGGTTTGATATTTTACGCTGTTCTCCCCAAAAGCACGATGCCCTTAGCTTCATTACCGCTATCTGACAGTAGTATAATACATACACTATA
The DNA here is from genome assembly GCA_907164885.2 of Dolomedes plantarius. Classification (NCBI taxonomy): domain Eukaryota; kingdom Metazoa; phylum Arthropoda; class Arachnida; order Araneae; family Dolomedidae; genus Dolomedes; species Dolomedes plantarius. The sequence goes on along the minus strand of OU015497.1, from coordinate 120,134,386 downwards.
TTATATAAAATATACCGGTGACCACACTTGTTTTTTAAGGAATACGAAGCACATTCATAAACACCACTAATATTGATAGGTGTTTCCATTATTTTGATAACCACCTGTATATATATATATATATATATTATATACATTATATATATATATATATATATATATGTGTGTGTGTGTGTGTGCCGCCCGGTAGTATAGTGGTTAAAAGCGTCAATCTGCCACGCTACAGGTCCTGGGTTCGACCCTGCGACTGGACAAGATCGACTCAGCCTTTCATCCCTTGAGAGGGTCGATAAAATGAGGACCACATGCTTGGGAACTAAACTCTGGGGGTCCATCGTCAGGTTGACCACCTGACAGCGACATATGCTGTATGGCACCCCAACTCCACAGTCAAGAAAGTGGAGATGGGCACCGTCGGCCACGGCAGACTGTTGCGCAATGAGTTTAGTTTAGTTTAGTTTTAGTGTGTGTGTGTAAGTGTAACTACTTGTGTACTACTAATATGCGTACCCTTACGTACATCCGTTTCTGTTTGGGACCCCTGGGTATCGCTTTAGAATATCATCTCATATAATGTGCGTCTATGATCACGTGTCAAAAAAAAAAAAATTTGTCTTGGTGTGGGAGTCTTAACTGCGCGTCACTTATCATCATGTAATGACTTAAACTAGTCGAATCCAACAACTTCTCCTCTCTTCAATACAGTTGTTGCAAATATTCTTGAACTCTTCATAATCCTCATAATTGTAAATGTCAGTACTGCCCTTTAATGTGTTCGAGTAAATGAAATTATTATTCTCATCAACTGGACTGTATTGACTGTATTTCTTAACCACTCAAGCCACTTAAATAATATACTACCTGCCTTCTTCTAATTTCGAATTTGTTACACACACGCATATACGCATATATATATATATATATATATATATATATATATATATATATATATATATATATATATATATATATATATATATATATATATATATATTATATATATATATATATTATATATATATATATATTATATATATATATATATATATATATATATATATATATATATATATATATATATATATATATATATATATACTAGCTGAAAACCCGCACTTCGCTACGGAGTACATTAAATTAAATACAACGTCCAATGTATGCAATTAATAAAAAATGAATAAATATATATATATATATATATATATATATATATACACATATATATTTATAATAGGTACGACGATCAATGTATATAATTGATGTAAAAATAAATTATAAAAAAAATCGTAGGGGATATTTTTATAGAAAAAATAATGTAGAAGAAAATATTCAAATTAAATCTAATAGGACATACTAAATAATATAGTACAGTTTGGGGATCATATCTTTTACTGTATTTTAATATTTTTTTGGATAATGTCCAACCGTCTGCCGCATTAGGAAGAAAAAAAATTATTTTTTGTTTATTTAGTTGTTATGCACGTGACGATAAATTTATTGAAAGTTGTAAGGTATACACAAGATTCGATTCACAAGAATCGAACTTTTGAGTGAATTAAAGAAGCTGCTTCAGATATGCTAATTTTGGCATACGCGCTTAGTATAAATACCACGCAGCGTCATTAATGAAAAAAAAGGGGAGTTGTTGTTAAGGTTGAAAAGGTGTTATCCTGCTCTGGTGCTTTACGGGCCAGAAGTTTACGTGGCAGTACTGCTGGTTTGACTTACTGTTCGTGAGTATAAAAATATATTGTTCTTGAAAGCTGTATTTACATTCCGTACAAGTAGTACGCATGCTTATTGCTGTAAAAGCCAATTATATGTGCAGCGAATTCAATAAACATTATTTCATGTATAAACTGTGTTTGTATATAATTCAAATAGAGTGCTACTTCAAATTATATACACCCAAGTCTGGGTAGAAGTGAGCATAGATTCTCTATACTGGCGCCCGAAAAATATATATACCCTGGTAGTTAGCGTTAAATTTGTAACGAAGAACATAATTGAAATTAAAAACTGTGTACTGTGTACGTATATTGATAAAATTGTTGTAAGTACTTATATACTATTTAAAAAATGAGTGTTGTAGAACAAAATCCTGCTGGAAATTTTCCTCGGGTAATTATGGTTCAGCATTTTGCGCCATTCGAAGCCACCTTCAATGGCGGCCCCTCAAGCCAATTCCTAAAGAAAATTGAGCATTACTTTCAGCAACAATGCACCCCAGAGGGGGATAAACTTAAAATTGCTCTAGCCGCTTTAAGAGGTAGTGCATATCAGTGGTACACGTGTATGCAAAGCAGTAATCTGATTTTTGACTATTCGTCATTCAAGCAACAGTTTCTTAGTGTTTTTCCAAAGACCTTTAATCAAAGTGAAATTGAAGCGGAAATTTATTCGCTAAGGCAACGTGAAGGTCAGTCTGCATTAGATTTTGCTACGGAAAAGATTTCCAAGTGTGAGGAATATTTAGAAGAGTTGACGGAAGCGATAATCTTAAAAATAGTTATCCAACGTTTGAAGCCAAGTGTTCAAGATTTTTTAGATAATCAAACAATTACAAGCAAGGTTACCCTCCTTCAAGCTTTAGCTAAATATGACAATAGACATTTCTTCGCTACCCCTCACCGTCATTCAGGTACGAGAAGTTTTATACAGCCGCCCCAAAATTTTTCTCGAGTTTCAAACCAGCAGCGTAAGCAGTACCGCAGGCAAAATAATAGAAGCGCACGGCGTTATAATGAAATTAGTGCACTTAAAGAAAATATGCAAGCACCTTACTTGCACTGGCAAGTTGATTCACATGATATGGTTCAACCTGTTGAAACTGTTTGGTCAAATGTATTATTTTGTCCGAGCAGTAATCATTATTTTGAGAATAGTGAAAGTCAGGGTATTTTTGTGGCTTATAAAGAAAGTGAGTCTAGCTGGAATGATGAGGTAATTCCAGTACAAATTTCTGAAAATAGTGCCGATACTAATGATAGTGATTTAGAAAATAAATCATCGGACACTTCTATTAATGCTATACCTGATATTATTGATGCTATACCTGATATTATTGATGCTATACCTGATATTTTAGATGATATTCACACATCTGTTAATGAAGGAAATTTAGTAGATGACGAAGTATGCGTTACGGAAGTTAGTGAATACTTATTAGTTGACGACAATAAAAATTCTTTAAACGATAGTAGGAACTCGCTAGGTAATGATATTATTTCAAGTTTCCAGCCGAATGAGGATTGTGTAGGCCAGGTTGATAATATGGTTTTAAATAAAGTACATGAAAACCAGACTGAGAATCAGGATGAAAAGTTGACACAGAGTTATACTGTAGGTAGTTTAGCTGATACTTCGGAAGTTATAGAGAAAGTTTGCAATAAAACGCACGAGTACGAAAAGCTTAATCTTCCTAAAACTGAAGCAGTGTTAAAGAATTTAAATGATAACGATTCTGATGTCGCAAGTTTCAAAGAAACTTTTTCGTCAAAAGAGGATAAAACTAAAGTTAAGGGGGATAAAAAACGTGAAAAAGCGCCTTCAGGTTCCAGCATTAAAACTGCAAATACTGAAGTAATTAAGGCGGTAAACAAGAAGTCGTATAAGCACAAATACGAAAAGCAGAGTCAGGTTGTTGAAAAAATAGAATCTGCATTAAAATTTAATACCGATACAAGCAAAAGTACGAAGAAAGGTAAAGTGTGCACTACAAAAACTCCATCAAAGGAGGAATGCGTCGCTGATAAGGTACACAAGGTTATAAAAAGGAAGAATGACAATTTTAAAGCTCCTTTGCATAAGTACAGGGAACGCAAGATATCAGCCGCCCAGCAAGGTTGGCCTCCTCCCAAGAGACCTCCTGTCCATCGTCAAGCCGGACCAGCGCCTCAGGACCTACGACCTGCTGCACGAAGGATGCCCACACGGTCAACGAACCCCTTTACTAGGACTGCGACCATCAAGAGAGGTTCAGCGGATTGGACAAACTGGTGCAGTGAAGTTGCTGCATTCATGAGGAACAAGTCTTGTATCAATTCTCTTATTCTAACTCCCACCCTTTAATAAAATCGAACCAAATTGGTTTGAAGTTCCCCAGTGTATATACTGTGTAAACATTTTGAGGGGAAGTGGTGAGGCACTGGAAAAAAAACGGTATACTGTTGTTTTATAAATTTTTGAAGGGGACATGTAGTGAAAAAAAATAATACATACTAACTACAGATAACAAACAACTAACATACTAACTTCACAAATCATAACACATGTACATTATAAATTGGGGTAGAGCAGATACAGTCAAGAAATGTCATGCTGTGCAATTGTGTTGTCACTTTTAATTAAAATAGATATTTTAGGGCGCAGTTGGCCAGCCCAGTATCCGCAACTCTGCAAATCCACTGTGTAATGGTGTCACCTGGACCCTTCGGGGTTAGTTTTGTAAAATGGTAGTGGCGTTTTTCCCCCACGCAACGTGTGGAAGGTTTTTTGGCTTTGCCACCCATTATGTAAAAAGTCAGACCAGCACGCGTTTTCAATTAGTTAACTGAAGCCGTTCAGACCTCAGTTACCTAATTTTTTTTTCGAGGGAGGCCAGTGTAAGGTATACACAAGATTCGATTCACAAGAATCGAACTTTTGAGTGAATTAAAGAAGCTGCTTCAGATATGCTAATTTTGGCATACGCGCTTAGTATAAATACCACGCAGCGTCATTAATGAAAAAAAAGGGGAGTTGTTGTTAAGGTTGAAAAGGTGTTATCCTGCTCTGGTGCTTTACGGGCCAGAAGTTTACGTGGCAGTACTGCTGGTTTGACTTACTGTTCGTGAGTATAAAAATATATTGTTCTTGAAAGCTGTATTTACATTCCGTACAAGTAGTACGCATGCTTATTGCTGTAAAAGCCAATTATATGTGCAGCGAATTCAATAAACATTATTTCATGTATAAACTGTGTTTGTATATAATTCAAATAGAGTGCTACTTCAAATTATATACACCCAAGTCTGGGTAGAAGTGAGCATAGATTCTCTATAAAGTACCAGAAAAAGAAATCACTTAACCAGCATTTAATAAATTAAATTCTAAAAATAAATCCTTAAAAATTCACCAGAAATCAGAAAATGGAGGTAAAGATTCGAAAAAGATTTCATTTTAAAGGAATTTTTATGATCTTTCTCGTGATATAAATTTTATAACCCTCAAATTGTTATTTTAAATGCAAACTCAAAAAAAGTTACAAAAACAGCTTGAAAATTTAATTTAAAAAAATCTAAGAAGAATTTTTCAAATATCTTTCTTAGTGCACCCCTATACTATAAGAAGAATCGCCATGCCAAATTTCAGCCCTTTAGGTCCTGCGGTTTGGTCCGTGCGTTGTATGTCAGTGAGTCAGTCAGTTACGGAACTGTTTCATATATATATAGATAATGAATGTACGTAACAAAAAGTGTGTTCTTACGGGCTCAGAATCATTCCGACGGTTATCCTAAGATATAAAAAAATTATTTTAAGTACTCTAATGTATTATAAAAATATTTACTTCCCAATACTGCAGTATCAAAATCCCAATACTGCATACATCAAAGCTGCTAAAATAAATGAAGCTATAAACATTTATAAAATTTGTAATTAAAAGATGGTTTAAATAGATGTTGTCCTGAAATAGCTGATTCCCCCGAAATCTAAAACGAAAAGAATACGATATGTACCAGTACCTAAAAGAAATTACGCTGATTTCAGGAAACTAGCATACTCCGTAATAGCAAAATTATGCTGGCACGCTTTGTTGTGATTCTACTTATATAATGCAGAGAAATAATTTCTTAGAGAGACAAAATTACTCACCAAGAAGTAGGATGTCCGTCATCCAAGCACTGAACACGATTGGAGCTGAGAGTGTTGTGTAGCGGTTGTCTCTCAAAAAAAGGGGCTCAAATTGTCAGGGTCAAAAGTTACGAAATCCCGACTTAGCCAGTTCCGCTAAGTTTCTTGGCATTTGTAATGGCAAGCTGAAGTTGGCAGATATTTTTTGAGATTGCAGAATGATGGCCACGACTTTTTTTACCTTCTATGACATTCAAGTGGATAAAATTATTAAAAGTATATTAATTTATCTGCATTTTATGTTAAAGTTTCAGTTTTTTACTGCGCTGGACTCAGATGGAATAAACGAAATGATAAATAAAAAGAAAATTAAAATTTTTAAAAATTTTGCGAGAGAGTTCTTTATTTTATGTCACATGAAATTATGCATGCATTCCATTTTTCTGAGCTTTTACCATTGTACAAATTCGTACAATACGAGTTACTCAGAGTACCTCCCGTACACCCCTGTCCATGGCACATTTCATAGAAGTGCACAGGATGTCAAGATATCTTGCAGTTCTCAAAACTTTAAAGCTTTAACTCCAAAACTTTAAAGCTTTAACTCTAAAGCTTTTTACTCATACATTATAACAGAAAAGGAATGCGCTTTACAAAAGAGGATCATCTCTCTATGAAGTTGAATCTCAATGGCTTATCTGGCATAATGATGAATCGCGTAAAAAAACCAATCTCTTCATGATGATACTCGATTTTGAAACTTCTTATTAACTGCAAGTATAAGAACATTATTGGTTAATAATTTTATCTCATTACAACGTAGCAATTTATTTAATAGATTACCACTAATAGTAGAACATTCACACTTGCGAAAACATTATCAAATAACCATTATTAATTTTTTTAAATCTTATTATCAACAACTGAAGATTTCTAACATAAATGAAATTAAGGATAATTAAATTCTTTACTTTCGATGTTCTGTTATGGCGGAATTTTATAATTTGGTGTAACTTAAGTTAAGACGCCTTTCGTTCGCTAGCACACCTCAGCGAATTTCTTGGAGTTATTTTGCAGCAATCGGTTATTTCAAATTGCAACAGTAAAAATGAGTAACCACCAGCGTTTAGATGATGGAATGAGGTGGCGAATTGTGGGGAGTCTAGAAGCAGGCCAATCTCAAGTCCAAATTTGTAGAGAGTTCAATTTAACGCCCAGCGTCGTGTGTAACTTATGGAAACAGTTCCAGGATACCGGATCCATAAAGAGAAAGCCTGGGCAAGGTCGTCCAAGAGCCACGACGGCCAGAGAAGATCGCCATTTGTCGATTATAGCGAGGCGAAACAGGAATGCTACAGCTTCTCAGCTCTTTCGTGACTTGTATGCAGACACAGGAACCCGTGTATCAAGGGTGACTGTTTCCAAAAGACTTCATGAGAGAATTTTGTTTGCAAGAAGACCTGCTGTTTGTGTCCCGCTCACTTCTACGAACAGGAGAATCCGTTTATCATGGTGCAGAGAGCATAGAGATTGGAGTATGGATCAATGGGCGACCGTTCTATTCACTGATGAGCCCCGGTTCAGCCTAAACACAGATTCTCGCCGTACGTTCATGTGGAGAGAACCAAGGACCCGCTACCTACCCTCCAATGTCCGCGAAATCGACCATTTTGGCGGAGGAGGTTTAATGGTCTGGGCGGGCATCATGTTGGATGGCCGCACATCTCTCCATGTCTTTGAAAGAGGCACTGTGACTGGTGTAAGGTAGAGGGATGAGATCTTGGAGCCCTATGTTCGCCTTTTCAGGGGTGCAGTTGGCCCTGAGTTCATTTTATTGGACGATAACGCGAGGCCACATAGAGCTCTTCTGGTAGACGAATTTCTAGAGAGTGAGGATATTTGCCGGATGGATTGGCCAGCCAGATCTCCAGACCTTAACCCTATAGAGCCTGTCTGGGACGCTCTGGGGAGGGTAATTGCAACTCGCAACCGCTCTCCGAGAACCATACAATGAAAACAGCGTTGCTGAACGAGTGGGACCAATTGCCACAGGAAATGATAAACTGTCTTATTTCAAGTATGAAATCACGCTGCGAGACCTGTATATCTGTAAGAGGGGACCATACCCCCTATTCACCAATCAATTAACCCATTTTTTTGTTTATTCTGCAACCGCGGTTTCATGCCTTCCGACTCCAACGAGTGTTACTAACGATCATGCGTGTGTATTACAATTATTGCATGGTTATTTGTTTTGTATTGTATCAATGTATGTACGTATTAAATTTCATTAAAATCGGTACAGTAGTTCTAGAGATAATCGACCAAGTCTGCAAATTTTCTTAATTTCTTACATCAGTGTACTTTATGGCTTTCTATAATGTCAGAATTACTGAGATACGACCCCGAACAGACAGATTAACGAGTGGACGGAGGAAGATATCTATGTTCTGACACAGATTTCCCAGCACTTTCTCAGGAAATACGCATGAGGCTTAACTTCTTGGACAAAGAATTTTGGCGGGAGCCGCTGGTTCATTTTGAATCCGCCCAGAATTTGCACAGAGGTTCAGAATGCGCTTCAGAAAACACCATCGATGTGTTTTAGATCCACCACAGCTGTGTTCGGGCTTTCCACGGGTAGTGAAAAACACCTCGATACTTGTGTGACGTCACACTACTAATTCCAAATGGGATTTCCAAATGTTTAGAGGTTGCATTTAAAATACGATATAGATTTATGAGAATGGGATTTAAAACACTATCTGCTAAGTCTCTTCAATTCTTTGGCAATAAATCTATGCGCATTATGCCTCTTTTGTAAAAATCTTCTCTATCTTTTTTTAAAGAATATAATTGTAACGAAACTTACACTGCTTAAAACACAAAGGAAAACAGACTTCCTAATGAGAAATTTTAGATTTACATTGAAATTTTAAGAAAAACACAACCCTTATTTTAAAAGAGAAACAAAACTTTAAGCAATTTTAATGTGCTAGCAGGATTGACGTAATTTTATCTTTTATCCCATAAGGCTGTGTGTACTAACCCTATTGGATTCGCTCACTCAATGTTAACCTATGGGGGAAAATTTTCCAACGATTGCCGACTTGGATTTAAAGATTTTTTTAAATTTGTACTCTGTGATAGAGAAAGAAATTTTACACCAATGGGCATTTTTTGTCTTTTTAAAAGAAATGCAAATAATATTTTTTAATTTAAACTATTAGGAAAAAATCTGGTATAGTGTGTTTTGAACACTCAAAAATTTCTTTGGTGAACGAAATTTATAAAATGAATCCTGTTGCAAGGTGCTGAAAGTTCCGACTATCTGAAAATACTATTTTTATTTGATTTATCAGCCTTTATGTAGCTGTAAATAGTTGACAAATTTTCTACATACGTTAAAAATGAGGCGAGGTAATCATATAGGGTTGTTACACAGCAACCTTAATTTTCTCTGGAAATATATGAGAGGAAAAAGATCAACTTTCAGGACTAAACGTATACTGCCTAATAACGATTTTCTGTACCTTTCAAACAGTGTTCCCATTTCTTTTATCTCTATTGGTTGTACAGAATTCGTAATACCATCTTCTCAATTCGTGAGACACTATTTCTAATCCCAGGAGGGCCAGACTTCAAAAGTACATTGATATAGTCTATGGGTTAACAGATGAACAGTTGGAAATATTTCAAAATTCATGGAGATATTAATAAATATCTTCAGGTATGATTATTTAGGCATACTCTATCGTGCAGTGATATTTATCACTTGATTTGACCCCTTTATTCAATAACGTAAAATATAAAAACCAGTTTTTTCTGTTATCATATGTATTTCATTTTAAGCATTTTAACATCCTACTGTGAAAGAAAAAGAAAATAATTTACCGTTAATATGGAGAAAAATAAGAAACTCAAAATGTGCAAGCATAAATTTCTAAACTCCTGTTTTTGCAAATCGGATAAAAAATAAATAAGTAACAAAAATAAAATCAGCTTGTGCTTTCAAGAACAAAAATAAATTTGTGCTTGGAAAGGACTCTGTACGACTCTGTAGTTTCACATTTCAAAATTTTCAAAACTTTTGTACTATCGAACTATTTTGTACTATCGAACGTTCAAAATATGTTTAATATCTTATGAAACGTTTAAATTATTCTTTCGTCAAAAACACTTTCCCTTCTGTAGCTCAATTGTTTTCTTCGTGTGTAGTTTTGAATATCTATAAACATGTTCTTTTCCCTTGATTTAAATTTTTTCTTTCAATTTCTAAAGTTGTGTATGAATAGCAAATAATGGCACTCACTCGGTAAAAGTATCACTAGCGTCTGCGAATCTTTTCCACGTGGGAGATGGAAAAAACTTCCAGAAGGGGAGGTTTCCACTCAATGGTTCGAGCTTACTGATACAATCAAATGATATCTGTACGGAGCTGATCATCTTCCTGCCATCCGAATCTGGGGGAAAATTTGGTTGCAGACATCCCAGCCGCGAGTCTAGACCAAGTAAGGACACAGCTGTTGAATAAAAAATTTGGCTTAGACTACTGGCATCTTATAGCTTCTTCGATATTCATAACTATGATACTACAGCGAATCCTGAAAACACAGATTTCCTATATACTAGCCGCAGCGCGACCAGCATGGTCGCTTTTAGTTTTATATTTTCTTTTGCAAAACAACTCAACTGAACGTAACATATGTAAGGGATGTTACCATTACCTGTCATAATAAATATACGTTGTTAAGGAATATTCTTCATAAGGCTGATTCTAAAACATCGTGATTAAAAAATATGAATTTCCATTACTTCAGAACAGAGTTAAAGATAAGACTGAGAAACCCAACACCAATGATTTTAAAAATTACACCCCTCTCTGTATGTACTATTTTTCAAAATTTAGATATCTACACTCTATCATTACATCAAATAAGAAATTGTTGGGGAAAAATTTTCAGCAAATTTTTAAAAGAGAAATAAAAATTCAGCAAGTACTAAAATATAATGTGGATTACATGACTATATAGAGAATCTATGCTCACTTCTACCCAGACTTGGGTGTATATAATTTGAAGTGGCACTCTATTTGAATTATATACAAACACAGTTTATACATGAAATAATGTTTATTGAATTCGCTGCACATATAATTGGCTTTTACAGCAATAAGCATGCGTACTACTTGTACGGAATGTAAATACAGCTTTTTAAGAACAATATATTTTTATACTCACGAACAGTAAGTCAAACCAGCAGTACTGCCACGTAAACTTCTGGCCCGCTAAGCACTAGCGCAGGATAACACCTTTTCAACCTTAACAACAACTCCCTTTTCATTAATGGCGCTGCGTGGTATTTATACTAAGCGCGTATGCCGAAATTAGCATATCTAAAGCAGCTTCTTTAATTCACTCAAAAGTTCGATTCTTGTGAATCGAATCTTGTGTATACCTTACACTGGCCTCCCTCGAAAAAAAAAATTAGGTAACTGAGGTCTGAACGGTTTCAGTTAACTAATTGAAAACGCGTGCTGGTCTGACTTTTTACATAATGGGTGGCAAAGCCAAAAAACCTTCCACACGTTGTGTGGGGGAAAAACGCCACTACCATTTTACAAAACTAACCCCGAAGGGTCCAGGTGACACCATTACACAGTGGATTTGCAGAGTTGCGGATACTGGGCTGGCCAACTGCGCCCTAAAATATCTATTTTAATTAAAAGTGACAACACAATTGCACAGCATGACATTTCTTGACTGTATCTGCTCTCCCCCAATTTATAATGTACATGTGTTATGATTTGTGAAGTTAGTATGTTAGTTGTTTGTTATCTGTAGTTAGTATGTATTATTTTTTTTTCACTACATGTCCCCTTCAAAAATTTATAAAACAACAGTATACCGTTTTTTTTCAGTGCCTCACCACTTCCCCTCAAAATGTTTACACAGTATATACACTGGGGAACTTCAAACCAATTTGGTTCGATTTTATTAAAGGGTGGGAGTTAGAATAAGAGAATTGATACAAGACTTGTTCCTCATGAATTCAGCAACTTTCTTGCACCAGTTTGTCCAATCCGCTGAACCTCTCTTGATGGTCGCAGTCCTAGTAAAGGGGTTCGTTGACCGTGTGGGCATCCTTCGTGCAGCAGGTCGTAGGTCCTGAGGCGCTGGTCCGGCTTGACGATGGACAGGAGGTCTCTTGGGAGGAGGCCAACCTTGCTGGGCGGCTGATATCTTGCGTTCCCTGTACTTATGCAAAGGAGCTTTAAAATTGTCATTCTTCCTTTTTATAACCTTGTGTACCTTATCAGCGACGCATTCCTCCTTTGATGGAGTTTTTGTAGTGCACACTTTACCTTTCTTCGTACTTTTGCTTGTATCGGTATTAAATTTTAATGCAGATTCTATTTTTTCAACAACCTGACTCTGCTTTTCGTATTTGTGCTTATACGACTTCTTGTTTACCGCCTTAATTACTTCAGTATTAGCAGTTTTAATGCTGGAACCTGAAGGCTCTTTTTCACGTTTTTTATCCCCCTTAACTTTAGTTTTATCCTCTTTTGACGAAAAAGTTTCTTTGAAACTTGCGACATCAGAATCGTTATCATTTAAATTCTTTAACACTGCTTCAGTTTTAGGAAGATTAAGCTTTTCGTACTCGTGCGTTTTATTGCAAACTTTCTCTATAACTTCCGAAGCATCAGCTAAACTACCTACAGTATAACTCTGTGTCAACTTTTCATCCTGATTCTCAGTCTGGTTTTCATGTACTTTATTTAAAACCATATTATCAACCTGGCCTACACAATCCCCATTCGGCTGGAAACTTTAAATAATATCATCATTACCTAGCGAGTTCCTACTATCGTTTAAAGAATTTTTATTGTCGTCAACTAATAAGTATTCACTAACTTCCGTAACGCATACTTCGTCATCTACTAAATTTCCTTCATTAACAGATGTGTGAATATCATCTAAAATATCAGGTATAGCATTAATAATATCAGGTATAGCATTAATAGAAGTGTCCGATGATTTATTTTCTAAACCACTAGCATTAGTATCGGCCCTATTTTCAGAAATTTGTACTGGAATTACCTCATCATTCCAGCTAGACTCACTTTCTTTATAAGCCACAAAAATACCCTGACTTTCACTATTCTCAAAATAATGATTACTACTCGGACAAAATAATACATTTGACCAAACAGTTTCAACAGGTTGAACCATATCATGTGAATCAACTTGCCAGTGCAAGTAAGGTGCTTCCCTATTATTTTCTTTAAGTGCACTAATTTCATTATAACGCCGTGCGCTTCTATTATTTTGCGTGCGGTACTGCTTACGCTGCTGGTTTGAAACTCGCGAAAAATTTTGGCGCGGCTGTATAAAACTTCTCGTACCTGAATGACGGTGAGGGGTAGCGAAGAAATGTCTATTGTCATATTTAGCTAAAGCTTGAAGGAGGGTAACCTTGCTTGTAATTGTTTGATTATCTAAAAAATCTTGAACACTTGGCTTCAAACGTTGGATAACTATTTTTAAGATTATCGCTTCCGTCAACTCTTCTAAATATTCCTCACACTTGGAAATCTTTTCCGTAGCAAAATCTAACGCAGACTGACCTTCACGTTGCCTTAGCGAATAAATTTCCGCTTCAATTTCACTTTGATTAAAGGTCTTTGGAAAAACACTAAGAAACTGTTGCTTGAATGACAAATAGTCAAAAATCAGATTACTGCTTTTCATACACGTGTACCACTGATATGCACTACCTCTTAAAGCGGCTAGAGCAATTTTAAGTTTATCCCCCTCTGGGGTGCATTGTTGCTGAAAGTAATGCTCAATTTTCTTTAGGAATTGGCTTGAGGGGCCGCCATTGAAGGTGGCTTCGAATGGCGCAATTTGCTGAACCATAATTACCCGAGGAAAATTTCCAGCAGGATTTTGTTCTACAACACTCATTTTTTAAATAGTATATAAGTACTTGCAACAATTTTATCAATATACGTACACAGTACACAGTTTTTAATTTCAATTATGTTCTTCGTTACAAATTTAACGCTAACTACCAGGGTATATATATTTTTCGGGCGCCAGTATAGAGAATCTATGCTCACTTCTACCCAGACTTGGGTGTATATAATTTGAAGTGGCACTCTATTTGAATTATATACAAACACAGTTTATACATGAAATAATGTTTATTGAATTCGCTGCACATATAATTGGCTTTTACAGCAATAAGCATGCGTACTACTTGTACGGAATGTAAATACAGCTTTTTAAGAACAATATATTTTTATACTCACGAACAGTAAGTCAAACCAGCAGTACTGCCACGTAAACTTCTGGCCCGCTAAGCACTAGCGCAGGATAACACCTTTTCAACCTTAACAACAACTCCCTTTTCATTAATGGCGCTGCGTGGTATTTATACTAAGCGCGTATGCCGAAATTAGCATATCTAAAGCAGCTTCTTTAATTCACTCAAAAGTTCGATTCTTGTGAATCGAATCTTGTGTATACCTTACAACTATCTGTATGTACTATTATTCACAATTCAGATATCTCCACTTAATTATATCAAATAATAAATTGTTGAGAAAATTTGTTCACTTATAAAATGGGGTAAAAATTCAGCAAGTACTGAAAAAAGTGTAGAAAATTAACTATTACTGGCTCTCGGTTGCTATGCCGGTGACGGTTAAGTCTAACTTCGCAGTCATTTATGCTCTCTCTTTCACGCCTCTCTCTTAATGAATTATTTCTTCTTTGCGTTCTTCCTTGAGACTGTTCCCAATTTTCACTTGATCGTGCAGCTCGCTTTCGAGCATTACTGATTTCGGTGCATAAATCCATGTTGACACGCGGTTGCAAATTGTGGACGGCCGCTAATGTTTACATCTGGTAGTTGCAGCCGTTGCCATTCGAAGTGTAGAAATATCGTCGATTTTCGTGTCGCATACCTACGCTTTATATGTATATAGATTTCCTTCATATACGGTTTTTTATTATAGGTCTGAAATTTTGTTATTTATTTATCTGAGAAATCCCTTTTTGCTATTTCCTTTTAAGTTTATATTCTAACATAATGTTAACTTAAATATGGACTCTCATTGTCATAGCTCTCATATTTCTAATGTATTCTATACATAATATTGTGACCTCTTTATTTCTGGGGTAACACATTCTATTGCTCAAGGGCCCTCATTAGCGGTTATTTCAATTGTTCCAAAAATGCTTGTCAATTTCTTCCCATGTTCCCAAGTTTGCGAACATGCCCCTCTCCTGTCAACGAAAAAAAATTTGTAACATTTTAGTCTATATTACTATTTCTTATCACTATCTTTTTAACATACCCATGAAACATAGAATAGACCCTAAAATAACGAAAAGTAAAATGATTGTAAAAAAAGTAGTGTAATAAACAACATGCAGATCAATTCAAGCTACAATATTTCTCATTCTGAGCAATATGTAACATTCTTCAGTTTTCGAGTATATTTCACAGAGTATTAGATTAAAATTATGGTGCTTTTTTTTGTTTTTATTAGCAATATAACCATATCCACAATGGTTTCGTTCACGGATATATGCTTTACCTTCGAAAAAATTCTTAGGATATTGCACTGTATGAATGATTCTAGATCAGGCATGTCAAACTCGCTGCCCGTGGGCAACATGCGGCCCAGGCCTAGCCAATATAACGGCCTGTAAATATCGTGTAACCTTCTGCACCTTACGCACAGGCACACTATTTCCACTAGCAGTGAATATTTTAACAGCCGACTACCACATGGCAGACCAGTAGTCTGGTCAGTAAATAGTTTTGTACGAAGGGATTTCTTTGGTGGGTGTAATACAGGTTATATTTCGTTTTCCAAGAACGCTTATTAATTTGTGCAATTATTCAGTGTCTGGGTTAATGTTAATGTTCAATATAAAAAGTGTCAGGAAGAAAACATTAATATTATTGTTGTTCTTGTGTTTTCTTTTGTACTATACTTTTTGAAATAAACCTACTGTAACATATTCCTTGCTTGGTGTCAAAGCCGACAAGCTAGGTAGCGTCACACTGGTTATGTATAGTGATCAAACAGCTTACTAATAAGAACTTTGTTACAATAATATCAATTTATTTGGAATATTCTGGATTAAAATATTTCACGATTAGGTCGTGTTCTGGAACATCAATTATACACTAGTAATGTCCGCTGAAGTCTGCGACGCACGTTGAAGATAGTCGATTCGGCTGTCTGGATGCACTGTCGCTACGGATCGTCGATCAGGCCTTCAGGAAATAGAGCTCTAATCGCAGAAGTCTCAGTTGCTGGAAACGGATCCCACTCATCGGAACCGGCTGGAATGAGGCGAACTCGAACTCCAAGCGTAATTCTATCTATTTATCACAGAGTAGTGGATGGCTCGTCCCACACTCTCACCAAAGAAGCTAGCTGCTTCGAAAATATAGAAGATAAAGCTTTGATCTCTAAACGACCCTTCTCAGCGAGAAAGAGGTCTTCATCCTTCAGAAACAGGATCGGGATTGGCCTAGGATCTGGATCAGATCCAATAGCAAAAACAGTCTCCGACTCTCCTCTCCTCTAGTCTCGTCTCTGTAAAAATCTCCTGCATCCCCTTTTAAAACTTTTTTTCCCTGGCTAGATATGTAACAACCCCGCTCCTTGATCTGGGCTCTCATAGGCCCTTGGTTTTGTCCCGTGTGCAAAACGATACCTGTTTTCATATCGTTATCGCACCGGTGGATCATTATTGCCTCTCATCAGGAGGATGGTCTGCTTTTGTTACGCTTTTGTGTTATAGTGTCTACGCTCCGAGACATCGTGGCGACTCGCTATTGTAAGTCGCTCCTCACCTGCGAGTCGAACAGCTGATTCTTTTTTAAGCCACCCCTCGCTCGGGGAAAAATATTGCATCTTCGCAGTTCGCCGATGGGCTTACTCTGTTTCAAGCCGAGATGACAACCGAAGCCTCAGTTTCAACCGAACACAACTGTTGAAGTGACATTTGTGCAATTTCATGCTTAACGAAATTGACATATAACAGAAAGGGTATATCACGTGATAACCCTGGTCGGGTGTTGTGTGATAAAATACCGGTTTCTGACACTAAGGACGTTGTCTGTTATCAATAAAGAAAAATATTTCTGATGCTAGGTTTCACTATAAACTTTAACTGACGAACTCCGAGAAAAAGCTGCGATTAATTTTCAAGTAAAGAAAGTCACAACATTTTCACGAACAATCCAAGAATAATAGTTGAAAATCCCGCTTACTATACATTTATATAAATTTTTACCATAGAGTAGCTTTTTCAAATAAACCGCACTCTTTCTTAGAAATTTTACCATTACTTATTTTTTGAGCGCTTTCTTAAAGGCGTTAAGGTTACATAAAAATTAATATGAATATTGACACAATATATAGACACCTATAGTTGAATACCAATTTTTTCTAGATTCTCTCTACACTTTTATTGATTCAAATTCAGTTCTGAAGGGATAAGGTCCTTCATGTTCATACATGGTCTGTAAATCATCAGCACTGAACGAAACAGCAAAATTCAAGGATCCAAATTTCTCTCGATATATGTCACCCAATATTTTCCGTTTATCTAGCATATTTTGAATGAAATTTTCTCACTTGCAGTTACCTGTAGTAAAAAAGGGACAATCCAAAACTAAAATTATTTTGGAAAGAAAAAAAGTACGTTGCTAATATGTATGGTTCCCATAAATTTAAACTTAAATTAATCGGTTTAAGTGTTAGTGTATGTAGATTTGACACAATTTTACTACATTCGTCTAGACTGTTTACTATAAGTAGATATAATCATAAAACTTATCTTGTGAAAGCCTTAAATATCATTTAATATTGAGGATTTCGTCTACAACTTTGTAAATCATACACAATTGGTGCACAAGTTTCTAGATTAATGACATGTGATTTTTGTACGTAACTTCGAGGAATACTTGATTTCATAATTGTTAAACTGTGCTCTAACCAGAGAAGGATATCACAGGCCAACGAAAGTTTTTTTCTATCATCCACAGTTTCGTCACAATGTGACTTCGTCGGAAACTAGAAAATTAGCCCAACATACCATAGAAAATAAAAAAAAATAAATGTTATAATATGAACAAACTTTTATTCAAGTATAAGCATGAAAAAACCTTTTTATTACATGGATTTTATGTATGTTTTGGCTTATATTTCCTTTCCCTCTTCTCCTTAAATCTCCTGATATTGCTTTTTCGCATGTGAATCGCTTGCTCAACTTCTCGGTGAAGTGACCAACAGTAGTCTCCCATCATATTGGTATTCCAACGGCCTTGTACCGTCTTTCCATCAATTTAATATCTTGATGAAACCGCTCACCTTGCTCCTCACTGACATCACCCAAATTATCTGGGAAAAAATCAAGGTGACTGTTCAAAAAGGGAATTTTGAGGCTCATCAAGCAGCCTAACTTTTTGAACTTTTCCAGCATGTTGGCTACAGTAGAAATATAATGTGGGTCCTTTTTGTTGCCTAAGAACTTGGTCACAATCTGCTTGAATGATATACAAGCCTCCCTCTCTTTCAAAGTCCTTTTTGATTCAAAGTTGGGATCGAACATCATTTTTCGGATGTCAGGCCCAACAAACACGCCTTCTTCCGATTTTGCTTCTGAAAGATGAGGAAACTTTTCGCAGAGATACTTGAAACATTCTCCATCTTTGGGTAAGGCTTTCACAAACTGTTTTATTAGGCTTAATTTTATGTGTAGAGGTGGAAGAAGAATGTTTTCTGGGTCCACGAGGTTATTGCGCAGAATGTTCCTCTCTCTAGGCTCTAAATATTTTCTTGCAGGCCAGATTTTTCAGGACCAATGTTGATCCCTTGTCCTACCGTCCAATTCACATAAGAAACATGGGAATTTGGTAAAGCCACATTGTTGGCGGTTAGCTTATGGCGTTGAATTCGCTAAAAATGTCACTTCTTTAAATATTGAGTGTTGAAATGTGAAAAAATGGTGGATGATACGGCTTTTTTATTGTCATATTTGGTTTCAGCACACTAAAAACCACAAGAATAAGGCAAATTTATTCAAAAAGTCTTTCATGTTGACCTGTGTATTTTATGAAAACACAAGCAGGTGATAATTTGCAAATAATTTCTATAATTCAGAAGCAGTTAGATCTTTGAAGCTTTTTACTCCATTAGATAAATACTTGCTAATAAAACTCAGTTTGCGAGCATTGATCCATAAGGCGAATTATGAGCTATAAATAGGTAAAAATAACTCAAGGCTAAAAACCTACAGCTTCCACCGTATCAATAACTCTAATGTTTCATTTTTTTTCGAAAGAGGACACTTGGAAAGAATATGAAGAATATAATTTCGCTATCAAGTGTTTTGAAAGACAGAAAAATTCAGTGCTGCTGATTAATGATTTCAGAACAGATGATGCTATGATGATATGCTAAAAAAATTTAGTTAATGCCACATAAAGATTTTGAGTACTATCTTCCGAAGATCAGTGTTGAAATATAGAAAAAAAGCATTAAAAACAGTCTTCTCTAATCTCATTTGTTCCGAAAAATTATCATGTATGACAACGTTTCCGGCTTTAAAAATCTCTTTGAAAACCGAGATAAATTTATTTAGAAGGTTCGAGAAGGTCAGTATAAAAATTGTGTAAATTAAGCAACATTGATTTTAGATATTGAAATGGAAATGTCTGTAGCTGTAATAGTTTTGTGGAGTTAGCCACACAAAGATTTTACAGATCGGCGTCCCAGTTTGAGCCTCTTCTGAAAATTTACAGACAGTATAAATGATTATAAAATGTTCGAAAACATTTTGCATGATAGGTAGTTACTTGGATTTAAGAACGAAAAATGTGGAACTTTGAATGTGCAGGTTAATTAACAAACTCGTTGGTCGTTTTATAGCGATACGTTCATTTTTTGCTACACGAGGGCTAATTAGACCTACTACTTAAAGCCGATTTCGAACGGCTACAAACATCCCTGCCAACAGTGGGACTCGAACCCTCAGACTTTGGTAACGCTGGCCAGCTCCCTACACGTTGGGCCATTGTCCCTAACTAAGAAGCACATAATGTAATTTACATAATACTATCTATGACGTAAATAGGTAGATAAATGTTACTGTTTACCCGAAAAAAGTCATTACTCTATAGGATGAAAAAAGTCATTACTCTATAGGTGCATCTCCGAGTTTTGAAGCCCAGAAACAGCTTATTTTAAAATATCAATTTCATAAGCAAGACATCATCCGTTAGAAAAATTGAAAAAAAATCCCGGAAGGGTTGAGGTCAATCGGCTAGGAAAACATGTCTTTTTCTGAAAAATTTAGCGCTTTGGACTATGAACAATGTATTTCAATTAATTTAACTGGAGACTAGATGTTAGAAGCGCTGGTATTAGTGCGAAAACATTAACTAGACACATTGCTATCTCAAAATTGGTAATTCGGAAATCATGTAGAAGCATTAATGGAGTATTTAAAAGCAATGTGAAGTATACTCCACATATATAAAAAATTCTCAATTGTTTTTAGCAGTTTATGTACAACAGATGCAGCCCAAAATTAATTAAATGGATTCTTCTGTAAATAAATAACTTTACAAATAGAAATCGAAATATAAAGGAAAACTAACTGAAATTAAGAAATTAATTGTGTTGCCAGAATACAGTTTTAATACATCAACTAAATACAGAAACCTAATAATTTATCTTACATGAAACAAAATTAGATGCCTAATTAGATGTGTTTTCCAAGACAATAATCAGATGTCGAGCTGAAATCAGAACCTACAATCACAGAAAGCACCCATGCAAACTTTAATTGGGATGTTTCAAAAATAAATTAAACCTAAAAAAACTGCCTTTTAGTAAAATTTCAGAGGATGCAGTCTGTAAACATTCAACTGAGTGATGAAATTCTGCATGAGAACTAGTAATTTCTGAGGCTCTTATTCTTTGGTAACTATACATTTATGTAAAAAAAAATTTCTTTTTTGTATCTCTTTATTCCTTTCCACTGTTAGAGTCGTAGATGCCAAATACATTCGTTTCTGTCGACAGTTTGACGGACTAGATAATAAAAGACTATAAAAGACTCCAAAACACTAGTAAGAAAATCATATGTTCAGTCATTTTTTCCATATAACTTTTAAATATGTTAACATGACATCGGTTTCCTAGAAAAACCTTACAAAAGTTTACAATTTAATTGAAAAGGAATTTTTTCGTCTAATTTCAAAAATTTAGTTCATTTGCAATAGTAGAAGTTAAAGTAAAATTACAGATTTCCCTCTTAGTCTATTGAAGAATTGAAATACTGCTCAAAAGTTATCTTGAATTCTGAAGAAGGAATGATTTCAAGTCTCAATGAATTCGCGAACATCAGTTCACTCAGGACACGGACCACAGAATGATAATAGTTTAAGAATAATTTAATGTTTTAAACTTGATAACTAGTGCCAATGTCAAAATTATCACTAACAGTATTATGAGCGAGCACCTGGAGCAAAGTGTTCAGACCGAGTCTTCTATCCTAAAGAAGGCACTCTACCAAATGCACAATCCCGGCGATGTAAGGAGGTCTTAATTTTACTGACTTCCTTCCCACATTTTCCCTCTTCCATGGACGCATCAAGAAGTTGTCCTGTACAAAATAAGTTTATTTTATTAATTTACTTTCATTTCATTATTCAAAGACACAGAATTTCTTCTTCACGATAGATTTTAATATGTTATCCAATGGTCCTTCATCAGGCATTATTATAACTGACGTTAAACTCGTGTGTCCGAACTTCGGGGCCTCTACCACCTGAACAATCTCGTCAGTATCAGGAAGTGTTATTTATAGAGACTTTCCTTATTACAATATAAATGCGAAAGTGAATATCCAATTTTTAATAAATTCATTTAAATTAGTATGAGAAAAACTATAACTATAACTATAACTGGTAAGAACACCCATGCGGTTCCAATCAGTGGAAGCATGGTCACAGAGGGAAGATCTTCGAAAGGTTTTGCAGCTTTCAAAGACGCATCATAGAAGTAAGGCTGCGTTTCGGCCGCAATCGTTGTCCATCTGAGACTTTGCTTGTAGTTTGCAGCAAACTTTAGCTTTGCTCCAAGCAGATTTTCAATAAATACACGGCACCTTAACATGATCAACTTTTCTACTAAAATATAAATATACAACTTTTTTACCATTTTTGCAATTATATTAATAGCTCACTAAAATCTACGAGATATTTGGTTTCTTAATAACGCCTCCTGTCGATTTACATAGATGCAAATTATCTTTTTCACTGATACGAAATCTCTTCATGAATTTATTTCAGAGTAACCTTTATAGGATTTTTAACTTTTTACTCCATGTCTTAGCTTTAATGACAATTTTTTTTATGTTTCTATATTAAATTCCTAACAATATTAGAGGAGAAACCAACCAGGTAAAACAATAGTCCGCTTAGTTTTAACTTTATACGTGAATACACACACAAATGTATTGAAAAGATATTTGGAAAAAATTACAAATCCATTCATTACAACTACTGTACAGATTTTAATATGATTATCCAAAGCCAAGTTGCATTTGTGTGTCTTGAAGATCACAAATTTCTGAAACAAACCTTCGTTTGATGATAGTTTACAATGTGGACATATGTATCATTATTAAACGCTTCTTGGTTCTCTTTGTCTGAATGTGTTGGTTTTTATATAATATATATATATATATATATATATATATTAATGAGCAGTATTTTGCAACCATTAAATAACTTTCGATACGAAAAACCGTTTCCTTCCTTTATGTGCGAATAGCAAAATATGTGGTACATATGAAGTTGAATACCACAGGATGAACTCGGTAGAAGCTGCTGGAAAAAAATCTTAAAAACGACTGCTAGCTTTCACAAAATATATGCATAAAAACAATGGAAAGAAAAAAAGTACCCAGAGTGTTAAAAAGAAAGTAAATTTTGCGATCTTTAGATATCAGTAGAGACAAGTCAATGTGAAAAGATATCCGAGTGTTTCTATATTTTAAGCTTGATTCCAGGAATTATCGTTTGTTAAGGATATTTTTTTAAAATTTATCAACATGAGGTCTTATCTCGACACTTCAAGAAAAAAAATAATAATACCTCGAAATAAGGCGAGGTTGTGTAGAGGTATCGGCTACAAGTTATCTGTTTTAAACGATCAAAAATTCCCTATCGTGGAAAAGAGTTACTATTCGACCTCTAATTCATAGTATATGAATTGACGGCTTGTGCTATGGTGACGTAATAAAGAATAAGACTCTCTGAACTTTTTATTCTTTTTGTCCCTGAGAACTGTATATAAAATTATATTATTAGAACTTATGTACAGTCTCTACGTCCCGATAGATCTAGCTCAGTAAATGTTAATCCGGGTGCAATAATGTGCACTTGGTGTGTTCGCTTTATTCAGACCATATGATATTAAAGGAAGATTTCTCTTTATTCAAATTTACAATTTAAAATTATTTCCTTTTTTCACTTAGAATTAAGGATTAGCTCCCCAGTTTTTGGTTGCAATTTATGCTGTTTAAATGACATGTTATCATTAAATAAGAGCAATAATTATGTTACAACATACATTACATGCATTGAAATTTATGTGGTGCAGTTCAGTAACATTATAAGCAATAAAATATCGTTTTTAACAGATTTCTTCTTTTGATATTGAATTTCGTAATTTTTTTTGTATCGTCAAAGATATCCAGCAGATTTACAAATTGGCTATGCTAAAGCTCGAATGTGCCGAAAGTTTTCAGTAATAAGTATATTAGTGAATAAAAGTTTATGCTCGATTGGTAAAACGAAAGAATACGCATGTTTAAAACTGTTAGATATGTAACTCTCTCCCTATCTCTAGTGAGGGACATAAATCTTTGATGCACGTTTTCGCATTTAAATAGTGTGACAGTTCAGGATTTTTTGGGGGGAAATAAAACATTTTGCTGTTATGACAAAAATATATATATGTATATAACCCTTTTTCGCTCTCAAAAGAAATACTTTAAAAGAGGAAAATATACCGATATTTCAAAATCTGATAACGAGGGTAATATTCTCTATAATATAATATTGCTTAGATAACAGCTCTTCTATCTCAGTTGCTAGTATCTAAAGTACAGAAAAATTAGCGCGTATTAACTGTAATGTGCATGCTATGAAAGTTTAAAAAATCTAATTAATGTATAATCACTGGAAAAATTTCAAGACTTATAGCTTAAAGACATATTGTAAAAAATTAATGGAGAAAATCATTAAAAAAATAAACAACTTTAAAGGACATTTCTTCAGTTGCTGTAAATTTATGTTAAAATACCTGCAATCCAGCCTCTCAGTAAGATAGAAATAAAACTCAATTAGAATTGAAAAGAAAGTGGTGAAAGGCAGAAATGAAATATTGAGGGCTGATGGATTAATTTACTATAAGTAAATTTTGGAAAATAAATAGCCTGTATACAAGTGATTAGAAATTCAGCACCAGGCGTTATACGCAATAATTTAACTGGAGCTGTAATACCTAGAACTGAAAAGAAGAAAATATATCCAGATTAAAATATTTGATATCTAGTTTAATAAAATTCTCTAAGATATTATATTGTTTAAATAACGTCTCTTCAATCTCATATACTTATATCTACAGTACAGAAAAATATCCTCGCATTAACTGTAATGTGTAAAATAAATCAAAGTTTTTAAAAATCTAATTAATGTGCAAGCATTTCAAAAAAATTCAAGACTTATAGTAAAAGCGGGAAGACATATAATAAAATATTAACGAACAGAAAAGCATGAAGCAAACGAATAACTTCAAATTGCATTTCTTCAGTTACTGAAAATTATTGTTAAAATACCTGCACTTCAGCCTCTTAGTAAGGTAGAAATAAAACTCAATTAGAATTGAAAAGCAAAAAGTAAAGGACAGAAATGGAATGTGTATTAATTTCTTACTAGCGAGCTTTGGGAAATAAATAAATTGTGCACAGATGATTAAGAATTCAGCACCAGTGATTATAAACAATAATTTAACTCATCGTATAATACCTTGAACCATCGTCAACGTGGACGAAATGCTTTGAGAATTAAAAGTAATTGAACAACGGGGTAAAGTACCGTGATTATTATTACCTCAAACCACCATAAAATTTGTAAATAATCTGAAATCATACAGGAAATGGTCTCGTAACATTCTGCTCTTACTAATTCGTTGACAATTTAAAGATTTTAAATTATAGATTAAAACTCTGTTATGGCTTATTTATTACGAAATAAGGAATGTTCAAAAAGAAAAGAAAATAAATTGACAAAAATAGTTAATTCAGCATTTGAAGATTGAATAAGGTTTTTCTTCAATAAATTTTTTTATTGGATTTGTACACTGGTTTGTATGGGTAGTATAAACAGTCCTTCTGCTTCTCATCTTTCTGGTTTGATTTTATTTCAACGATTAGTTCTTAGATGGAAGCGCCAAAATCTAAGCAAGAATCGGTAATAATTCTGTAATTTTTTTTCTCGGTTGGTAATAGTGCTTCCGTCATCTGACACTTTTGAAAACGAAAGGCAATGTGATATGACTGCCTCGAATTATAAACTATCATTGAAACTCTCCAAACTTAAAGGAAAACATTATTAGATTTTTCCTAGATTAACCTTTGTATGGTGAGGTATTTTCCCCTTTTTTTCAAAGGAAAACAATTTTTATTGCTTCAGGATGTGATCGTATTCACAAATAAATCTCTCAGAAGCCTTCGTTTTATGATAATAAAGAGAAAGATTGTGGGTAAATTTTTACATTATATACGTAAATCAATCTTTGCATTCATTGTTTTGATATAAAAATCGAGAAGTGTTTGAAATGGTTCTCATTAAAATTTTTGTAGGCATTTAATAGTGAATATTTGCATGATTCTACAATATATCTGAACTTTTTAAAGGCCAACTAAAGGTTTTTCAGTCTAAAATTTCTAAATATAAACTATGTTATGACAAACAGTTTTTTTTAATAATTGTGTGTTCATGACATTTTATTTCTCTATCAGTGTTTTAACCAATATTTCTTAAATTAATTATCACTTTGATTACTCGTTAAGCAAACGGAAGACAATATTTTTAGAACTCGATATTTTACTGCTTATTTTTCGTTTATCTGTAGGATGAGTAAATTTCTTTATAAAAAGTTTCAAGAGTTTTATGAATTCTATATTATTTCAATATGGTGAGGAACAGGGGAAAAAGTAACTATTTTAAAAATTGACTCAAATTTTCATTAACTTCAGTAATATATACTGGAAATGTCCTACTTTGCTTATTCTGGTAAGTCTACACTCACATTTGTTTTGTCCTATCAAAATTAGGTGAAAATGTTCTGTTAATACATATTTCAATTTTTAGCAACGGTCTCATAAATTATAAAATCTTTAACTTCATATTTACTAGCTGGTCACCAATTAAGTGAAAAAAAAAATTACGCAGCATGAAGCTCTGAACATCAATTAAAAGATTAAAAGATTTTCATAGTAGAAAATAAGAAAATTATAACTATAAATTTCTTTATGCAATTCATTAGAAATATGCGTCCGAACTATGGAAACCAATCAAGGAATAGAAAAATAACTGAATATTTCACTAAGAAAATGTGATACTCACAAATAGATTTTGAGCTGAAGTAGCTTATCCCCCCTGAGGTTTGAAATGAAACGAATAGAACATTTACTTGCACCTAAACGAAATTATTGGGTATCAGGAAATTGTCATAATCCGTATTAACAAAATAAAGCAAGCGCGCTTTGTTTTGATTCTACTTATCTCGTGCATAGATATAAACCATTAGGGAGATAAAATTACATACCAAGTCGTAGGATGTCTGTCATCAAAGCACTGAACACTCTTGGAGCTGAGATTGTTGTGTAGAGGTTGTCTCTCAAATACTCTGACAAGGTCAAAAGATACGAAATCCCAACCAGTTCAGCTAAGTTTGTTTGCATTTCTCATGACAAGCTGAAGTTGGCAGCTATTTTTTGTGATTAAAGAATATTGTCCTAAGAATTTTTTTCTTATTATGACATTCGAGTGGATTAATTTATTATATTTATTTAAATCTAACTGCACTACATGTTATAATTTCAGTTTTTCACTGTGTTGAAATAAACGGAATGATAATAAATGTAGGAGACTTAGTTTGAAAAATTTTGTGACAGACTTATTTATTTCAGGTTACATGAATTTATATAATACATTCCATTATTCTAAATTTTTACCATTATGCTATTTCGTACTTTACCAGTTACTCAGAGTACCTCCTGTGCACCCCATCTATGTCACATTTCATAGAAGTCTCCAGGATGTCAAGATGCCTTGCAGCTCTCTTCCAAACTTTAATGACGGATACGTTAAATTCTCTTTATGGGAATTGTTTCAGGTAATAAATTACATCCTGTGTGTTATCTATATATATAAAACAGTTCCGTAACTGAATGACTCACCGACTGACATACAACGCACAGACCAAACCGCTGGACCTAAAGGACTGAAATTTTGCATGGCGATTCTTCTTATAATGTAGGGGTGAACTAAGAAAGATTTTTGAAAAATTCTTCTTAGATTTTTTTAAATTAAATTTTCAAGCTGTTTTTGTAACTTTTTTTAAATTTGCATTTAAAATAACAATTTGAGGGTTATAAAATTTATATCACGAGAAAGATCATAAAAATTCCTTTAAAATGAAATCTTTTTCGAATCTTTACCTCCATTTTCTGATTTCTCGTGAATTTTTAAGGATTAATTTTTAGAATTTAATTTATTAAATGCTGGTCACGTGATTTCTTTTTCTGGTACTTTAAATAAATTTATCGTCACGTGCATAACAACTAAATAAACAAAAAATAATTTTTTTTCTTCCTAATGCGGCAGACGATTGGACATTATCCAAAAAAATATTAAAATACAGTAAAAGATATGATCTTCAAACTGTACTATATTAACTGTACTATATTCTTTAGTATGTCCTATTAGATTTAATTTGAATATTTTCTTCTACATTATTTTGTCTATAAAAATATCCCCTACGATTTTTTTATAATTTTTTTTACATCAATATATATATATATATATATACAACGCACAGACCAAACATACAACGCAACCTGACATACAACGCACAGACCAAACCGCTGGACCTAAAGGACTGAAATTTTGCATGGCGATTCTTCTTATAATGTAGGGGTGAACTAAGAAAGATTTTTTAAAAATTCTTCTTAGATTTTTTTAAATTAAATTTTTAAGCTGTTTTAGTAACTTTTTTAAGTTTGCATTTAAAATAATAACTTGAGGGTTATAAAATTTATATCATGAGAAAGATCATAAAAATTCCTTTAAAATGAAATCTTTTTCGAATCTTTATCTCTATTTTCTGATTTTTGATGAATTTTTAAAGATTAATTTTTATAATTTAATTTATTAAAAGCTGATCACGTGATGATTTTTTTCTGGTACTTTAAATAAATTTATCGTCATATGCATAACAATGAAATAGACAAAAAAATATTTTTTTTCTTTCTAATGCGCCAGACGATTGAACATTAAACTCCA
This sequence comes from Dolomedes plantarius, assembly GCA_907164885.2. NCBI lineage: Eukaryota > Metazoa > Arthropoda > Arachnida > Araneae > Dolomedidae > Dolomedes > Dolomedes plantarius. The sequence goes on along the minus strand of OU015497.1, from coordinate 120,105,868 downwards.
AAGAAATATTAAAATACAGTAAAAGATATGTACCTCAAACAAGAAGAAGAATTTATTTCGAAAGAGCTTGAAATGCTAATCACTATTTCAAATGATTGTGTTAACCCTTTTTATTATATCAGTACTCAAATATAATAGTTTGTTAATTAATTCTCATTTATTTCAATTGGTATCTCTCCCTGTACTATATTAACTGTACTATATTCTTTATCATGTCCTATTAGATTTAATTTGAATATTTTCTTCTACATTATTTCGTCTATAAAAATATCCCTTACGATATTTTTATAAAAATATATTTTTTTACATCAATTGTATACATTGATCGTCGTATTTATTATAAATATAAGTGTATATATATTTTTTTTTTGGGGGGGGGGCATTAATTGCATCCATCGACCGTTGTATTTAATTTGAATGTACTCCGTAGCAAAGTACGGGTTTTCAGCTAGTATTCATATACAGTGTTAAATTTGTTCATTTTCATTTAATCCCTTATAAGTTGAATCGGAGAAAATGTGGACCAAAACTTACAAAATTTGAATGACTGTATAGAATTGGTTTTAGCAGCTAGAAACGTGAAATTTCAGATTAGACGCGAAGCCTTCTCCTTAAAACGATGCATTTAAAATTTGTTAATGCAACAATTTCATGTTTTCAGAACCGAATATATTTGCAAGATCCAAGGTACGCCGCAAAAACGCGGTAAGTACATATCCGTCCATTAGTTATCGTCTGTTTCTCTTTGCAACGACGTTGAGATAAGTGCAAATGCACTGTTTCTTGACTATTCTTTTGTTCCTTGAAATTCTTGAACGAAGATTCTTTAATTTATGCATTTTCCCCATTTCGGGTCCAGAAAAGTTTGGCGAAGAGAAAAAAAAAACTGATTATACATAACAGTGTAGAGGATTTTTTTTATTTATTTAAATTTATTTTAATGATAAAAGGAGAGAAGAAAAGTTTAATATGTCAGTATAGAAATCGTGGTGAACGAAATTTTCTTAGAAAAATTAAAGGAACAAAAGTTACACTCAGTATTATAAGTTATAACCCGATAATTCTACTTGAAACACAGCTTCTCCTCTTTTTCCTACTTTTGTAGGAGGGAGAACACAGACAGTATCATTTCTATCAACTGAACTTATGCCGTCTTTGCATGGGTCTTAAAAGTTGTTAACAAGTTAGTAGTTTAGCTTTTCTTCATGCATTTCATGATGGGATTCTTCATTAATGAACAAGAAGTCTGTTGCGAGGATCGACCTCCCGTCCCCCATACCTGAAAGTCAGTATTCTTTTTAATGAACTACTCTAGGGATGTGCGGAAGAGCTATTTTTTAGACTTTGCCTAACGAGTTAATGTAAAAATTTGTATTACACATTTTTTGCAATCATATACAGGGTGATTCAAAATTAATATAGTGATTACAAACGGCTATAACTATTTAATGGAAAAGAATTTATCGATAAGAATTACGCAGAATGTAAAAGGAAGTTCAAAATTTTGTTTACATACATTATAAATGTTCTATGAGACTCCCCTTGGTCACACGGACAACGTCGAAGCGGTAGTCCATTCCACGCCATGCATTCTGAAGAATATGTGGAGTCACCAACGCAAGTGCATTATAAATGCGCATTTTGAGTTCTGAAATTGTTTATCACAGCTAGATTCACGGATTACATCTTTCAGCAAGATGGAACACCCCAACATTGGGGAATGGAGGTTCGCACATTTTTAAACCAACATCTTTCAAAGCGTTGGCTTGGTCGAACTGGAGATGCCGGCGTTGTGGTCTGCTCTTGGCCACCTAGATCTCCGGACTTAACACCCTGCGATTTCTTTCTGTAGAGTTATGTGAAAGACCTTGTGTATGTGCTTCCTTTGCCGAAAACAATTCCAAAACTCAAAATGCGCATTTCTAATGCGCTTGCGTTGGTGACTCCACATATTCTTCAGAATGCACGGCGTGAAATGGACTACCGCTTAGATGTTGTCCGTGTGAACAAGGGGAGTCGCATAGAACATTTATAAAGTATGCAAACAAAATTTTGAACTTCCTTTTACATTCTGTGTAATTCTTATCGCTAAATTCTTTTCGATTAAATAGTTATAGCCGTTTGTAATCGCTATATTCATTTTGAATCACCCTGTATTTTAATTTTGGATGATATATTGAGTCAGACTAGATACGTCAAACACGGACTCATGTGGTTATTAATATATAGAATTTCTTTGAATTGATTTAACGAGCCTGCTTTGTTTCTTCGTCAAGAGTATAAACTCTTTTCAGCCAAAAGTATAAACCTTACATAGATCTTCTAAACTACTCTAGAAATGTACAGAAGAGCTATTTTTTTAATTTTGCCTCACAACCAAACGGAAAAAATTGTATTATATATTTTTGCAACCATATCTTATAAATATGGACTATATATTGAGTCAGACTAGATGCGCCGAACATGGACTTAGGTGCGTAATAATATACAGAATTTCTTCGAGTTATTTTAACGAGCTAGCTATGTTTGTTTATAAAGAGTATGAACCCTTTTCAGCCAAGAGTATAAACTAAACGAAATTATTATGAATAGCATCTATATATTTAGGGATTGAAAATGTTAAATATCAGTTCATGGAGTGAAGAGCTCTTTGTTAATGAATAACAAAGTGTATTTAAAATCATATTACTCAGATTTTTGGATGCTATTTTATGCAACTATGCTTCGAGTAAACCCTTACTGAATTTGAGACTGCGAGGAAAAGAGTTTTTAATTTGTCACATTGTTATTGTGCATTACTGTAGTGAAAACGATTACGTACAATCCGAGCACACTGCATTCTAATTCACTCCTGCGTTTCTTTACTATGTATGTGGTATGCAAATAGATGCTATGTATATGGATTTCTAGTAAATCGTACCTCATTTATATACACGTTAATGGTGAACAAATTTCTTCGTAATCATTGCTTTCCTACAAAATATGAATGAGAAAGGAAAATCAAAATGAACATCTTAACACGTTTAACAAACTTTAAAAAATAATCAGTTTATTGTTATATTTATACAGAATTACAAGTTATGCATAAATTTCTTGCATCGATAAAAAGTTTATCAGAAATTCTGTAATAAAAAACATTATTACTGTAAGAGTATGCAAAGAAAACCGAAAAGCACAAGTAATCCCATGAAGGCCTTGTGTACCCCCCACCTAAAAAAAAGAAAGGAGGGAAGAATTGAGAGGTATTATAAACTTAGCGCATTGAATAGATCTTAGTAGCAAAATTAATAAACGTTACATAGAGTTTAATTTTTTCAATAGAAAAATTCTGTTGTATTCCTTTAATTATTCAGCATTTTAACTTTCACGTATAGAATTTCAAAACTTTTCCATCTGCAATGGATGTATAATAGTAAAACGAACAATATACCCACGGAAATTCGATTGGTCAGTGCATAAGTTTACATTATTACTCTACGCGGAAAAAACTTGCATATACTTAAAATTTTTTGTTTTGGGTGACACACTTTACTTTATGATTTATGTAAGCATCTAAACTACCGAAGGCTTTGGAAAACAAGTCGAAAATTTCACATGTTATATTGCAAATATATGGTTGCTTGAAAAATGGTGTTTATCGGCCCCTTTTTGATTAATCGTAAAGTTTATATATATTTTTATACTTCATTCTTTATTCAATCAAATTTATTTCCACAAATTTGGTAGTCAATATACCTCTTAAGCTTGAACTTAAGCTTGAACTTAACCTCTTAAGCTTGAAGTGCATTACATATCTAAAAAGAAATGTGCTTTACAAAAGATGATCATCTTTCTATGAAGGTGAATCTCAACGGCTTATCTGGCATATTGATGAGTCTTGTAAAATATCCAATTTCTTCATGATGATACTCGATTTTGAAATTTCTTATTAACTGCAAGTATAAGAATATTTGTGGTTTATGATTTTCTCATTAAAACATAGCAATTTATTTAATAGATTATCATAAAAATAGAATTTTTAAATATGAGAAAATATTATCAAACTATTTTATTAAATTTTAAAAATATCTTATTATCAACCACTGAAAATTCATAAGATAAATGAAATTAAGGATAATTAAATTCTTTACTTTAGCCCTTTTGTCATTACAGAATTTTCCAATTTGGTGTAGCTTCTAAAACACTCTTTTTATATAAGGATATCAGAAAATTTACTGCGTATTAAATAATTTTCAAAAATGAACATTATGTTATAAAGTTTTTAAGTAGATAATATGAGTTGAATTGAAGTTTGATTGAAATTTTACAAAAATGAAATAAATATAAGAGAAAAACAGCAATTTAACTTTTAATAATCTGTTAAGACTATTTATTATGGTACTATTTTCGATGTTACGCGTCCTATATGAAATGAGTCAGAAACTTACCTCAGCAGTCAGGCAGAGTATCTCCAGTTCTGCGATTCTTCTACCAACGCAACTTCTCGTTCCGAAACCAAAAGGCAGAAAAGCAAAAGGATGGAATTTTTCATCTTTGTTCAACCACCTCTCTGGTATAAATTCATCTGGATTTGTAAAATACCTTTCATCTCTGAAAATTCCTTGTGTAATCACTAACAAACATGTCTAAAATACAAAGAAGAATCTCACTTAAATATTGACTTAAGAAATACAAAATTTTTGAGCACTAGCCCTGCCTGGAAACGGGCTTTGAGATACGTAAATATTAACTAATCACACAACTGAAGTACAAAGCCGGATAATTGTTGCAAAAACTTAGTTTCTTTAGGTATGGTTAATAAGTAAAAGTGAAAAATTCACCGAACTTTCACTGTAGTCCTCTATCGGTTGGCTGATTGAGAAGTATTTAAATCTCTCATTGCATCATCTATCGGATAGCTGTAGTGAGAGATTTAGACACTTCTCAAAATGAAAGAGGGGCATCAATGATCTCCAAAAAGATGATAGAAGAGACCGCCAATGTCTTCAAAAGCTCTTGATTTCTGCGCTCGCAGGTCGAGAGTACTTTGTTGTCGTCTATGGAAAGTTTGATCTCCATCGGTCAGTTCGTTTTGGTGCTGTTGCACAGTGATCAAGGCAGCGTCACACTTCGCTTGTACCAAAGATACTAAATATAAACCCGATATAAAATCTCTGCTATCAATTCTGTAGAAGCAGTAATCCCATTGATATTGTATAAAACAAGAGTCAACAAATTTTTAGTCTAGTTTTATCTGATGTTTTCTTTTGAAAGTTTCAAAGGATCAGGGTTGTTTAAATGTACAGATGGAGTACAAAATAATACGAACAACTGTGGAAAAGTATGACGTATTTCACACCTGCAGTACAGCCGCGCCACCTGCAACAGAAGCCTGCCACCTAGTGAGCGTGAAGAGAAAGGTATCAGTCTCTCAACAGCAGTCACCTACGTTGCATGCTTCTATCGAACTGTCTGCGATAAGTTGAAATGTCAGACCTGTCAGAGTTCCAAAGAGGAATGATAGTTGGAGCGCGTTTAAGTGGAGCATCGGTTACGGAAACAGCAAACCTTTTGGGGTTTGCAAGGAGTACGGTTTCAGCCGTTATGACAGCGTACACGAAAGAGGGTAAGACGACGTCTTCAAAGCACAACAGTGGCCGAAAGTCCAAGCTTGCTGATAGGGATAGACGGGTCTTGAAGCGCATAGTAGCCCGAAAACACAAGCAATCGTTATCCGAGATAACATCCGAAATGAACAGTCATCTCCAGGATGCCCGTTTCAACAAAAACTGTCAAAAGGGAACTTCATGCTGCGAACATTTATGGCAGAGTGGCAATTCGTAAACCCTTGGTGACAGTAACTAATGCTTTCAAGCGACGCCAATGGTGCAGAGATCACAAAGGCTGGTCCCCACAGCAGTGGCAACAGGTAATATGGTCGGATGAATCGTCATTCACCCTATTTCAGACGACCGGACGCGTTTATGTCTGGAGAATGCCCAAAGAAGCGTTTCATCCCGAATGCCTCTTGCCAACTGTGAAGCATGGGGGTGGCTCCATTATGGTATGATGTGCGATATCTTGGCGCGGTCTTGGGCCACTTGTTATTCTGCATGGGAGGATCAAATCCAATCATTATCTAATCGTTCTAGGGGATCATGTCCATCCTTTGTTCAGACTGTATTCCCTGGAGAGCGACCGCTTTTCCAAGGCGACAACGCCCTTATCCACACTGCTAGGTGTGTTCAAGAATGGTTCGAAGAGCATGACGATACAGTTGAACATCTCGCCTGGCCCCCCTCAGTCTCCGGACTTGAATACTATTGAACATTTATGGCAATATTTGGAGTCCAAACTTCGTTCCCGATTTCCACCTCCATCCGAACTTTCGGAATTAGAGACCGCTCTGCAGGAGGAATGGCTTAACATTCCTTTAAATATTGTCCATCACCTTTATGCATCTATCCCAAGTCGCATTAAATCTGTACTTCAGTCAAAGGGTGGTCCAACCCCCTATTAATAAAGATTTTCCATTATTTCACAGGTGTTCGTATTATTTTGTCCACCATCTGTAGTTTTGAAGGTAAATATTTTTTTTTTCCTTTTTGTACATCATTTATAAGGGATTGTAAATCAGCAAAAGATTATCTGTAATAAGCTTTTACTGTGTTTTAGTAAATTGATCTCATTGTAAATCAGCAAAAGATTATCTATAATAACCTTTTACTGTGTTTTAGTCCTACAAATGTATAATTTTAAAAAAATTAATGACTGTTTATTCGAAAAAAATAACAGCTAGTGTTAACCTTTTATGTTGATGCTAATAATAGTGTCTTCAAATCGTGTGAATATGTAAGGCAGTTAAAGTTATACTTACAAGCTAATAAAAAATATCTACCAAATACTTTTTCGTAAAATTCTGTCATAATTATTTTTTCATTCAGTCAGTTTAACATGATTTATATAATCACTTACAAATCAAATAATGTATTCTCAAGAAATTTTCGTTGGCACGTGGAAAATTTTTTTGTGAGAGATTTGGCCAATTTTGGCACTCAGTCTCAAAAAGGCTGCCCACCCCTGGATTAGGACGTCGACTTTCATGATCTTTCTGAGAGGATCTTACAAGCGTAATAACAAACTTAACGGCAACAAAATAAAGTAGGTACATAACTCATACTAAATGCTCGATTGAAGTGAAAGCACTTGATTAATATGTATGAATGCATGCATTAATGCATGAATGTATGCTTTCACTCACAGGTTATACATACCAGTACGAGTATATGCTTACGTAAACGTAAGTACTATGTAGGGAGGCTTTTATCAAATCCTTATCTATTATGAGACTAACTAGACGAAACAGATTAAAAACATAGTAGATAATTGAGGATTTCTCAGTAAATGCAAACAACTGTGTTTTGCCCTCTAATAAATATTAACTAGGTCAAGTACCCAATTTATGGCCGAGGTGGCCTTGTGCTACAACGCGCTGGTCTTTCGGTGCTAAGGGTGCTCGGATCGAATCCCGGGGAAGCGCCACTAAAATACCTCCGTTTGTGTCGTACCTTCATAGGGAGTAATGCTGGTCCGCCTATATAGTACTCCCATAGTAAAATGGTCAGCAAAAACTGCGTTGAAAGACAGGCGAATGTCTTCTGACAAAGTGCCTCTGCATTGGGGGAAAAAAAGTTCCCAATTTATTATATCAATGTGATATTACAAATCGTGTGATAAATTATGAATGGTGTGGAATCAAAAGTGCCTTTAGATAAAATTGCCACAATATTTTTTATTAGAAGGACATTCCCAAAACTTCTTGCTTTTTAACTGACTGAAATACTATAAAAAAGTATCCATTTTAAGAAAAAAGAAATGGAGATTGCTAGGTACACCACTCCTATTGTCTTAATGCACTGAAGTGCCATTGAATTAGTGATAGCAAATCCTATGCAAATTTTGTAGAGCTGCGCATCATGTATGCGCAAGTGAGGGCGCTGTGGTAACTGCATATATAGCGCGTACTGTGGTTGTGCTGAATTAGTTGTTGGAATTGCCAGTATGGGTAAACTGCCTGATTTAGACGCCTTCGATCGCGGACAAATCGTAGGTGCGCTACGCATGGGCCATTCAATTTCCGAAATCGTCAGACAGCTAGGATTTTCAAGTTCGACAGTGTCAAGAGTATACCAAGAATACATGGATGGTGGGAAAAAAACTAGCGATCGGGCAAACTGCAAAGGACAATTAGCCTTGACAGTGCGTGGTGAGAGACGTCTCAGGCGTATTGTACGTAGCCAGCGAAGCCAAACATTAACTCAAATTACCACCCATTTTAATGACGGTGCCAGTCGTACAGTCAGTAAACGGACTGTGCAACGCTCGCTTCACCGTATGGGTTTCGGGAGCCGTCGACCTACGAGAGTACCATTGCTCTATACTCGCCATCGGGCTGCACGTCTTGCCTGGGCAAGAGAGCACAGAGACTGGAGTGTAGAGGACTGGAAACGAGTAGCAACCTCCCTCAATGCAATTCGGTACGTAGAGTTGCTGGGTGATCACCTCCATCCGTTTATGCTGTTCTGTTATCCGCACGGTAAGGGAGTTTTCCAGCAAGACAACTGTACGTCTCACAAGTTCCGGTTGGCTACTGGCTGGTTGGATGAGCATTCCTCTGACTTCTCTGTCATGAATTGGCCACCTAGAAGCCCAGACTTAAATCCTATTGAGCATCTTTGGGATGTTTTGGAACAAGGCGTGAAAGGCCATCACACAGCACCAAAGAACCTTACTGAATTATGGACAGCTTTAGCCAATATTTGGCAAGCCATTCCCGTGGAACGTTTCCAGAAACTTGTTGAATCTATGCCTCGTCGTGTGGCAGCCGTTATCAAGGCCAGAGGAGGCCCAACTCGTTACTAGGTAGGTATCCCTAATTCAGTGGCACTTAAGTGTATTTATTCTAGAATTTTTTCTACATCTATATATTTAAGTTGCTAAGCTGACTTTTTGGGCATTCCGTGAGAGAAAACTACTGCATCAATGGGCTTCATTTTGGTCTTATACGAAAGATTGTAATCTGTAGATTTGTCAAATTTGGTTTTTGTAACTGCAATTTTTATTAATGAGCTATAATTTACAATTAAAATTTGATTTCTGCGCATGCTCAGTGGCATATTTCAATCTGGCTTTAGAAACTCACTGTTTCTGCGCATGCTCAGTGACATGTTTCAATGCTCTAGATCTCGCTCTGCCATTTTTATTTTTATGATAATTATGTTTGTGAAATATAAGATTAAACCCGATGGAAATTGCTTATTTCGCGCTGTTTAATGAGCGATAATTTAAAATTAAAAAAATTGTTTTCTGCGCATGCCCAGTGACATTTTTAAATCTGGCTTTAGATACTCACTAAGCACGGGACATTAATTTGTTTTGCACATTATTATGATTTTCAACATTTGTGAACGATGTGTTGGTATAATTTGTGCATTAGTACATTTATTTACTATCTAGCCGTCATGTTTTGACGGGTACAAGCTAGTTTATTTACTAAACTCTCGAAAGAATTATTGAAGTCCTTTGATTATCAGATAACTGGCTAATTGGCGGCAAATATGTTACAACGCTATTTCTTTAGCTAAGTTTGCAATTGTTTATGCTAATGTTGTACATTTACGATACAAAAACAAAGAATGAATTCTTTGTTTAAAGCTTTCCTTCTTTTTTTTCCAATTTTCAGGGTAAACCTGTGACTTTTTTAACTTAGCCTTTTGACAGTTGACTTAAGTAAAATTAAACATATTACCATCTATAGGTTATCTCTACACATGAAAATTGTCAGACTGACGCAAAATGGATGAACAGGATATTTAAAAAAATTATTTGTCTAGCCACAAGACCATTTAGCCCCTTTCTTACTGAAATAGAAACATCATCTATTTGAGGAAATTTAAAATTTAAAAAAAAGTTAACTTAAGTGTGCTTGAACAAAAGTCAAGACAACAATTTAAAGGACTAATCAAAATAAAATAGTTTGATACAATATAACTTCTCTTTGTTGCAAAGCAACAATGTTGTTATAAGTAAAACTGTTATTGGTGGTTACTGATTATTCAACAAAATAATTTGCATATAATATTTTTCTTACCCCAGCAGGAATTCTGTACCCAGAAAATATTACGTCGTGATCCACAGTGCGGACTTGAGCTCCAACGATTGGATCCAATCTAAATTAATATAACAGTACTGATAAAATAATAGCACAGTTTTTATTTACTTTTTATTTTTATTGCACTTATTATAAATTTTACGGCCCGAGTTAGCCTATCTGTAGCGCGTCGGCTTTAGGTACTGAGGGTGCTCGGATCGAATCCCGACAATCGCCGTGAAATTCCTTCGTTTCTAGACCAAATAAGGGCACGTTAATCCGTAGACCGGAAAGTCCAGTGGGTGGGGAAGGTACGATCCCCTAGATGTCGCCCTTGGTGGTGTTCGGTCAAAATCGTGGTGGCACCTAGCCAAGTCGGACTCCGACTCTTGTGGTGCTACTATAAACCGGAGTCGCACTACTCAGACCGAAGGCTATACGGACCTGGTCTCGACCTTCCTGGCCAGGGGGCATTAGAACAACAACAACATATATTTTAGTATAAATTTTAATAAATAACCAACCAAATACCACCCTTTTCTCTATAATCCCAAACTCAATAACTCTTATTTTTTTCTAACAGCGCCTGAATTCCGCGGAAAAGCAGATATGCAGTTGGACGCATTAACCACTGAAACTATCCTGGCGATATGAAGTAGTCTCAATTTTAATGACTTGCGTCACAGTTCTCTTAATATCAAGACTCTTAAACAATTCAACAGTATAAACGTTGTCTGCATATTATATTTAGACATGTACTATACAACTCGTAGGAAAAGTACTTCTTCTGGAGGTATATAATATAAATGGGTTTACATGAATGCCATGAATGTATATAATATCTTATGCAATCTATTGCAATGAATGCATATCCAATGAACTTTAATTTGAGTGGTATATATATATATATATATATATATATATATATATATACTAGCTGAATACCCGTGCTTCGCTGCGAAGTACATTGAAATTAAATACAACGGTCAAGGTATGCAGTTAATGCCAAATATATATATATATATATACACTCTGTCACGAAAAAATATATGCACCCAGAAGAAATCGAGCTACTATCACAAAACTTAGCAGGAATGTAGTCTGGTAAGAAATATGCAAATGATTAAAATTTCGTCGCCAATGAGACAAGGGTAAGCGCGCTATGCGCATATGAGATGCGCAGCGGGGAGAGTTTAAAAGCATGATTGCTCGTGAATAGGGTTATTCAAACAAATCTGCAGACTTGGATGGACGGTATTTTAACTAGAGATGCCTCTGAGACGTAACCGTCGACAGTACGATCAATTGTCGGACTTTGGGAGGGGGCCGTATAGTAGGCCTCAGAGAAGCAGGTTGGTCGAACAAACGTATCGGCCGCCACCTCGGTCGGAACAATATGGTTGTTGCTCGGTGTTTTCAATAATGGATCACTGAAGGGATAGTGTACCGTCGCGGAGGGTCAGGGCATCCCAGGAACACAAATGAGCGCGAGGATCGCGCAATCATAAGAGCGGCCACGTCCGTGCAAACAACGTCTCTAGAATCGGTTCGACGCCATTTACCACCTTCCAGACAGCCGGTGGTATCAATGGAAGCCATTCGGAAACGACTGGCCGACGCAGGTATAAGGAGTTGACGTCCATTAAGACGCCTACCACTGACCCCACATTATAGGCAGTGTCGATTGGATTTTTGCGGACCTCGGGCAAGCTAAATTGTGACTGGATGCGTATGATCTTCATCGATGAATCCCGATTCAGTCTCAATTCTGATGACCAGCGCATACGCGTGTGGAGGCGGCCAGGCCACCGGTCGGATCCGGCATTTGTTGTTGAGAGACATACGGTGATTACACAAGGTGTGACAGTGTGGAGAGCGATTTGTTGGGACACACGATCACCTCTAGTCGTCCTTCAACGCACTTTGATAACATGCAGTGACGTAAACGAGATTTTAACGCCAGTTGTACTGCCTATGCTATCAAGTCGCCCAGGTGCCATTTATCAGCAAGACAACGCTCGTCCACATACTGCGCGACTCTCCCAACAATGTCTTCAAGGATATGACGTACTCCCATGGCCTGACAGGTCACCAGACCTCTCGGCAATAGAGCACGTCTGGGATGTGCTTGGAAGGCAACTGCAGCCGTCCCGGAATACTGGAGAATTAACTGCCCAGTTGTATAGATTATGGCATGATCTTCCGCAGGTCATAGGTGACCTCACTGATTCGATGCCATCCCGTGTTTCGACTTGTATAGCTGCCAGAGGTGGATTTACTACTTACTGATATGTAACCTTTTTCATGCCATATCTTCTTAATAAAATAGTCTGTTCTTCTGAATTTTTAATCATTTTCTTATCTCCTAATACACTACACACATGTTAATTTCCGTGATAGTAGCTCGTTTCCTTCTGGGTGCATATATTTTTGTGACAGAGTGTATATATTTATATTAAATACAACGGTCAATGTATGCAATTAATGCCAAAAAAATATATTTATAAAAAATCGTAACGGATATTTTTATAGACAAAATAATGCAGAAAAAAATATTGAAATTAAATCTAATAGAAGATACTAAAGAATATAGTACAGTTAATATAGTACATTTTGAGGAACTTTTAAAATTTTTTTGGATAATGTCCAATCGTCTGCCGCATTTGAAAGAAAAAAAATTGTCAATTTATTCCGTTGTTATGCACGTGACGCAAAATTAGTTCAAAGTATCACAAAAAGAAAAGAAACCACGTGATTAGCATTTAATAAATTAAATTCTAAAAATAAATTTTAAAAAATTCACGAAAAATCAGAAAATGGAGGTAAAGATTCGTTTTAAAGGTTTCATTTTAAAGGAATTTTTATGATCTTTCTCGTGATATAAATTTTATAACCCTCAGATTATTATTTTAAATGCAAACTTAAAAGAATGTTACAAAAACAGCTTAAATTTTAATTATAAAAAATCCAAGAATTTTTCAAAAATCTTTCTTAATGCTCCCATACACTGTAAGAAGAATCGCAATGCAAAATTTCAACCCTTTAGGTCCCGGGGTTTGGTCTGTTCGTTATCTGTCAGTCAGTCAGTCAGTCACGGAACTGTTATATACAAGGGCCAGTCAAAAGTTAGTTGCACTCGTTCGAAAAAACAAAACAAGGTTGAAATTATAGATCACAGTTTTACTAACATAAAAGTATAATACATAATCTATTTCTCGATGTAATCACTTCCTTTATTTTAAGATTTGTTGAGGCGTGGCACCAGTTTTTCTATGCCATCTGCGAAGAATTGCCGTCCAATGTGAGATAACCATTGCTAGGTTGCCACTTTTAGCTCCTCATCCGAGTGATATCGTCGCGTTCCAAGTTCTTGTTTCATGTGACCGAAGACGTCGAAGTCACATGGCGCAAGATTCCACACTTCTCAGGTTCAATTTTTTCAAAAGATCCTTCGTTAGGGTCACATGCAGTCTCGCATTGTCATGCAAGAGCACAATGCCTTTTGAAAGTTTACCTGGTCGTCGATCTTTAAGCGACTTTCGCATTCACTTGAAAGTTTCACAATATAGACGCTGCCTTAATTGTGGCTCCCTTCGGTAAGAATTTGATAAGCACTACAGTACACTTCGTGCAACTGCCAATAAATGTTAGTGCAGTCAAAACCTTTTGCCCAAAGGAAGCGGATTAATGCACGCACTTCAAATTTGGACACCAATGGCCGCTGCCGAAACATATACACGACTGATTAGCAAGAGAACTGAAATTTCCACGTCAAAGCTGCTACTGCACCTGCAGCAGCACCTGATGTTCTGTGTTGCCACAAAGTTTCAACGAAATACAATGGTGTAAGAAATTAAAAGAATTTGCAGACTTGGTCGATTATCTCTAGCACTACTGAACCGATTTTAATGAAATCTGATATGTACATACATTGATACAATACAAAACAAATAACCATTCAATAATTGTAATACACACGCATGATCGTGCGTAACACTCGTTAGAGTCGGAAGGTATGAAACAGCGGTTGCAGAATAAACAAAAGATCGGCGAATTTCTTGGTGTTATTTTGCAGTAATCGGTTAATTTCAAATTGTAACAGTAAAAATGAGTAACCACCAACGTTTAGATGATGGAATGATGTGGTGAATTGTGGGGAGACTAGAAGCAGGCCAATCTCAAGTCCAAATTTGTAGAGAGTTCAATTTAATGCCCAGCGTCGTGTGTAACTTATGGAAACAGTTCCAGGATACCGGATCCATCGAGAGAAAGCCTGGGAAAGGTCGTCCAAGAGCCACGACGGCCAGAGAAGATCGCCATTTGTCGATTATAGCGAGGCGTAACAGCAGTGCTACAGCTTCTCAGCTCTCTCGTGAGTTGTATGCAGCCACAGGAACCCGTGTATCAAGGGTGACTGTTTCCAAAAGACTTCATGAGAGAGGTTTGTGTGCAAGAAGACCTGCTGTTTGCGTCCCGGTCACTTCTACGAACAGGAGAATCCGTTTATCATGGTGCAGAGAGCATATAGATTGGAGTATGGATCAATGGGCGACCGTTCTCTTCGCTGATGAGTCCCGGTTCAGCCTAAACACCGATTCTCGCCGTACGTTCATGTGGAGAGAACCAGGGACCCGCTACCTACCCTCCAATGTCCGCGAAATCGACCATTATGGCGGAGGAGGTTTAATGGTCTGGGTGGGCATCATGTTGGATGGCCGCAAACCTCTGTATGTCTTTTAAAGAGGCATTGTGACTGGTGTGAGGTATAGGGATGAGGTCTTGGAGCCCTGTGTTCACCTTTTCAGTGGTGCAGTTGGCCCTGAGTTCATTTAAATGGACGATAACGCGAGGCCACATAGAGCTCTTCTGGTCGACGAATTTCTAGAGACATAGGATATTTGCATGATGGATTGGACAGCCAGATCTCCAGACCTTAACCCTATAGAGCCGGTCTGGGATGCTCTAGGGAGGGTAATTGCAACTCGCAAACCCCCTCCGAGAACCATACAATGAAAACAGCGTTGCTGAACGAGTGGGACCAATTGCCACAGGAAATGATAAACTGCCTTATTTCAAGTATGAAATCACGCTGCGAGACCTGTATATCTGTAAGAGGGGACCATACCCCCTATTAACCCACCTGCTAACCCATTTTTTTGTTTATTCTGCAACCGCTGTTTCATACCTTCCGACTCCAACGAGTGTTACGCACGATCATGCGTGTCTATTACAATTATTGAATGGTTATTTGTTTTCTATTGTATCAATGTATGTACATATCAAATTTCATTAAAATCGGTACAGCAGTTCTAGAGATAATCGACGAAGTCTGCAAATTCTCTTAATTTCTTACACCAGTGTATCTCTTTTACCGAGATTTTTACGGAGGTCTGAAATTAACTTGCATAACTGTCCCTTGTAGATATACAACTTTTGTCTAGAAAGTTCGGTGAATGTGTCTATAGTTACAATGGATTGTTGTCTTACAAGAAACAGCTGTTACTGTCCTTCAAAGTAATCCCCGTAGGCGGCAATGAACATCTGGGAACGGGTGTACAAGTCTTGGAAACTCCTGGCGTAGTCGTCTTTAGGAATGTCCTCCAGCTGGGTCGTAACATTACGTTGGATGTCCGAAATGTCTAAAAACCTGTGGCCCTTCAGGGCTGATTTCAATTTGGTAAACAAGAAAAAGTCCGGGGGAGACAAGTCTGGGGAGTAGGAGGGGGGATTCAGGGACACAACTCGCCTGTTGGCCAGGAACTGCTGCACCAGAAAGGCAATATGTGGCCGGGCATTGTCGGGAAGCAGGGTCCAGTTCCTTGCTTGGCGTACTGGTTCGTACTCGATTGATCCGTTGCAGCAGAGATTTCAGTATATCCACGTACATGGTGGCATTTAACGTGGTGCCCTCAGGGAGGAATTCTTTATGGATGAGACACTGAGAGTCGAAAAATACCACGAGCATTGTCTTGATACGGGATTTCTCACTTCTCACCTTCTTGCTTTTCAGCGACCCTGGACCCCTCCACTCCATACTCTGACGCTTGACGTCAGGGTCGCACTTCAGGCACCAGGTCTCGTCACCCGCGACAATGGTTTTCAGGAAATTCGGGTTTCAATCTGCCATGTTGTTGAAATCACCACAAGCGTCAAGCCGAATTTGCTTTTGTTCCGGCGTCAAAGTGTGGGGCACAAGTCGGAAACAGAGCTTGCGTTTACCCAAATCCTGGGTCAGTATGAGGTGGGCCATCTCACGACCAATTCCCACTTCCTTCGCTATCATTTGCACTGTCACACGAAGATCCTTGGCCAACAATTCCTTCACTTTCTTACATAACTTTCTTACATAATGGATCATCGAACGAACAGCATATTCGTTCGCTGATCCATTTTTAATTTCGACCAAGCGCACAACACCTTCACTCTACAACGAACTGTTTCCACACAATAAGCTAACTCACAGCACCACCGCTCAGGAAGTGGTTCGGACCAGTCTTCACCTGTCCGGCATGGTATGCGCCGGTTGCAAACTCTTACGACCGTGAGCACTATGACGTCATTCACCGAACTTTTTGGAGAAATGTTGTGTATATATATATATATATATATATGTGTGTGTGTGTGTGTGTGTGTGTGTGCGCATGCATGCATGTACATAATCGTTACAAAGTGGGGAATTCAATACGGCAGTGGTTTATCTTTGGCCTGGATGAAGCTATCACCCAGCGAGGAATAGGCTGATAATGTTCTCGGATGGTGTCCTGCGGGATTGCTTTCGAATTGTCTCAATCTCTTGGGCTAAATCGGCAACATTCCATGATAGTTGCAATCGCCTTTCCATCACGTCTCAAATGTGCGCTATGGGGGAGATATCAGGCTACCTAGCTGGTCAAGAAAGTGTTTGGCAAGCTTGAAGACAATTCATAGCAAAACGTGCCGTATGCAGCATTATTTTGTTGAAAAGTAGGTCCAGAGTGAAGCAAGTGGAATAGAAACAAAACGGGTTGTAGAATGTAGTCTACGTACCACTGTACTGTAAGTGTGTCACCAATGACTACGAAAGGGGTCCGGCTATCAAAAGAAATGGCACTCCAGACCATAACGCCCTGTTATGGGTCTTTGTGTCGTGCGATAGTAAGGGCGGGATTCCCATGCTGTCCTGAACGCGTGTATAAATCTAATTTTGAAAAATATAAATAAAAAGTAAAGAATTCAACAGAGAAAGATCAATACTAACAGGAAGAAAGCAGACAAAATAAACGGAAATCCTGCACTTAGGGCTCAACGCACTATAAATGCAAGATTCTGTAGCAATAAAAGAACTAAACCATATAACGAGGCAACCGATTGATCTCTTCATCAGGAGGCCTAACCAAATCACTTACCTCAAGGGGGGAATTTTCTGAATAGGATGCAGGTATAACCATAAGACATCCCAAGGCCCCGAGATCCCCATTGAGACAGGTAGAAAAATCAAATGAAAATAAACAGAAATCCTGCACTTAGGGCTTAACGCAACATAAATGCAAGTAAACATACAGTCCTAAAAGAACACAAATGAAAAGACAGAAATACGAAAGATACACACACCCTAATTTTGAAACTAACTAATTTTGAAAAGGCAATAATTTATATATTCGTATTATAAAAGAGAGGGTAAAGAAAATATTCAGATCATTTTAGATCCAACACAAAATTCCATTACATCTGGAATCAAATAGACTCTTAAACGAGCCGCTTCAGTTAATGCGGCAATGCATACGCGGTTGTATGCAAGTAACAGAATTCTAATTCATTAAAAATTTTACCTTCCGCCAACTAAATTTATTTAATGCAAGATGTATAAAACAATGTTTACCTTTGGGCTTCTTTTATGCAGGCCTTCAAATACCTAAGTTTACCGAATATATCCGGAGTTATTCTGTCTTCTTTATTGGGAAGAACTTCTTTAAGGTGTTGATACAAAAGTTCTTGTTTATCTGGATGTTTTGCCATATTCTTCAGGAAAAATCCAACTGTGATCGATGTCTAAGAAAATAAAGCAAAATGAGATTAATTATGAAAAACCTTTTTGCTTATATAAAATCACGCCGTAATCATAGAAACTGTTATAGAGAAAACAAAATAAGCAAATTAACCTGGCTAAAACCAAATTCGCCACTAGATTTGCTCGTAAAACTCCAAATCGTATGGTAGTCTCTTTACATTTTTGTACAAATACATTCAATTTCCTTACTGTCATAGAATCACCTGAAAATTTCCGCTAAAATTTCATTATACTTCTTTATTTTGGTAGAGTTTTTTTTTGTTCTGCAGTATCAGTGAAAGATTGTATGATGTATGAAAATCTGTAATTTTTCTTTAACAGAACTAGAAAACCCTTAAAAATTAAAATGTTAGATTTCATAAGAGTTAATTTTGATAAAACGATGGTGCGAGTAGTGAAAAATTACATTAAATTGGTAATTTTACCGTGTCTATGCCAGCCATCATCATATCTGCCACCGTTACCATTGCAGACGAAAGGTCCATTCCTTCCGTTAGTAGTATGGACTGAAGTAAGGTCAAATCTTGGTCGTCCTCTTTAGAGCTCTTTATCTTTTCGAGTGATCGATTAACGTGTTTGAAAGCTATCCTATAAGCATTAAATAATGATACAAGTTAAAGAAGAAAATAATCATACAACTTTATAACTTTTATTGCATATGCAGTTACAAAACACTAAAACTGGACACGAGAAACTCTAATTTGAAGAAAATTTGTTGTTCTGTTGTTTCTAAAGCCTGCTGGCCGGAATTCATTGCAGACTAGGTCCATATAGACTAGCGGGCTGCGGTTCCGGTTTATAATGGCACCACGGAGTCTGATTTAGCCAGGAGCTACCACAATTTTGACAGAGCAACCCCAGGGGTGGCATCTGGGGAGATCATACCCTCTACCACCCTCTCTAACCTCATAGAGGGACTTTCCAGTCTACGTATTGAACGTGTCCATGTACGGCCTAGCCACGAAGATATTTAATGGCAGTTGTCGGGATTCGATCCGAGCACCCTCAGCAACGAAAGCCGACGCGCTACCACTAGGCTACCTCGAGCCCTAATTGTTGTTTATCGTCATTTATAAACTAACTTCCCAACTTTCCTCAAAAAGGAAAAAAATATCCTATAAATTGAGATACAAGTTGTCTAATAGCTCAGCATTGGCCTCAAACAAAGAAATAAAACAAGAAGAGAAACTAAGAAATCACGAACATTTTATTATTATTTAAATTAAACCTTATTTCGGCTGTTTAAAAAGGTTGAATAATTCATTTTTAGTGTACGTATTTTTTAATTCGTATTTTTCTTGTATTGCGTGACCAATCAGAGCATTAATTGTCAAGGATAATTTTGAGTTCATAAAATTTAATTACTTTCTTTATAAGCCAGACATATTTTCTCTTTGTTTAACCAATATTATCTCCTGAAATCGCGTTTACATCATTTGCTTCTGAGTATGAATTAAAGGACATCAATAAAACGCTTAATACATGATAAAATGTTAACATTATTCTATTTACAATGTCAAATACACTTTCCCGTCTGTAGCTCAATTATTCCCTACGTGTATAGTTTTCATTTTTAATGAAGGCATTCTATTATCTTAATTTAAATTTTTTGTTTAATTTTCAAAGACGCGTTATTTTGAAATACTGTATTATGACACTCACTCGGTAAAAGTATCAGCTGCATCTGTGAATCTTTTCCAAGTGGGAGTTGGGAAAAGCTTCCAGAATTGGAGGCTTCCGGTAAATGCTTCGAGCTTGTTCATAGAATCAAATATCGTCTGTACGGAGTTGATCATCATCATACCATCCGAATCAGCAGGTAAATTGGTTTGCAGACAGCCCAGCCGCGAGTCTAGACCAACTAAGGACACAGCTGTTGATTAAAAGAAAAATGAACTACTGGCATCTTTTAGCTTAGTCGATATTTTTTTAATTTGATACTACACTGAATCAAAGATCTCCTGAAGACATAGATCTCCTACCGTGATCAGGCCCAGATTTCCGCATGGGCAAGTGGGGCACTTGCCCAGGGCCCCCAAAATTATGGGGCCCCCTAATTTAGTATAAAGTTGTACATAGTTTTGAGAATTTGTTTTTTGGTTAATATAGTAAAGGGGTGCAGTGGCGGATACAGAAAAAAATCCTGGGTGGAGCAAAGTGCACCCACTATAGTGAAAGCATGCTTACGTCCATAAGCGTTTCTGGTTTAATTTTTTGGTGGGTGGGTGGGAGGGGGGAGTTGCAATAACTCCAGACTGTGATTTATTTTGAATTTCAAAAGAAAATTTCATGAATTTATTTATTAACATTAAAAAGTAAATTAATTAATTAACACTTCTTATTAATATTCATTATATTTTTCAAATTTTGGACTTGTCGGTCGAAATTTTTTTTGAATTTCTGGTCCCCATTTAAGGGAGGCCTGGGTGAGTGTCCCACATGTTCATGTGGAAATCTGGTCCTGAGGAGGGGGGACATGCCCCCCTCTGGATCTGTCCTTGAAGGGGGCCCCCAAAGTCTGCTTTGCCCAGGGCCCCATTGTGTCAAAGTCGGGCCCTGACCGTGATGTCTAAGTTTCATAGGTATGTATTATGTTTTATCTCAAATTGTTACATTTTACCTAATATTACTACTTTCTCCCATAATGTTTTTAACACAACCATGAAACATAGATTAGACCATAATATAAGGAAAAATAAAAGGATTATAAAGTAGTGGAATAAACGATACGCTGATCAATTCAAGCTACAATATATAACTATAGCATCTTCTGATCTTTTCACCATTTTTAAAAACTTGTTAATGACATATGGTGGAGAGTGCTGTTATTTTATTTGAGTCATCTGGATCTCGGGACCTTCAAGAAACCAGGTCTAAAATTAGTTCATTGGGCATATTCGCCGTGTAGCAAGCATTCTTTTGTTTAGAAATTACATATTTGCTAACATGGTCCCTAGTGGGGACATAAGAAACGACGTTGATGTGGTACTAGCTGCTCAGGTCGCTGCGTGATGTACAACATTTTATTGAGATACATTTTTAAATTTTCATCACGGTTCTGTAGTACAATATCTTTTCGCAACATGATACTATAGGCACATGATATAGTAACATGATACTTTCGTATACTATCACGGTTCTACCGAACCACATAGTGCAAATTTCACGAAATTATTGCAAGCGTACTATGTTTGCAGAAATAGCACTTACATTCTAAAGACCACTTGTAGAGTTCTCCTAGAAGATCTGGAATTTCTTTATTTTCATCTCTTTCTTTTCTAATCTTGTCTACTAAATCTCTAGCGACATCTTGCATCGGATTTAGAAAGGCTATGACAGCCTTGGGTTTCATCAAGTGCTTTTGCGTCATTTTTCTGAGGTCAAGCCATTCCTTGCCTTGCCTGAAGAAGAAGATGTTGCCTTTTTATTAAACTGTAAAGAAAATGATTTTTTATCTCTTGATACAATATCGTTGAAAGTATTATGTATAACTAATGAAGGGAAAATTATCGGAAGCAGTAAACAAATCACTGAATTGAGAAGTAGAAAATTTCATTCAGACCTTAGGGTATTTTTGATTAATGGTTGACCGAGAATTCCTCATGTGTGCCTAGTATTCCTGCGAAAGCCCCTGCGATATATTCGCGAGTCTATAAGTGGGATCAATGGAGAATGTCCTTTATCGGAACAATTACCTTTTCATCGCGTATTCGATTATTTTTCTGTGGATGACTATAGAAGTCGAATTAGGAAGTCTTTAACGCGGCATTAAATAAACCAAATGTTTTGGGCGCCAGTGGGTCCAGGAAGCTGTGGTGCTCCATGGTATAAATTTTCCGATTACATTTTAGAAAGATTAATTACTAATTAAATATTCAATGAATCACGTTAACTTATGCATTGAATCGCTTCGAAGCAGCAAACGTCATAGCAAACTCTGATTGGCTGCGTAAGCAGTTATAAGCCATAGCCAGACAGATGGGAGACAGAGGTTCTTAAGTTTTTTTCGGTTTGTTTGTTTTAGTCATTTGTCAGTTTGCCTGACGTGTTTAAGTTGAGGCTGAGTCGATGGCTCCCTCATTTACGATTTATCACAATTTCTTTTAGACCTCTCGAGATGTTTAAAGTTGATTTTATCAAAGCAGGTTCGCGCCATAATTTAAGTATGTTGTGTATGTCGGCGTAATCTGCCTATACTATTACTTTGTGAATAAAGTTGTTAAGTTTGTTAATGAGTTTAGAGTGATTAACTTGGCTTCTACAATATTGGTGGTATACACGAAGCCGCCATATAGTGGTGACCTTTTGGACAGTTCTACTAGAGTAAACCGAACACTTGTTTGCAACACCCCCTTTTTGATGACTTCGTAATGGATGACATTGCAAGTTTTGAAGCAGTATAAATTTTTTGATGCAGGTTTCATCAGCGCAAATTTTGAAGTGGTTTCGTCAACACAGGTGCAGGTAGGCTATAATTTTTGACCTTAACTCTTGACCTCTTGAAGTTGTAATCTGTGTTTATATTTGATTGAGTTCAAAGAAAATTTGCATGTAATGTTTATACAGAAGAATGCTCATTTGTGTGATAGTGTTTTTGGTATTTTTATAGCTTAAAGTACGCTTTTAATATATACACAAATTTCCCAAAAGTATAAACTGTATTTTTTCGTATTGCATACATATTATTTTTTTAAAAAAAAAGAAAGGAAAATGCCTAATACTAATTTCAATGTGGATGCCGACATATGTAGGGTGGCATTTAAAGCCCCGGTTTTTGGGAGGCTGATCCTGCGTTATGGTTCCGACAGGTGGAAGCTCAATTTAAAAATGCGGGTATAACAGAGGATTCTACAAAATTTCATTCAATCATAGCCGCTCTGGATACAAAAATACTTAAATGTGTACGTGATATAGTACTTAATACCCCTTCAGAAAATGCATACATCACTCTAAAAAATAGCATTTTATCCTATTATGAGGAATCTGAGAGTTTGAAACTCAAAAAGTTGTTTAGTGGATTATGCTTAGGGGATCAAAGACCTTCACAGCTACTTTGCGAAATGGAGAGTTTAAATGGGGGAAAACTTAATAATACCGCATTGCGAGAACTCTGGTTACAGAGATTACCCATTAACATCCGACAAATTTTAAGTGCTTGTGTGGACGATATGCAAGATAACTCAAAGCTCGCTCGAGTAGCTGATAAAGTTTATGAAACCTCGGGAGAGTTTTTAGCTCCCGTTGAGTCCCAAACCCCTCAAACACAGTTGCAAAAGTTAGAATCACGAATAGCTAAATTGGAGGCGCAAAGTAAAAGTACACAATACAACGGTCGTTCTAGGTACTTTAAGAAACGTGACCGCAGTAAAACGAGGAATGAAGCTAGATCTCAACCCCATTTTTCTACTTCAACAGAAAGGTGTTGGTACCACCGGAAGTTCGGAAGGGTAGCTAAAAAATGTGTATCGCCATGTAATTTTTCGGAAAACGCCTAGGCACATCTGGAATACCGGCACCAGATGAGCGTAGTTTCGGAAGCCGGTTGTTTATTTACGAGAAAAATACAGGTGCTAAGTTTTTAGTGGACACGGGGGCAGCATTAAGCTGTTTTCCCCAAAAGCTAACAAGAAATAGAGTTGTGCAGGATTTAAAATTGTATGCTGCAAACAACTCTGTTATCAAAACATTTGGTACAGTCAATTTGAAGTTAGATTTTGGACTTCGTCGAGCATTCAGTTGGAATTTGGTGGTGGCAGACATTACCACGCCAATTCTAGGAGCCGACTTCCTTAACCATTATGGTATCCTGGTGGATGTACAAAATAAAAAAGTTACAGATAACGTTACAGCGTTAGCAGTATCGGGATATCCAGGGACTGGCCCTAGTTTAAAACTTACTCCACTGGAGGGGAAAACTGAATACGAAAGAATTCTAGCGCGATTTCCAAAACTTTTCAATCCAAATGTGCATTGCAATAATAATTTGCAAAACTTTCCGGTAACGCACTGTATTGAAACCACAGGACAACCCATTTTTTCGAGACCTCGTAGGTTGAACCCCGAGAAGCTTCAAACATTGAAGTTGGAATTTAAAGCTCTAATGGAACAGGGTGTTATTCAGCCCTCTAAAAGCCCATGGGCCAGCCCTATTCATTTTGTGAAGAAAAAGGACGGAACTTGGAGAATATGCGGAGATTATAGGGCACTCAATAAGGTCACAACTCCCGACCGCTACCCCCTCCCACACATCCATGATGTAGTTATGGGATTACGGGGGAAACAGGTTTTTTCGAAAGTCGACTTGGTTCGAGCATACTATCAGATTCCGGTTGAGGTTACAGACATTCCTAAGACCGCGGTGACAACCCCTATAGGTTTGTTTGAATTCCGGAAAATGCCATTCGGTTTGAGAAACAGTGGAAACACATTCCAGCGTTATCTAGACAGCATACTTAGAGACCTGGATTTTTGTTTGTCATATCTTGACGATATCTTTGTCTTTTCTGAGAACGAGATACAGCACAAAAAACACTTAGAAATACTTTTTTCAACTCTAAGTCAACATGGCCTGATTTTAAACCTCCAGAAATGCATATTCGGAGTTGACAAAATACCATTTTTGGGTTTTCAAATTTCAAAGCAGGGAATTGAGCCGCTACCTGAAAAGGTCCAAACATTACAGCAATACCCTCGCCCAAACAATATCAGTCAACTTCGGACCTTTCTAGCAATTTTAAATTTTTATCATCGTTTTTTGCCTAATATTGCGGAGAAACAGGCATTGCTTTTTGATCTCATAATTAACAGAAAGAAAAAGGATATGACTCCAATACCGTGGACAGAACCATTAATAAATGCATTCGAAACTTGTAGGAAAGCTATTTCAGAGGTAAATGCACTGAAATTCCCAGCTCCCAGCGCACGCCTATTGTTAACTGTCGATGCGTCGGATCGAGCAGTCGGTGCCGTTCTTTCTCAACTTACCAAGGACGGTGAGGAGCCATTAGGATTCTTTTCACGAAAATTAACCCCCACTCAAACTAAATACAGTGCATTTGATAGAGAACTGTTGGCGGTATATTCTGCAGTAAAACATTTTAGGCACATGCTTGAAGGAAGAACAGTCACGATCTTCACTGATCACAAACCCTTAACCTTCGCACTTCACCAAAAATTAACAAGTGCTAGCCCTCGACAGGTTAGACACTTAGAACTTGTTAGCCAATACACTGCAGATATCCAATATTTGCCAGGAAAACAAAATATAGTAGCCGACGCGCTATCCAGAATATACACTTTGAATTTAAATAGTTCAATTGATTTTAATTTATTTGCCGAGGATCAAGCAACGGATCCCGATTTACAACAAATGTTGCGTTCAAAGGAGGTAAGAGGTCTTGAGTTAAAGTTAATTGCTTTGCCTGCCTGTGAAAGAAAATTGTATTGTGATGTGTCTCACGACCTAGTTAGACCATTTGTACCTAGAGTATGGAGACGGAGGATTTTTGAAGCCAACCACAAACTTTCACATCCTGGTGTAAAAGGAACTTGGCGACTCATCCAACAACGGTTCGTGTGGACGGGCATGAGGAAAGATTGTGCAGAATGGTGTAGACAATGCAACCAGTGCCAGCGAGTCAAGGTGACCAGACACAACAAGGCGCCTCTGGGAACATTCGTCGCAACAAATAGGTTTTCTCATGTCCACATCGATATAGTTGGGCTCCTACCTCCATCCAAAGGCAACCGGTATCTGCTGACTTGTGTGGATCGCCAGACGCGATGGCCTGAAGCTGTGCCACTTCCGGACCAACGGGCAGAAACCATAGCGGATGCTTTCTTATCTACTTGGATAGCTCGTTATGGTATTCCCGAGGTGGTAACGACAGACCGCGGACCAAACTTTGAGTCTCAACTTTTTAATAGGCTGTCAACGTACTTGGGGATCCGGCGCAGCAGGACTACGGCATACCACCCACAGAGCAATGGATTGGTGGAACGATTCCATCGAGTGCTTAAATCATCTCTGATGGCAGTAGATCCGGTACATTGGGTTGATGCTCTACCACTGGTGCTTCTGGCTATCAGATCAACTGTAAGGGAGGATCTGAAGGCTGCCCCAGCACAATTAGTGTTCGGTGGTCTGTTAAGACTTCCAGGTGAGTTTTTTCAGAGTAACCCGGTGAAGGACGAGCCAGCTGAGATGTTGCAGAGACTGAGTTCCCATATGACCAACTTGACACCAAATACGACAGGAAGACATGCCAAGCCACCAGTTTTTGTCTTCAAGGATCTCAAGAACTGTACACATGTGTTCCTGCGGACAGACCATGTGAAGCCTCCTTTGGCGCCACCATATGAAGGACCATATGCTGTCGTGTCAAGAAAACCAAAGACACTGACGATTTGTATCAAGGGTAAACCTCAATCTGTAAGCATTGATCGTGTAAAGCCTGCTTATGTATTAACTAAAATACATGGAGACACTGAGAAACAACACATTCCCCGACAGGAAAATACAGTAACTAAATCTGGGCGAATTTCAAAGCCAGTTGTTAGATTTAAATTTTAAAACTAAATTTCAATCTTCTCTACGGGGGGAGTGTGTGGTGCTCCATGGTATAAATTTTCCGATTACATTTTAGAAAGATTAATTACTAATTAAATATTCAATGAATCACGTTAACTTATGCATTGAATCGCTTCGAAGCAGCAAACGTCATAGCAAACTCTGATTGGCTGCGTAAGCAGTTATAAGCCATAGCCAGACAGATGGGAGACAGAGGTTCTTAAGTTTTTTTCGGTTTGTTTGTTTTAGTCATTTGTCAGTTTGCCTGACGTGTTTAAGTTGAGGCTGAGTCGATGGCTCCCTCATTTACGATTTATCACAATTTCTTTTAGACCTCTCGAGATGTTTAAAGTTGATTTTATCAAAGCAGGTTCGCGCCATAATTTAAGTATGTTGTGTATGTCGGCGTAATCTGCCTATACTATTACTTTGTGAATAAAGTTGTTAAGTTTGTTAATGAGTTTAGAGTGATTAACTTGGCTTCTACAATATTGGTGGTATACACGAAGCCACCATAAAGCTACACGTAAAGCTAAGACGTTTTAGCTTTACGTGTACTTTTACTTAAGACGTTTCTGAACGACTGTGAAAAATGACACCATGTGTGAATATTGCCATAATGCGACCAGAAAAAATTTTGATGTGTTGTTGATCATCTAGAGTTGATCAACAACACATAATGTCCCCCACTCCATAGTTAGATAAATATAATAGTTGACAATGATAATTAAACTGGCTATTGAACACGTCTACAGCTGATGTCTCATCACTAGTAAGGTAAGTGTCCCAAATATCGCCTACCCTAATTTTTTTTGACATTTCATCCACTTTTTAATTTCTGATTAGGCTGGAAACTCAAAGAACATCCCTAAGAACTATTTCCTTTGGTATCCTGAAATCAACCAGCTCCGAAACCAGTGCCAGTTTAAATTATGTAGCTATATTGGAAAACTTAAATTTCCAGTGAATCCCAGAGCGGTTCCAAATATCGCCTACCTCTGTTCCTATTACCGCCTACCAGGCGAAATTAGGAGCACCTGTTAAAAGGCGTTGATAGCAAAGTCCTTCTGAGCAAGATGGAATGCTGTAGTTGAATGGGGGGGGGGGAGAGAAGAAGAAAAACTCAAATAAAAAAATAAAACAAAGAACAGAAAATATATTGTGGAAAAAGTTAAACAGAAGTAATACCAATAATTTAAACCTATTTTGGCCACTTAATCATTCAAACAGAAGAAACATATATATTTCCTGCGCTCTCCATTGGCTGCATCACAATATTTGTGGTTCCACTGAAAGCAGAAAGTACACATGAGCCACTCCTGACCACAGCTTCCCCCTCTCTACCGATGACATTTTGTATATAGCTGATTTCCCTTTCGAGCAAATCACCTGTACATTTTTACTTTGGACAGATGTAATGCCCGTTTCGTCAAAATTAAAAGTTCTGGTAGGGTGGAACTTAATTTTCTCAAGTTCTGCTTTAAGAATTGTGAAGAAGGATTTCACGTTTTCTTCAGTGAACCCTAGGATTCTAGCTCTTGACAATGACTGTGGAGTTCTGATTGTCAACTGGGAAGCGTTCCTTTTCACAAACGAATTCAGTCACTTTCGACCAGCTGAGTTTGTTTTTACAGAGAAGGGTGGGGATGGTTGTTTCTCAAGGCAAGTTGGTAGGCCAACTGCTTAACATCGTTTCGAGTCAAACCAAACAAATTGGATTCCATTTCCCTGCAGCAGTTATTTTGCTCCTTTTCTAAATCATCCGTCAGTACAGGTTTTCTCCCAAGTTTCTTTCTCACCATTATTCTAACCTCCGTAGTTTCATCGTTTTTCTCATTCACATCTTTTTTAATGTACTCACGAATCGTAAATCTTGGAATGCCAAACTGTTTGGAAGCTTTAACGTTCCCATTTCTTTTTTCAGAACTGCCTGACATGCGGCCTGCAGACAAGACGTACTCCATGTCTGTCTATTTTTAATTTCCTTCGGCATCTTAGATCTTGTCTAAGAGGCCTCCAACAAAAAAGAACGGAAAGTGTAATAAAATAACTAAAATTAAAAAGGAAACAAGAATGCGATACTTAGTTTTTAATTAAAGTAGCTGTTCCAAATATCGCCTGGTAGGCGATATTAGGATCAACTTGGTAGACGATATTAGGAACACAACACAGTCAACACAAACATGTAAAGAACGAAGTTTAAAACGCAGTTTTTTTCAAAAATAATAGCACCTCTGGATTCTCTGTTTAATGCAATTTCAAATGGTATAAGAAAAATTATAGTTTGGATGCACCTACCTGGTCATTCACTGGATTTTTTGGGGCCAAAATTTACGAAGACAACAGCCAAAACAACTTCTGACGCCATACAGTTTATATTGTCAGTGATAAGAGCGTTGTCGCTAGTGCCGCTGTTAGTACAAACCCAGAACTAAGACGTTACTGAATTTTCTCATACATAGCGCGAATCGTACTTTGGAAACACGAGTAGGCGATATTTGGGACACTCACCCTAATCTGTTTAAAGTGATGATTTTTCCAGCACGATAATTTTAATAAACGTCCGCCTGTCCTAGTATAATGTGTTACAATCAAGCTCTCTCGAAGGATAGAGGTCTTGTGACATTTTCCCTCCTTAAGACCCAGAAAATTTATTTACCGTGGCTGGAAACAAAGCAACCCCACCGGCGAACTTCGAAGGATGCTGAGGTTCAGGCCTCTGAAGTGTGGAGACCTTTTTCTCGCTGAGAAGGATCGTGGAAAGAACAAAGCTTGATCTTCCTTAGTTTTGAAGCAGCTAGCTACTTTTGTGAGAGTGTGTGGGACGAGCCGTCTCCTACTCTGTCACAGATCTACCGATTACGCGTGGAGTTCGAGTTTGCCTCAATTCAGCCGATTCTGACGAGTGGAATCCGTTTCCTACAAATAGTGCTACTTCTGCGTTAGAACCTAATTCCATAAAGGCCCGACCGACGACCTGCAGCGACAGTGCATCCAGCCAGCAGAGAGGACTATCCTCAACGTGTGTTCGCAGAATTCAACGGCAGTTACTTGTGGGTAATAGATGTTCAAAAACACGACCTAATCGTGAGATAATTAATCCAGAATACTCCAAATAAATTGTTATTAAGTGTAACTAAGTTCTTATTAGTTAGCTGTCGGATCAATGTACATAACCTGTGTGTAGCTACCTAGAGTGTTGGCTTTGACACCAAGCAGGGGAATATGTTACAGTCTACTGCAAATACCCCTGAAATGAGAGTTCTTTAGGCTACCAATGCGTCAATTGGCAATCTGACCTTTCAGTGGTCATATGATTTATAGCCCTGTCACCACTTATCTCAATTACCAGGTTTTCAAATTGAGCGGGATTATTCAAAACTCCCCCAACGCGTCTTTTCACGACTGTCTCGAGATTTTGTCCTTCTCTGGTCTCCTGTGTCTTTAACACCTTACATTTGGCTATGTGCTGAACATTTTAATCATGCGGCTCTGATCCTTATATTATGGAAACTGAAATAACTGCAAAATCTGACACAACATAACGTCTCGCCACGCAGAAAATCCCTGACATCGTTTTCAAGGTGACATTTGCGTACATATTTAATACATGACGAGACTGACATGTAACAGAACGGGTATAACGCCGTAACGGCGTTATCAAGTGATAACGCCGATCCGCCATTGTGTGATAAAATACCGGTCTGTTATCGATAGTCTGTTATCAATAAAGAAAATTATTTTAGAAGCTCGCTTTCACCATAAACTTTAACTGACGGATTCGGAAAAGATTCTGCTATTAATACTCACCTACTACCTATAATCCGCACAAAGAAATTCACAATTTTTTCACATACGAACAGAGGATTATATCATGGAAATTTAAGCTATCTTTGCACTTATATTAATTTTACCCTTAGAGTAGCCATCTCACATAACTCTCGGCTTATCATTAAAAGTTTAATCATTACTTACTTTTCGAGATAAGGGCGTTAAGGTTATATAAAAATTAGTATGAATGTTAACATTGTGTGTACTTACAAGAGACTGAGACCTATATTTGAATACCAATGTTTTCGAGATTCTCTGTACTTTTTTATTGAATCTAGTTGAGTTCTGAAGGGATAAGGTCCTTCATGTTGAAACATAGTCTGCAGATCATCAGCACTGAAGGAAACAACAAAATTCAAGTGTCCAAATTTCTCTCGAAATACGTCACCCATTAATTTCCGTTTATCTAACATAACTTTACTGAAACTTTCACGATCGTATTTACCTGTAGTAAAAAAGAGAAAATCATAATTCCGATTACTCTAGAAAGACAAATAAATACGCTACTGATAAATAGGGTTCCCATGAAATTTAAATTATTTGATTGAATTGTTATTAAAAATAGATATAACAGTATTATACTATATTCGCCTAATTATGTCTTACTACAAGTACGAGTATATATACTCGTATTCATAAAGCTTATCTCGTAAAAGCATTTTATATCGTTAAATTTTGAAGATTTGGTCTTCAACTGTAAGTCACATTCTTTCCAAGCAAGAGTTTTTAAATACCATGTAGTTTTAGTACGTAAATTCGACGAATACACGGTTTCATAGTTGTTAAGCTGCGTATTAACCTAAGGATTATTTTTTATTCAAATACAAGCAAACGTTTGTGTTTACAAATGTTTTTGATAACGTGGAAACATTTCGCTATTCGACGTGCCTCCATTAGATAAATGTTTGGTATTAAAAATGAATCTGTGACCTGTGATCCATAATCCGAATACAAGCAATAAATTCATAAAATAACTGAAGGAGAAAAACCTACAGCTTCCCTTGTATCACTAACTCTAATATATATGATTTTATTCAAAGAAAACATGTGAAAAGAAGTGGAAGAATATATTTTGGCTCTCAAGTATTTTGAGGGCCAAATAAATTCAATGCTGCTGGTATCCGATTTCAGGACACACGATACGAGGGATATGTTAGAAGAATTTTGTTTTATGTCCCCGCAAGACTTTGAATATTGACTTTCGATAATCGGCGAGAAAATAGAAGAAAAAAGTAGTTAAAACGCTTTTATCTACTGGCGATTCAAATAAAAGTCTTGTAGATCTTTTGAAGCATCCATACAACTTCTTATTGAAGAACTGTCTCCGAAATGAAAAGAGTACACAGTTCTTCTGCGATTTTGCTTCTTATTGTAACGACTCCAGTACAATAGCGAATATTTTGTGCATGGAAATTTCGGGAAGACCAACCAACGCGCGGTTTGTGCACATAATTGATTTAGACGGCTGGAGACAGACAGTATTGGCGACATAAAGACCGGAAGTGATACCGACAGCTCGCGGAACAGTTCGTCAGCTACAAAAGGGAAGTTGCCGACTGGAGGCGCCTAGTCGTCTGGGAACAATAACTGAATAAAGAGAGGCGGCGTTTTCCAGACCTTTCGAGAACGTTCAGCGAAGGTATATAAAATCGCCGGATGCGAGTTAAATAAGTCAGTGACTCAGAGATTAAGTTATTCAGAGTGACGCTGGAGCCGGAGACAAGGAGATACTGTCGGGCCTAGATAGACTTGAATGAGCACAGCGACAACTCAAGTCTGACCTTCCTCGTCGAAACCGTGAACCCACGAATTTAATCTTTTATATATATATTGTAAATAGCCTGTATTTAGTCTAGAAATGCAATTAAAGCATTAAATACAAAAAGGCTGGCAGTCTTCTATTTAAGGCAAAGTCCTTACAGTATTCTCATGTCTTCTGAAAATTTATCATTCATGACAACGTTCCCGGCTTTAAGGGTCAGTTTGACAAGAGAGGTAACTTAAAAACAAGTTTGAAAGTGCAAACAAGTCGTGATGAAAATCTTGTAAATTAAAGAATTTGGTTACTGATTCGAGCCTTTAAAACTGTTCTCTTTTCCACTGAAAATTTACCATGTTTGGTGACAATATAAATGACTTCAAAATTTTTGCAAACCTCTTGCATGATTGGTAAGTAATAGGATTTAAGATTTGAAGATAAAGTATTAAACATTACAGGTGCGGGTTAATTATAAATCACATAATGTACTTTATATAATACTTTTTTTGGACATAGAGAGATAGAAAAAAAGTTACTGATACGGCCCAAAATTAAATAAATGGATGGATTTTTAGAAAAGAATATTTTGTATTCTGTTAGGTATATAAAGATATTTTCAATTTCTTACTTAACAAGGATAAAAATATATATAATAGATATATAGCAAATAATTAATGTGTATATATATATATATATATATATATATAAAATATTCATTTTATTTTAATGTTACCTTCGGACCATAAAACACACCCCCGTTTTAAGTCGATTTTTTTATGTAAAAAGGTGCATCTTATGGTCCGAAAAATACGGTAACTGAAATTCTGAACTTGCTACTGTTGGCAGAATACAATTTCAGTACACCTACTAAAAAAAGAAACTTAACCCTCAAACGGTACAATGACGGTCGAATCCGACCCAAGGGTGTGTCTTCCCCCTTACGTACTCTCCCCTCTCACTGCAAGAGATCGAGTGAAGGAACCCTACTAGATAGACCTACTAGACCACCCTACTAGATATAGGAATAAGCAAATACGAGTGACTTTGTTGAAAAGCATTATTCGTGATCACTAGTCATTTTTGAATTTTTTTTATTTTAGATTTTTAATTTTTATTTCGATTTTGAAGGCCAAAAATGTCAGTATATATTATTTTTTACATTTTTGTGCTAGGAGAGTTGGTTTCACTAACTTCTAAAACTAGGTAGACTAAATTACATATTAGACCTAATATATACAACATTCTATGTAAATGCCAAAGAGATTTTCTTTGTTTAGCAAAATTACAATTCACTGGTCATTTTTCTACAAAAAGGGTTTTATTTCATGTAAAATATCAATAAATGTTATTATATAACAAAAATGCTTATTGTGTATTTATTTCTACCAAACGTAGTCCCGGCTGGTAACCGGGCTGTGGCCTGGTCTCCGGCTAGGGGCATGAGGGCAGGAGTCGGGTTGGTGTGGCGTTTTCCCAGAGCATTGAGGACCGTTGTGAGGACCTTGGTGCTTGGTAATGGTAGATGCGACTCTGACTTGCCTGGGGGAGTGGGATCCTCTGAGTTAGTGTAGCACCATCAAGGCTTAGGTCGACGACACCTCTGGGTGACCAGTTGTGCGGCCCCAGAGGGTGGAAGTCGGGCGGATGTGGTGTCTACCCAGGGCGAAGGGGGCCGCTGTGAGGTCCTCGGAGTCTGGTAATAGTAGACATGTGAGACTGTGAATGGTAGACTGTGACTCGTTTGGGGGAGTAGATCTCCTGAACGAGCCACTGTAGCATCTTCAAGGCTTTAGCAGTCGAGCGACTCCTCATGGTCCGGCTGGGATTCGGGCGGCAGCCCGGGCTAAGAGTGACAAGGGACGCTGGGGCCTGTAGTCTTGCCATATGGCATCTCTCAGGAGCTCCGTTTTATCCTAAACTAACACCGACCTGTGTATTCCGCACTTCGTCGTGGGTGGATCGATCGATGACGACGAGGTCATTCAGGTTCTACGAAGTTGTATGCCTTAGATTTGGCGGGCCGACGTATGCTCTAATACTTATTTCTACCAAAAACCTCATCAAAAAAGAGCCGTACCATCTATTTCGTCTAAAACCACTGTACCGTTTGAGGATTAATACTTGTAGTTTATCTTACATGAATAACAAATTAGAGCTCGCAGTTTGATATGTTTTCCAGGAAAATAATCAGATGTCAGACTGAAATCAGAACCGAGAAGAGCTGAAAGCACCCACCATACAAACTTCAATTAGGATGTTTTAAAAATAATTTAAACCTAAAGAAAAAACTGCCATTTGTTAACATTTCAGAGGATAAAATCTCTAAACGTTCAACTGGGACTTGACGGACACGATTACTTTAAAAGACGAACTTACGAATATTTTTAAAAACCTCAAAACGAAGCTAAGCAAATCAAATGTTAAGTAAGTTTTATTATGCAGTTTTTAAAAGTTAATAAAAGTTTATAGTCTAATTTAAAAAAAAGGAATTAATCGTGTAAAATTTTCGTTCAATTGTAACAGTTGAAGTGACATTTAAATTATAGATTTCCGTCTTAGTTTATTGAAGAATTGACATACTTCTCAAAAGTTATCCTGAATTCCGAAGAATGAATGAATTTTAGTCTCAAATAATTCGTAAAGATTAGTTCAGTTCCTGCACAAACCATTGCTCTTTAATACTTTTAGAATAATTTAGGGTTTTAGACTTGATAAAGAGTAGCATTATGAAAATTAGCTTAAATACTATCATGTTAGTGTACCTGAAGCAAGGCCTGAAAACAATTCGCATCTCCTAACCATGAGAAAGGCACTCTACCAAATGCACTATCCCGGCGATGTAAGGAGATGTTATATTCAGTGCAATCCTTCGCATATTTTCCCTCGCACGTGGACGGATCAAGAAATTACCCTGTACAAAATGAGTTTATTTTATTTATTGACTTTCCTTTAATCAATCAACTATTCATAATCCCTTTTTCACCATAGATATTAATCAAATGTCATCTAATGGTCCTTCATTGGGCATTATTATAACAGACGTTAAACTCGTGTGTCCGAACTTCGAGACCGGTATTCTACCACCTGAATTCTCTAGCCAGTCAATATTAGGAAGTATTATTTATAGAGACTTTCCTTATTACAATATAAATATGGAGGTATATATCCAACTTTGAATAAATTTCTTTTAAATTAAGTATGAGAAAAACAATACCTATGACAGGTAAGAAAACCCATGCAGTTCCAATGAGTGGAAGCATGGTCACCGACGGAAGATCTTCGAAAGGTTTCGCTGCTTTCAAAGACGTGTCATCGAAGTAGGGTTGCTTTTCGGTTAAAATCGCTGTCCATCTCAGACTTTTCTTGTAGTTTGCAGCAGATTTTTGCCGAAGCAGATTTTGAGTTAATGCACGGCACCTGAACATCATCAGCTTTTCTACTAAAATATAAAGATAAACTTTTTAATCAGTATTTGCAGTTATATTTAGGGGGCTTGGGGTGCCTTGAGTGGATGACAGATCTGTACTGTTTGTCCGGCATCCTCGAGCCCCACAGCAATGAAAAATGTCACCGAACTTGGGAAATTAACCCTCGACTGCGTATTCAGGTATTGCTGCGTAGCGACTGGACTTCAGGTGATTCATGGTTGATAAGCCCTAGAGGCTTGGGGAACCGGTGGAGTATTCTGACTTGCAGTTATATTTAAATATCAGTAAAATGTGGGTTATTTATGGTTTCTCAATAACATCTCCTGTCGTTTCATTAGGCGCAAATAATCGTTTTCAATGATACAAAATGTCTCGTTGAATTTACTTCGGAATAACATTTATATGAATTTTTAACTTCTAATATTTAATTCCTTGCAATATAGAAAATAAATCAACCAAGTAAGACAATAGTCGTTTTAGGTTTAACTTGATACATGCAACTTGATACATGCTTGATACAAACAAATAAACGCGTGTGTGTGTATGTATGTATGTATGTACGTATTGAAAGCATTTTTGGAAAAAATTACAAATTCATTCATTACAACTGTATTAAATAAAATTGACAAGTGGATTTTAATATGAATATCCAAAGCCAAGTTGCACATGTGTATCCTGAAGATTACAAATATCAGAAACAATGCTTTGTTTGATGATAGCTCACACTGTGGTAAGAGGTATTATCATTAAACTCTTCTTGGCTCTGTTTGCTTGATTGTGATCTTTTTTTAGTTTCACTTTATAATGTACATTCATACATACATACATACATACATGAATAAAACAGACTAACAGAGCAAAATACAATCAACTAACAATATGACAAAGCGACTCTAATAAAAGACGCTGCGATATCTGTTTCGTACATAGGCGTAGCATCGGGGGAGCACGGGGGACACGTACCTCTAACTTGAAATAAATTAACTTGTAATAACTTGAAATAAATAAAACGTTAATAGAAGTTCAATTAAAATCGGGAAATTATAGAAAACTTTTAAGAAAGCTGGGTTTTTCGCGCGTTTTCAAACAGTGAAACTGAATATTCCGATTTTTTTCTTTAGCCTTAAAAAATTTGTAAACAATGATATGATCCATAACAAAAATCCGATGCTATATTTTTTTTCGCATTTTATTTATATTATATTTATTTTTTCTCATTGTATAACTTTTGAATACTACTCAAACATCAATTCTATTGTTATTCAATTTAAAATAAATCATAATATTTCATATTTTAAGGACCCCGCCAGGCAGCCAATGCGCGGAGGAGGGCCCTAACTGAACGCCTATGGTTTCCTATCGTATACTCGCCCATAACACTAGTATGCTAAAGAGTTCTCTCTCTCATTCGGCACGAAAGTGATTTTTCATCGGTTGTGATTATCACAACTTAACTTTAAGGTAATATCTGCTATGAGAACGACTAATAACTACGCAGTTTGATATAAACAATACAATAAAGTTCACTGTTCTTGACTGATTTAAGATATATATAATTCTTTTGAATACTACTCAAATACTATACGTAGTACTTTAGTAGAAATTACACTAAATATATCTACAGAAAAATGACTGCCAACGTTATAAAAATATAAACATAGGAAAGGGAAAACTTACTCGGATCGCAAACGGACAGATTTTAAATTTCGTTATAGGAAGTTACTATCGAGTCCCTTTGAAAAAAATCATAATAACAACACGATACGCGACAAGGCCGCGTAGAGGTACACTCTGCAAATAGCTGTCATTTAAACGATCAGAAGTCCTCTAGCGTATAAAAGAGTTACTACTCAATCTCTTAATTCATAGCATATGAAAGGATGGCGTGCGCTGTTATGACGTAAGAAAGATTAAAGCTCTCTGAGCTCTTGTTTTTTACCCTGTAGGATTTGTAGATTAGATTATATTATTAGAACATACGGACAATCTTAAATACCCATAAGAATGAGCTCATTAAATATTGGTTGGGGCTATTTAAGTATGTTCGTGCTTTATAATATAATAGGCACATTTCTGTACATTATAATCTATTTATATAAAAGAGTTTCATAACTGACTGACTGACATATAACGCACAGACCAAACCGCTGGACCTAAAGGGCTAAAATTTTGCATGGCGATTCTTCTTATAGTGTAGGAATGCACTAAGAGAGATTTTTGAAATATTCTTCTTAGATTTTTTTAAATTAAATATTTAAGCTGCTTTTGTAACATTCTTTAAAGTTTGCATTTAAAATTATAATCCGAGGGTTATAAAAATTTATATCGCGAGAAAGATCATAAAAATTCCTTTAAAATGAAATCATTTTCGAATCTTTACCTTCATTTTCTGATTTTTGGTGAATTTTTAAAGATTAATTTTTAGAATTTAATTTATTAAATGCTGATCACGTGGTTTCTTTTCTTTTTGTGATAAATTAAACTAATTTTGCGTCACGTGCATAACAACGAAATAGACAAAAAAAATTTCTTGCTAATGCAGCAGACGATTGGACATTATCCAAAAAATATTAAAATACAGTAAAAGAAATGTTCCTCAAACTGTACTATATTAACTGTACTATATTCTTCAGTATGTTCTATTAGATTTAATTTGAATATTTTCTTCTACATTATTTTGTCTATAAAAATATCCGTTACGATTTTTTTATAAATATATTTTTCCTTTTTTTTTGCATCAATTGCATACATTGATCGTTGTATTTATTATAAATATACATAAATATTTTTTGGCATTAATTGCATACATTGACTGTTTTATTTAATTTGAATGTACTCCGTAGTGAAGTACGGGTTTTCAGCTAGCTTAACATACAATTTAAAAAATATTTTGTTTTTTCACTTATTTTTGAGCACTGACTCTCCGGTTAACATATTCATTGAAACTTATGTTATTTAGTTCGAGTAACATATAGCTTATAAATACCTCCTTTCCATCAATTATTTTGTTTTTAAATTAAATTTAGTTATTTTTTAAATTAAATTTTGTAATTTTTTTTATATCGTTGAAGTTATCCAGCAAACTTTGAAATCGGGTATCGAAATTTTTCTATAAGTTTATTAGTGCATAAAAAATTTATTCTTCATTTGCATAATGAAAGAACACGGAACTTACGTAGTATAGCTGGAACTTTGCCGCTTGGCGAAAAAATGGCAATAAAGCGCTAAACGCGTCTCTTCCTTGTTTCTATAGTATCGTTCCCGCTATTTACTACTTTTCGCTATCGGGTTTTTTCGTTTTAAGTTTCATTCTTAGATTTTAATTTTTTTCGATTACGATAAAAAAAATTTTCGATTACGAATACACACCCGTGCTTCGCGACGGAACATACCATTAATTATGTAAATTTGGTTAATTTAAATTTACTTTAGCAGTAAAGTGCGGTTATTCCTCAGAGAAGCTCACGCTTTAATTTATTGACACTAATCCTACAGTAATATGTCAGTGTTTTGGGAGGGATTTAAGCCCCTTTAAACCCTTTAAATT
Source organism: Dolomedes plantarius (assembly GCA_907164885.2). NCBI lineage: Eukaryota > Metazoa > Arthropoda > Arachnida > Araneae > Dolomedidae > Dolomedes > Dolomedes plantarius. The sequence goes on along the minus strand of OU015497.1, from coordinate 120,066,558 downwards.
TTGTATTTCTTAGGAAGATTTTTTTAGTGAACTCCTAGGCCTTACAGGAATCACAGTGAAAACTTTCAGCTACTTAAGGCTTAGTTCCAGAGATACAGTGATCAGTTTGTATTTTATTTTTGGGGATTAAATCTCTTTTATAAGCCCCTGAAAGACTGATTTTAAAAAAAAAGATTTCTTAGTAAGCATCTAGGGCAGTGATGAGCAAACTGTGGGTAGCAGATAGTTTGAAGTAAATTTATATCATTGAAATAACTAATTAAATATATGCTTCAAATTTTCTGTAACTACGTATTTTTAATGTTTTAATTTAAAATTTTTTACATGTTAAAAATGATATTATATGGCATTGTTATATACGGTGTCAAACAGTCTTGCAAGGATATACTTACATCGCTTCTATTCGCTTCTACCTATCAGCGTGAGAGTGGGTTTTCAAATCGAGTTTTCATAAATCCCATACAATGATTAAGACTTAACAAGGAATATGATAAGAGGGTACCACTCTCATATTATTTATTTTAGCAAATATCCAACAAATATTATTCGAGGTCTGGGATCACCCTTCTTATTCATTTTTTTGCTAGTTTAATTTTATATAAGTAAATGAAGTTTATAATTTTGGGCTTTTAGTAAGCAGCTTATCATTTTGAAATCATGCTCTTTTTTATTTTTAATTTTTGTTAATTTTTAACCTAAATGAAATACAAATACATGTTAATATTTCAATAGTTGCGTTTACATGGACAACAATAATACCCGGGATTTACCCGCTAATAGGGAAAACCTTCGAAGCCCGTTTACATGGGACCACATTTTCACCCTGCTTTTACCCGTCTTACCGGAAGTCACATGATTCGGCGGAAATGATCGTCATACACCATCATTCCTTGTAAATCACGTTATGGGTTCGATCCCAGCCAGTGTCATACTTTTCCAAATTCACTGTATTACTATTTTTAGCTTTCCAACTTCGAACTCCGCATTTATCTCGTTACGAAATGCATGGTCCTGGGGAAGGCCTTTTTTTTTCCAATTGCTGTTCTTTTGACCTCGTTTTCTTAAATTTTAAAAATAACAACAAAAAAATCATAAAACTTTAAAAATCCAAAAAGATTGAAAAACTTACAAAATATTTTTTGTATTCTTATGATATCTGCTTTACTGGGCCTCTTAATATTATTACTTTTTTGTTTTCCGTGGATCATTAGTCTTATCTAATTTTTCTTCTAAATTTTCTTAACTTGTAACTCTATATTTTTTCTGTTAAAATTAACTTTTTTGTTTTAATTTAACTCTACTATTAATTTTTTTTTTCTTTTACATGCGTTATTCTTACCTTAATATTTTAATTCATTACTTAAAATTTTAATTACTGAGCACTCCCACCTTGATTACATATATCTTGCTTACAGGAGATAAAGTCGACACGACCAATGCACTCCTCTTCTAAAACACAATTACGTCTGCGTCTATTTGTTATTTAAATGCAGCACATGTCAGTCGCTGTTGATAATTATAGAACGTTTACGATTGTTTTCTGTTGTTTTTAAAAATAAATTTAGAAAATAGATAGGAAAAAAAGAATATAAGAACTAGAAGATTGATGCGGATATTAGATATAATCGTACGATCTATGGCTTCATCGCTAAATTTAGTTTTTCCACAACAAAGAATGTGGGCAAAATTACGAAGCTCTGTTTGGTGGGAAGAAATTGTTTTAAATTCCTGAAGTAATAAAGACTGGAAAGAAAATTTTCCAATCGATAGGTGCATTTTTAAAAATTATAAGATTAATTGTAAGATACTTATTGTTTTAATAAATCCTTTTATAAAATCAAAATTACATTTTGATTTCAATTTTGTTTCAGTAATTTTTAGTCATGTATAAATAAAAAAATCATAAATAGATATAAATAAATTTTTATCTGTGAATTCTAAAATAATTCATTTGTAAATAAATTTTAATGTTACGTTTAATTATTGATAATACTTATTAAATTTATTAATTTTACCATAACACTTTAAATGAAAATGTTACTGAAATTTTATTGAAATGAAATTTTATTTCTTATTTTACATACCAGATGGCAGTACCATTCTATTTATAATGCAATTGGAGATGGTTTTTTTTTTTTTAAACTAGATGATCAGATCAAGAAATAAATGAAATCCTCCTGAAAAAAATAGGCACTTTTCTACTGTTTTCTTGAAAATTATGCGATCGTTAAGGGGTTCCAGATCCTTCCATCGATCATTTAGCTGCATTTTCATGGATTCACACAAGTTCAAACCCGCCATGTTATTTACTCCCAGCTTCGAAATGCATCATGGGTAATTAGCGGGTTTTATCCTGGGTCGAAGCAGGGTCGAAAATCAACCCTGCATTTTTCCCTATCGTAGGGAAAAAGTAAGAAACGACCCTGCTTTTACCCGGGTTTTTGGCACATGTAAACGGCACTAAAATGTAGTTTGGGTCGCATGAGATTTGGCAAAAATAAGTGTAGACATTTTTTCATTAAATTTATGCAAAGTTAATATAAACCCATAATTAATTTTAAAAATAGTTTGTAAAAATTTGATTATTTTTTTCTACCTTTCGCGAACATTTTCTTAATTTATAAAAAAAAAAATGCTACAACCAAAAGATGTTAATAAGGGGTCGAGTGACTTTTGATTTAAAGATAGTGGGTCTACCCACGGTAGCACCACTGATCTAGGACTTAAGACCAATACCATACAAAATTTTAATTGCCTAGAAAGTATTGTTCCAGAGATACAGCGATCTGTTACTCAGTGTTTTATTTTGGGGATTTAAGCCCCTTTTACCCCCCCCCCCTCTAATGTTTAAATTTTCCAAAAATATTTCTTAGCCAGTGTTTAGGACCTTAGAGGAACCGCAATGCAAAATTTTAACTTCCTAGAATGTATGGTTCTAGGGGTACTTCTTTTCTTTTCTTTTTTTTTGGGGGGGGGGGTTAAAGCCCCTTAAAATATGTATTTGCAAAAATTCTTAGTAAGCACCTAGGTCTTAAAGAGAACCACCATTCAAAATTTCAGCTACCTACACCTTATGGTTCCAGAAATGCAGTGTTTTTCTTTCCTTTTTTTTGGGGGGGGGGGGGGGGTTGGGGATGGGAGAGGATGATTAAGTCCCTTTTAACCCCTTAAAATTTGTATTTAAAAAAAAGATTTCTTTGTGTGCTGTGACATGGAACTGTGACATGACTTTTGTAATTACTTTGATTATTATACTGTTTTAACTATAAAAAATACTATTTTCTTATTTCACAATTTTGAAACAACATTAATTCGGTTCCATGCACATTTATAAGTGTATTTATTTTATTTTGTAAATCTTAAATTGTCTATGTGCTGAAAATCATTCCTGTGGTTTTTCGTACCGGTTTTCCTGGAAGAAGGGAATGTGACTCCCGTATGCAATTAAGTGTGACCTGTAACAGTACGGATAGTACACAAGGTCATTTGCACAAGAAGGGAGATTTACTTGCCACCCTCTCGTCCATTAGGGGGACATAGTTTCTCCAAAGCAACGTCCCAGCAACCATATTTTAACCAATCATATGTCTGAAAGGTAAATTGTTCTAGAACATTTTCTGACCTCTGCGATTTTCGGTGCTGGGAAGTTTTAACGGTTTTTTGAGCCAGTTGAAAAAAAAAGCCGCGACTGTACTATAGCTCGAGGTTGTCCGCTCTTCAGCTCCAGTCGCCATTTTTGTATGCTTAGATATCCTGAGATTTCTGGTCTGCTTTTGGACCAAGTTTAGTAATACAATGAGAGATAATCATTAGTCTCCAATGAGGGTGGTGGTAAGTAAAAATAATTTTAATATATTTAATCAGGCAAGAGCACAGAATAATAAATATATGTAACTAGGTTTAATTATGTTTTCGAATACTTTCCTAATGTATGTAGATAATTATTATGTTGTTTCTGTGCAAATTGTAACTAACGATAAAAATAATTTTAAATAATAAGAAGAGAAATTAAATGCTAATATTATTTATTAAAATTGAGTTTGTTTTTCTAATTATCTCAGACATGTGTCAGAATGTGTTTTCTCCAATTAACAATTTTAAAAGTGCCACTATACGATCATCTATTGTATTACCTGTTTTAATTCCACATAATATGTGCATTCGAGGCTTAAGAGGAACCGCCACTCAGAATTTTACCTTCTTAGGCCTAATGGTTCCAGAAATATAGTATATTTCTCGGGGGGGGGGGATTAATCCACTTTTAAACCCCCTTAAAATTTGTATGTTTAAAAATATATCTCAGTAAGCACCTTGGGCTTAAGAAGAATCACCATTCAAAATTTCAGCTTCTTTGTTCCAGTTTTAAAAAAAGCAGTATCCATAAAAAAAGCAGTTTTTTAAGGAGGGGGATTAAGCCCCTTTTAACCCCTTAAAATTTGAATTAAAAATAAAAATTTCTATACACTTCGGCCTTAAGAGTAACCACTACTCAAATTTTTAGCACCCCAGGCCTTCTGTTTCCAGATATATGGTATTCTTTTTGGGGTGGTGGATTAATCCCCTTTTAACCCTCCCTGAAAAATTTTTAAAAAAATTCTTTGTGTGCAACCGGGACTTAAGAGGAATCAACATTCAAAATTTCAGCTTCCTGGCATTCATGGTTCCAAAAATATAGTGTTTTGTTTGGGAGGAGAGATTAGGAAGGTGGAAACGTAAATAATCACATTTGTAATTTAATGGAAATAATTGATAAGCTACGCGCTATCGGAGAAAACATTAACGAATCTCACATTTCTGCTTTACTTTTGCGTTCACTCCCTCACAACTATGATAATTTAATAAATGCTCTAGAAGCAAGACCAGAAAACGAACTCAGTGTAGATTTTATTAGAGGAAAAATTATCGACGAATATAACCGTAGAATTGAAATAGCTCAAAGCGATACCAAAGTTTTTAAAATCCAAACCAAAAGTACAGCACCAAATCGCGAAAATTAATTTTGTTCCTTTTGTCATAAGAAGAATCACATGAGATCAGAATGTTATCATTTGAAAAATAAAAATCGTAATCCACCCACATTTCAAAGCAAAAATACGACTAAAATCAAAACAGCTATGTACAGAGCGCATAAACCTCTAGAACTCGTACATTCTGATTTTTGCGGTCCATTTAAAAATTCGATTGGCGGGAAATCCTATTTTCTTACTCTCATTGACGATTATAGCAGGTTCACTATAATTTACTTGATCTCTAAGAAAAATGAAGTATTCTCAAAATTCAAGTAATACATTGCAATGACGAAGAACAAATTTGGAAGAAAAATACAAACCCTTAGAACTGACAACGAGGGCGAATATGTTAGCAGTGAGATGGAAAATTACTTAACCATACAGGGAATACACCATCAGTGGACTGTGCCTTACTGTCCTTCCCAAAATGGGGTTGCAGAACGAAAAAATAGAACTTTACTGAAATGACTAGATGCATGATCCTAGAAGCTGGGTTACCACATAAATTTTGGGGTAAAGTCATCTGCACAGCAACGTACTTGCAGAACCGGCTCCCAACCAAATCAAATAAGAAAACACTTTACGAAATCTGGACGAATTGCAAACCATATTTATCCCATATTAAAGTTTTTGGATGTAGAGCTTACGCTTATATACAAAAACAGAAACGCACAAAACTCGACGATAAAGCCATCGAAGGTATATTCTTGGGCTATGAAAACAGAAGTAAGGGTTATAGAATTTATACAGGTGATAATAATGTGGTGATAAGCAGAACAATAAAGTTTATTGAAAATTCTCTTCCATATGCTTGTAAAGAAGGAAAAATACCTAGGAACCAGGAAGAAGAAACAAAACAGCTAGTTGAGTTAGAATTCAAACATGAAGAAGAAGAGCGCAGTAAAAATGAAATCGAAAACGAAGACGAAAGTAATTCGCAGATGCAAACAAATCAACCTGGAAGATCAGAGAGAGAAACAAAAGGAATACCTCCTGAGAGATTTACATTTTATGCAAACCCGGGAAGAATTAACGAACCAAAAGGGTGGAACGGTGTCGAGGAGAGGGAAAATCCATGCAAAAAAGAAAAATGGATAGATTCAACAAAAGAAGAGATGAAGTCCCTTCGTAAGAATCGAGCTTGGGAACTAGTGACACCACCTCCAGGAAAAGAGGTTATTGGATGCAGATGGACATTCAAAGCTAAATATAACTCCGAAGGACATATTGAGCGATATAAAGCAAGATTAGTCGCAAAAGGTTTTTCACCTAAATTTGGATCAGATTACAACGAAACCTTTGCTCCTGTGGTCACATATACGACAATACGGGCGCTCTTAGCTAATGCTGTATGCAAAAAACTAAACGTAAAGCATATCGATATAAAAACTGCTTTCCTGCACGGTAATTTAGAAGAACATGTTTACATGTCACAACCAGGTTACATTGAAGCGGGTAAAGAACAGAAATTCTGAAAATTAAATAAAGCAATCTACGGGTTAAAACAGGCCGTAAGAGCCTGGCATATTAGAATTGGGGAATCATTATCGAAATGTGGTTTCGAACAAAGTAAAACAAACCCACGCTTATTTAAAATGGCAAGAGATGGAAATACTATGTACATAATTGTCTATGTAGATGACTTACTCATAGCAGGAAAAACAAGAGATAGCAGAGAAATTGTTAACAAGCTAGAAAAAGAGTACGAATTGAAGGATCTTGGTGAAGCATCTTATTATTTAGGAATAAATATCGGAGGATCCAAAGAAGGAAATTTTGCTTTAAGTCAGAAAAATAAGATTGAAGAAATCATCGAAAAATTTAGCCTGAAAGATGCCAAACTAACCAATACTCCTATGGACCCGAATTATCTGAGACAAGAAGGAGATGAGGATCAGCAGCCGAATAATACCAAGTAAAGGCAAGCAGTAGGGGGTTTGTTATATGTTGCCACAGTATCAAGACCCGATATTGCAGCAGCCGTCAACATTTTGAGTAGAAGGAATGAGAAACCAAGAGATAGAGATTGGGATGCCGTGAAACGAATAATAAGATATCTAAAAAAAATAAAGATTTAAAACTAGTTATTAGCAAGGATAAAGAACCAATCTTAACTGTTTTTTGTGATGCGGATTGGGCAAGCGACAAGTTAGACAGAATGTCAACCAATGGGAATTTATTTAAACTCGGTGAAAGTCTGATACAATGGCTCTCAAAACGTCAAAACTGTGTAGCACTCTCGTCCACAGAAGCTGAATATGTTTCAGCAGCTAATGCTGCGCAAGAAGTTTTATGGCTGATCAATGTAACCAAAGATCTGGACTTACCACAAGCTTTACCAATAACTATTTTTGAAGATAACCAGTCGTGCATCAAGCTTTCACAATCTGATAATCATCATTCAAGAACAAAGCACATTGATGTAAAATTTCATCATTTAAGACATCTTAGGGAAGCTGGTACTATTGATTTAGAATATTGCCGAAGCAAAGATTTGACAGTTGATATCCTGACCAACCCATTGCCACTTCCTGATTTTGAACGTCACCGAACTAATCTACATTTAGAGACTGTTTCTTTTTCAGAAAACAAGTTAGATATATGTGTGTTTTCTTGAAAGAAAGAGAAACTGTCACATGCCACACCAGATGGCACCACTTATTCAGAATTCATGTGTATTTTCCCTGTTGTTCGAAGTCGCGTGTTGTCTTGTGTCGTGCTTAAGATATTAATGTAAAAGATGCATATTAACACTTAAACTTAATATTATTTAGCCTCAGCTCTTTGTTATCCAAAATATAATTCTCTACAACTTCATTGCTCTGCTGTGACGATAGCGCTGACGTGCTACATTGAATAAGGTAAGCGTATTTTTACCTTACTTTGATTCGCGATTGATTTATCCAACACCTAGTACCCCATACCTCGCAATAGAGGCGTTATTGCTTGTTATGGTGACTCGCCTGTCTATACATACAGTACAGAAAAATCTCCTCGTATTAACTGTAATGTGTAAATTAAATCAAAGTTTTTAAAATTCTAATTTATTTGCACTCACTTGAAAAAATTCAAGACTTATAGCGTAAATACGTATGGTAAAAAATTAATGAAGTGCAAAACATAAAATAAACAAATAACTTTAAATGACATTTCTTTCGTTACTACAAATTTATGTTAAAATACTGCAATTCAGCATCTTAGTAAGGTAGAAATAAAACTCCATTAGAATTGAAAGGAAAGTGATGAAGGACAGAAATGAAATTTCGATGGCTGGTGGATTTACTATAAGTAAATTTTGGAAAAAAAATAACTCGAGTACAAATGATTAGAAATGCAGCACCAGTAATTATTTACAACATTCTAACTGGATTTATAATACCTAGAACCAGTACCCGTCCCACTTGGTGAGGCTGCGAGGCGACCGCCTGATGCACTGTATTGAAATAGGCGCCAAAATGAGACTTGGTAAAAATACGAATTTTAACGAATAACGAAAAAATATTAATAGTTTTATCTAATATATAGCAAAATTTATGAAACTATAAAAATATAAGTGATTATTTAACTATTTTTTAAACATACAGCTGTATTTGAGACTGTGGTTTGGTTCGGTTTGGTTTAGAGAAGGGGTGTCCAACCCGCGGCCCAAAGCAATTATTAATGCGGCCCAGAAAGAGAGTTTAAAGCGAAAATAAAATATCAATAGCCCGTCTCGACGTACTAAATGTTTTTTTAGTCCCCACTTCAATTGACCCAGATATTGATGCATTAGTTTCTTTATTTCAAAGCTAAATATCACATTAATTTTGTGACTCCTATAGTTATCTTTATAATGTGACTCTTACAGTTATCTTTATAAATTAAATTTATAATGAAATATGTTAAATATTTTATACTTTTTTTAACTCACTAACTATTTTTAATGTTAAGAATTTTTTTGTGCGTCCCAAAACAGTTCGTTTTCGTTCAGTGTGGCTCAAGGAAGCTAAAAGGTTGGATATCCCTAGTTTAGAAGGCTACGGCCAACCTTTTGTTACACGAGGGATGATTATAAAGGTACCTACAGTTTAAAGCCAATTCCGAAAGGTTACCAACATCCATGCCAACAGTAGGACTCAAACTCACAGGATCTTATCCGAATGCCAGCGCTCTAGCTTTTCAGCCATCACCTGACTGTTTTGAGTCTATGAAAAATAAATTTTGAATGCATATGTTTTACTAAACATTGTTATAGCTCTAAGAATGCTACTAAGGGCATGTTCACACAGAACCCGTCAGCGTCAGCATTACTCGTATTCAAATATATTTAACCAATTACAAACCTCCAAACGAATAGCCATGAAACTGATAAGGTCTGTGATTGGTTTAAAATATGTCGACATGAGTAACGCTGACGCTGACGGACTGTAGGTGAACAGGCCCTAACACCACCTGTAACTGTAGCAGCAGCTCAGCTCAGTTTTTCGAAACTGAAAATTTTTAAGAATAACTAGTTGGCACCCGCCAAAACATGACGGCAAGATAGTAAATAAATGTACTAATACACAAATTACACTCGACAAATCATTCCCAAATGTTGAAAATCATAATAATGCGCAGAAACAAATTAATGTGTTTAAGCGGCATCGTGTTTAGAGAGTATCTAAAGCCAGATTTAAAAATGTCACTGAGCATGCGCAGAAAGCAAATTTTTAATTGTAAATTATCGCTAATTAAACAGCGCGAAATGAACAATTTCCATCAGGTTCAATCTTATATTTCACAAACATAATTATCATAAAAATAAAAATAGCAGAGAGAGATCTAGAGAGACTTCTCGGAATAAACGTGTTTATCATTAAAACATGTCACTGAGCATGCGCAGAAACAGTGAGTTTCTAAAGACAGATTTAAACATGCCACTGAGCATGCGCAGAAATCTATTTTTTTAACTGTAAATTATCGCTAATTAATAGAAATTGTGGTTACAAAAACCAAATTTGACAAATCTACAGATTGTAATCTTTCGTTTAAGACCAAAATGAAGTAAATTGATGCAGTAGTTTTCTCTCACGGACTGCCCAAAATGTCGGCTTAGCAACTTAAATATATAGATTTGCGAACAACAACTCAATGGTCTAGCAATAATTTCTGTAGAAAAGACGTTATGTAAAATAATAAATTACTAGCTGAGTGGCAACCCGATGTGTTGCTTTTTCGATTTAAAATGAAATGGTTTTATTTCTTAAAGATTAAAACTGTTTAATCACTTTAAAAAATATATTAGAATTTTTAAAAACGAAATAATTATTTAAAATTCTCTTTTTCAATTTTTGGTTTTGGCTTTTAAAATAATTCCTTCAAATTTCCATTTTCAAATTTTGCTTTTTAAACAAAAATAAATTCATTCAATTAGAAAAAAATTCTAAAGGTTTTAACTTCTCATTTCCTAAAACTAAAATTATTTCTCGCACTTTAAAATTATTTCTGGATTTCAATTATTAAATGACCCGTTCTCAGGCTCGTTCTCAAATAATAATTTTTCCTTTTGGCAACATGGACGAATGTAAATATTAAATCTCATGGGGGGAAAAGGTGCTTAAAAGAATAGAAAGAACAGTTCTGGTGAATTCAAAATTGGTGGTGGAAGAATCCTCATCAGTTGCTCATTAATTAGAAACACATTTCACGAACTTGCTGGAATTATTAGTGAGTAACATAATAAGTCGAAAAATTACGAACTCGGCATTCAGTTTCATTAAGATACTATGGCGATCAGCGTGGGAAATTTCAAAAGTGTGTTCTGTAAGTTCGCTTTTTTAGAATGATAATTTTTTTTTTATTAAATGTATTTGGAATATTTTGGAAGCTGAATATCTAGCAAAGGCCGATAAATAGTAAAATTGACATTAATAGGTGCAGAAAACCGAAATATTTGTCCATCAAAATTGTCGATTTCGTGAAATTCGGAAAACTGCTTTGGGGAAAAGATTCGTTTGCAATGTAAAACATTTTTAACTTTATAAAAATGTGTATATCCTTAAAGATGAAGAGTTGGAGAACACATGGAAATAAAAAAAATGTCGATTGGTGGACGGAGTAGTTGAATTTTTCATGCATGAAAATAGGGGAAATTTGCGAAACGGAAAGGAGATGGCTCACCCGGAATGTTAGCTGTTTCTGTTGTCCGCTTCTTTTGAGTTCGGCGGTTTTAATTTAATAATTAAAAAAAGTTTAAAGTTTTGAAAGTTAAGGATGGCATCTGTGCACGGGTCTCGTCCAGTCGCGATAACCGGCTATGCTCGGTTCGCGAGATTAGCCCGTCCCCGTGTCTGCTCACTAACAAACATACGTTTGTTTACCTTCAGCTGTTAATAGTAAGATGCTAATGCAATCAAGCAATTTGCTGCAATAAAGGCTCGAAGAATTGTTTAGAACTTATTTTTTATTCCAAAATAAATTATATTGAAATTTATTTACTTTTTCAGTTTTTTTATTTTTTATTTTGTAATTTTAAAAAAATGTTCATGTTTTTTCTTTATAAATAAATAAAACTTTTTAAAAATAAATACACATTCTTCCCAAAATATTTGTTATTCTATTAAGTATTTCTAGTAGTGAAACATTCATTACTTAGAGTCTTGAATTGAAAAAGCCCCGTTTTTAAATCTTGCCTCAGGCAACCCAATGGATCAGCCCGGCTCTGCCTAGAACTATTGTCAACATTAAAGAAAAGCTTTTGGAGCCAAAACATATGCTTCAAAAAGTGCAAAGGGATTCAATATTATTGTACCTTAAATTACCATAATTTTTTTAAAATAATCTGTTGATCATCTCGTAACCTTCTGCTTCTACTAATTTTTCGATGATTTAAAAAGTTTAAAAAATGATTTTAATACTCTGTAATGTCTTATTTTTGTGAAATAAAGAATGTTCAAAATGAAAAATAAATTGAAGAAAATAATTAAAGGAGCGTCAGAAATTGAATAAAGTTTTACATCTATAAATTTTTATTTTGTCGAGTTTTATGCTGGTTTAAAAGTGATAAGTTGTATAAAAATTCCTTTTGCTCTTTTAGCTTGTGCTTTCATATTATTTAAAAGATTAGATCCTAGATGGAAGCACCAGCAGCTAGGCAGGAATCAACAATTATTCAGTAACTTTTTTCGTTTTAAAATGATCTGGCAATAGTGCTGCCATCTTCTGACATCTGTGAAAACGAAAGAAAATGCGATATTACTGTTCCGAATTGTAGACTAACCTTGTATTTTTTCAATCTTAAAGGATAAAATAAATAAATAAATAAATAAATAAATAAAAATAAGGACTTTTCCTAAATTGTTAACTTTTTTATGATAAGGTATTTTTCCCGCTTTTTTTTCAAAGGAAAACATCGTTTATTGCGCCTGGATGTGTTTATATTCACGAACAAATCTCTCAGAAACTATTCTTCATTATATGATAACAAAGCGAAGGATTGTTTGTAAATTTTTACATTATATATGTAAATTAATCTTTATATTCCTCCTTTAGATATTACTTAGGTATAAAATTTGTGAAAAGTTTGAAATGTATCTTATTGAAACCTGATCTACGCAAATTAACAGTGACTATTCACATAATTCTGCAATATATCTCAAAATTTTGAAAGCCAATAACAAGTTTTTCAAACTTAAATATCTATTTACAAACTACATTTTGACGAACAGTTTTTCTTGAAAAAAATATTTGTTTGCTCATGACAGCTAATTTCTTTGCAGTGTTTCAACAAATATTTCTTAAATTAATTTTCACTTTGATTACTCGTTTAAGAAAACGAAGAAAGTATTTGCAGAAATCGATATTTTATTTCTTATTTTTCCTATACTTGTAGGATGAGTAAATTTCTTTACAAAAAGTTTTATGAGTTTATGAATTGTATATAATTACAGCATGATGAGGAACAAAGGAGAAAGTATCTATTTCAAAAATTTACTTAAAGTTTCATTACAAAAAAAAAAGTTAGTAATATATATTGGAAATGTCCTACTTTGCTGATTCTGGTAAATCTAAACCCACATTCATTTTGTCCTTTCAGTAGCATGTGAAATAGTTTTCTGGATGAGCATTTCATTTTTTGGCAGCTTGCAAATAGTCTTTATATATAAAAGGCAAAGTCTGTGTGTGTGTGTGACCAAGTTTTTGTCTGCTCGCGGCACGGCGCAAAGACGGCAGGTCGGACAGTCTTGAGATTCGACACGAAGATGCCCCCCGAGGTCTCATTATGCACCTCGAAGCCCTTTTTTCGATTTTTTAATTAGATTTTCCGCAATTAAATATTTAGTCGCGAGTTGGAGCTCCCGGACGAGTAAAAGCTCCGTAAATCCTAACGTATCCGTCCAAAAATTTTTTTTTCGGACGAGCCTATACGGGAAAGATGACACTATACGGAAATCACAATTAAAATTGTCTGTCTTAATTTATCGATTAATTGTGATTTTTTTTTCGATCGCCTATACGCACACGTTTTTCGGGAAAAAACGCGATTTTGGCCGCGACCCTTTTTTCCAAATTGTCGAATCGATACGTAAATGTCATTACATTTTTACGAAATTTTTATCTCAGAGACCCTAGACATCACAGTTTCTAAAGCCAGAACCAAAATTAATTTACAAATTGTAGTTATTTTTTAATAATTTATTTTATGATTCGGAAACTCTTGCGAGAAATCTCATTTTGGAGATTTCGTTCTTCATTTCCGGACGAAGGTAAAGCAGGGGAAAATGGGCTTGTCTTTTTCGACGTCAAGCACGTGATGTGTTGGGGCGTTTGTTTTCTATGAGGGATTGGGTGGTTAAAGGAAATGGATTACTATTGCAGTGATATTCGATTAAAAAATCCAATTTCTTAATGCCTTATTTTTTTGGCAACAGTTACTTATTCTCATATAACTTGCGCTTTGTTGTTTGAAAAAATGTGTGAAGAATTTAAACAATGACTTCATTTGTTTAGTAGTTTTGATTTGTTTAATAATTTTATTTTATTGAACAGGAATTTGTACGATTTAAGTAATCCTATGTCAAAAATTTTGCCAAAATGTGCCAGAAAGGATTAAATTTATATGGGTAAAATAATGTATCGTGGTGAGGAATAGGATGACAGCGACGCCCATTAACAAAGGGTTAAGGCTACTAAAATTTGGTAATTACATTACCCGAGCAACGCCGGGACGGGTACAGCTAGTAGTTTATAAAGTCTTTAACTTGGTATTAACTTTCTGGTTGCCACTTAGTGGACAAACAAATTAAGGAGCAAATATCCATGAACCATAATTAAGAGCTTAAATGTTTCTCATAGAACAAAATAAAAAAATTAAAATTATCAGTATCTGTACGCTATTCATAAGAAATACACTGAAGTGCCACTGAATTAGGGATAGCAAAGCCTATGCAAATTGTGTAGCGCTGCGCATCATGTATGCGCAAGTGAGGGCACTGTGGTAACTGCATATATAGCGCGTACTGTGGTTGTTCTGAATTAGTTGTTGGAATTGCCAGTATGGGTAAACTGCCTGATTTAGACGCCTTCGATCGCGGACAAATCGTAGGTGCGCGACGCATGGGCCATTCAATTTCCGAAATCGTCAGACAGCTAGGATTTTCAAGGGCGACAGTGTCAAGAGTATACCAAGAATACATGGATGGTGGAAAAAAACTAGCGATCGGGCAAACTGCAAAGGACAATTAGCCTTGACAGTGCGTGGTGAGAGACGGCTCGGGCGTATTGTACGTAGCCAGCGAAGCCAAACATTAGCTCAAATTACCACCCAGTTTAATGACGGTGCCAGTTGTACAGTCAGTAAACGGACTGTGCAACGCTCGCTTCACTGTATGGGTTTCGGGAGCCGTCGACCTACGAGAGTACCATTGCTCTATACTCGCCATCGGGCTGCACATCTTGCCTGGGCAAGAGAGCACAGAGACTGGAGTGTAGAGGACTGGAAACGAGTAGCACGGAGTGATGAGTCTCGATTCCGACTACTTAACGCCGACGGGAGGCTGAGAATATGGCGCCAGGCTCATGAAGCCATGGATCCTGCATGCCTGGCTGGAACTGTACAAGGGCATGGTGGCTCATCATGGTCTGGGGTGTTTTTTCGTGGCACAGTTTGGGATCTTTGGTGCGTGTACCAACCTCCCTCAATGCAATTCGGTACGTAGAGTTGCTGGGTGATCACCTCCATCCGTTTATGCTGCTCTGTTATCCACACGGTAATGGAGTTTTCCAGCAAGACAACTGTACCTCTCACAAGTCCCGGTTGGCTACTGGCTGGTCGGATGAGCATTCCTCTGACTTCTCTGTCATGAATTGGCCACCTAGAAGCACAGACTTAAATCCTATTGAGCATCTTTGGGATGTTTTGGAACAAGGCGTGAAAGGCCATCACACAGCACCAGAGAACCTTACTAAATTATGGACAGCTTTAGCCAATATTTGGCAAGCCATTCCCGTGGAACGTTTCCAGAAACTTGTTGAATCTATGCCTCGTCGTGTGGCAGCCGTTATCAAGGCCATAGGAGGCCTAACTCGTTACTAGGTAGGTATCCCTAATTCAGTGGCACTTCAGTGTATATACCATGACTAGGGAAACCAATCAAGGAAGAGAAAGAAAAAACTGAATATTTCAGTATGAATATTACTAAAAAAGGCTTGATTCGAACTGCTGAATCAAAATCGGCATTTTTCGTCAGGAGCACATCCAGATAACCCCTACTCAGTACAGTGAAATGGCTCTGAATTCAAATCTAGTCCCTTTTACTGTTAATTACGATGAATATTAAGATTCTCTGATCTTTATGCTAAGCTTTTCATGACCTCCCTAAAAGAGCTGCATTTAAATTATATTTTTTATTTAACTTTTGTAGAAATTGCATGCCAGATTCTTATGCACATTTTACTGATTTTATTATTTAACACTTGTTAAACAGGTATAACAATACAGCAAATGTAAGGAAGTAGATGAATACTGATCGATTCAGTTGCAATGATCCTCTTATCATAAAATAATTTATTTTAAGTGTCCTAATCTACAATAAAAAATATTTACTTTCCTATACTGCAATAGCATACTTTATTGTTGCGAAAAGGAATGAAGCTACAAACATTTATAAAATTCGTAAATCAGACATTACTTTTGTAGATGTTGATTTGCGATAGTTTATTTCCCCTCAGATTTGAAGTGAAAAGAAGAAAATACTTACCAGAGTCTAAATGAAATTACTAGATTTCAGAAAGCTAGCATAATCCGTTATAAAAAAACAAGGCTGAGAGTTGGCACGCTTTGTTTTGATTATATTTAAATCGGGCAGAGAAATCATCCTTAACAGTGATAAAATTATATACCTAGTAGTATAGTAGGGGATGTCAGTCATCAAAGATCTAAAAACGAATGCAGTGTTGTGTAAAGGTTGTGTCTCAGATACGCAGTCAAGTTCAAAAGATATGAAATCCCAACTTACCAGTTTCATTTTATCTCATCTGACTTGATTTAATTACTATAATTATATCAATAATCCTGTAATGTTTGATATAGTTTCACTTTTTAATTCCGCTGGACTCGGAAGAAATAAATTAAAATTAGATTTAAAAAAATTTGTGAGAGAGTTATTTGTTTCAGGTTACATGAATTTATACTGAACATTTCATTAAGCTAAGTTTTTTACCTTTATACTATTATATTTTCCACTCACAGAGAGTTTTTTCCTGGGGACCCCTGTGAGGAATTTAATTGATTGCCCCCAGTAAAATAAAACCATCTCCTAAAATTATTGAAGCTTTTCCAGTGAACTAGCTGAGTCAGGAGATTGCACCTCTGGGGAGCAAAGCATTGTACTGCCGATACAAAGAACGGAAGAAAGCAGACGCCGGTAGTTTGAGGTTACGAATCAACAGAAGATTCGTTCCACTACGCCCAGTGATTAATGATGCACCCGTAACTGATTCTTGCGAACTCAGCAGCTATGGTTTTGGCGGGAAGAATAGGACCAATGGAAATCCAATGGGAATGTGATCTCACAGAAGTGAACCAATCAAAGACATCTTAGTTTCAGCGATCGTAGCGCCAATCTTAAGTTACGTCGCTGAGAACACAACCATTCCACCTTCTTACATTAAAGATAGTAGTGTTTACACATAAATTTGATTAAATGTAAGAAGGTGGAATGGTTGTGTATCAGTGAAGCTGGTAATGAATGATTAGATATGCACGTGTAGATAGTCTATAGTGATAAAAGATATTTTCTTAACGGGTAATTTGTATATCCGTTTTTAAATTAGTAGCTGATAGAAGACGGGTTTGGTATCAATT
This sequence comes from Dolomedes plantarius, assembly GCA_907164885.2. Classification (NCBI taxonomy): domain Eukaryota; kingdom Metazoa; phylum Arthropoda; class Arachnida; order Araneae; family Dolomedidae; genus Dolomedes; species Dolomedes plantarius. The sequence goes on along the minus strand of OU015497.1, from coordinate 120,049,224 downwards.
CTATAAAATTTATGCGATAGTGTTGCCAGCTTTTGAAAAATAAGAAAATGAATTATTTCGTTCTTGGTATCTGCTTGATGAGGAATTGTTTGTGAATATTTTTAATGCATCGCACTCATTCCGGAGTTTAAATTTAAATAATCCTACTTCTACTTTAAACTGATTATAAATACTTGGTAGAAGATTTGGAAGATTAGATTAACTTTATTTTTTCTAGTTAGCATTTAACGGTAGTTTTAGTATAGTACATACATTACTAAGATGTCTAATTTTGCAGAGAAAGGTGCTAGTTCTGATGATGATATTCTTGTAAATATTTTAAATTTTTATTTCTATTTGGATGTTTTAAAAAGAATAATGATAATAATGTTTATAATAATAATTTAGTATTTTTTTAAAATTTAAACTTGCATTTTTTTTAATATAGATGACTATTAATGTAAACTTATTATATCGTATATTTTAAACTTTAATATATATATATATATATATATATATATATATATATATATATATATATATATATATATATATATATATATATATACATATGTTAACTTTATTACAGTGTTCTGGATAAAATATTTTAAATTTGATCTTGTTATAAATATTAACTTATTATAATGCGCTATATATTTTTATTTATTTAGATTATCTGTTTAGAAGAAAATGAGGAAATGATGGATACATCTATTGAAGATACTTCTAATTTTTCTGATGACTCTGACAACTTCGTTGTAAGTATTTTATTTTTAATTATATGTTTTAAACACGAATGATGATGATTTAGTATATTTTTAAACATATATTTTTTAATGCAATAATCCATTTTATATATATATATATATATATATATTTTAAACTTTATCATAATATGTTAACTCGTACTTCGCTATGCAATGTTTTCAAATTGAATATAATAGTTTTAAAGTGTTAGGAATGTTGACTTATTATGAATGGATTTAATCTAAACGTATTATGATTATTTTTTAACGCAAATTAATTTAATAAAATGAAGTAGTATAGTCTGCTTATTTAAAAAAGTTTATTTTTATAATTATATTCTTATTAATTTGTATATTTTTTCAGATTATCTCCTCTGGAGAAGAAGATAATAGTAACATAGAAAGATTAAGGCAGGAATATAAAGCACGTATTTCACATCCATGCATATTACGAGAAAAATGGCTTAAAGATAGACAAAAGTATATAAAAACAAGAGAAGTTCAAGCCTGTTGGGAGTTGTTAAATAACACATATATTTATGTTATTCAAGATCATAAGAAAGAAGTTTTTATAAAGATTAAAAAATATACTAGCAAACCTCATATATTAAAGGAAGATGAGATGCTAATATGCTTATCCACATGGTGGGATTTTGCGTATAAAATATCGGACATTATTATTGGATTAAATTGTACATCGTTTATCGCAAATGAGGAGCTTTGCGTTATAGACAGCGGCCAATGTTGTCATATACAACAGATGCATTTTGATGAAGATTGTGACGGATTTAAATTGCAACCGACATCTATAAAATTAGATATAGAACAGCTAAATATACTTAAAATGAATATATATATAATATAAACAGGATTATTCAGGAGAGTATACTTTGTGAGTAACGATTTATAATTATTTTTTTAATTGCATGTAAAAAAACTATTTTATACTAAAGTATACCAAGAATTTTAATTTAGTATCATTTATGATATTAAAAGGAAGTCTTATGCTCTTATGTAAATTAAGTTAATATTTGACTGATGTGTAGAAACTGTTCCAATTTAGGTAGGATTTATAAACATCTTATGTAAAATAAACATCTTAAAACCTGTGAAATTTAACAATATATCACAATTTGGATAATCTTTGAAAGCATATAAGGTTTAAAATAATGTATTAATAATCTATATTTATGGATAAGATATAATATTTAGGATTAAAACTTGTAAATTTTATCTTTTAAGTCATAAAATATTTTTAATTTTAGTAAACGTCTTAACTTATAATACAGTTTTAAAGTTGATAAAAGCGCTAAACGTTACAGATTGCAGCATATATATATATATATATATATATATATATATATATTTTAATTTTCAGGTTCTAGATGGTAATTGTATAATTTAAAGTATTCAAGTTAAGTTTATATTATTTACAGTCTTATAAACAGTATTTAAACAAGTAGTATTTTAACTACGACTGTTTGATATATAAAAATATTGTCTGCACATATTCTCCTATCGTAGTAGAATAACCATTTATATGACTGTGTTTCCTTATGGGTTTTAGCTGTATGCTATAATTACTATACGCTTCATTAATAGAAGTGTCAATATCAGCATATGAACTTGGAACTTTATCTATTATGACACTAATAAAACAGCACTTTGTAAAAGTGAACCTCGTAATTGAAAATTTCGATTACAACTAATTTTACAGCGGATATGGTAGAGCCTTCTTATCAATTGTTTAACTTTGATGAAACATCTTATCTCATGTTACACTTCCTGTTTTTCAACAGTTTAGACTAAAGATACTTCCTGTGTAAACACTAAGGGTTAGATTTTTGAAAGTCGTTCTACAATCGTTGCCAACTCTTGGCAACTCTTGAAAAATAAATAAATTGAATCATTCACGTTATACCATTCCTTAACTGACACTAAAAATAATTATTTATCTTAACATTGATTCATTTTAAGGAGATAACTGTAACTGCAACGGAAGTTTAACCGCTGATAACATACAGTGACATACATATTTTACTCTTGGTTCTCACTTTAAAAGATTAATTTTTTTCTCGTGAAATAGCAATTAACGGGAATGAAGTTCCTTACGAACGCAGCATTTCACAGCCGACGTGTGAACAATGAAGAATCCAGGCCTCTAACAGATTCTAAATCAGCTCCCTCCGCGTCACATTAAGGACGTAAGACCACTTCACATCATGTTTATACATGTTTATACATGTTTTGAAAATTTATTTTCTAGTAAAACATATTATTTAAAATGCTGTGTGAATATTAAAACCTCTTATTTAAAGAAGAAATTTTAGAATCAAACAATTTTCAATGTAAATGTTATAGATGTATACAATTTTATTATACTGCGTTAAGTTAAAATATATATTTGAATGTGTGGAGGTGCCGGTATATAATATTTTAACTTAGAAATATTTACAGCTAGATATTACAGAAGGTTATTGTTTTCCCAAAACACCTACCACATATCCCCACTCTCGTGGGCTGTTTACAATGTATCTGTAAATACAGTAGACTTGTTAAACAATGCAATACAGTTTATTGATGAACCCTGTTCACAATCACTGGAATATAATAAAACCATTGAAAACTAGCAATATTGCAATAACTACTATTGCGCTTACAATTAAAAACATCAATAAATAATATAACTACCGATACTAATAACACAATAAAATTAATATTACGACTGGCAGCACAAGAGTCCTGTGAGGCGATCTTAGGGTACAGCTTATCAATGGTGAGACACACACTGGTACACGGGAACACTCTTTAGTCGGTGAAGTTGAAGAATCCGGTGCTACAGCAATTGACGATAACCACCAGAAATATCCTGCAGCTTGAGCACACGAAGAGCTCGACGGGAACACTATGTTGTGAGCGTGCGGCCAGGCGGATCACTGCTCTCTCTCCCCCGCTAGAGTCGAGTGGAGCCCGCTTATATGTCGCTCTGGGGAAGCTCGCACATGCGCAGGCGATCACGCTAGGAATTTGCATGAAAATCTACATGATGATTTCATCTTCTTCGCGTGACCGCCACAAATGAATTTAGATAAAATTGTTTAAGTTTTATGTTAATATTAAAATAATTTTTAAAGAATAAAACAATTTTAGTGAATGTGAATTTAGATAAAACCATTTCAGAATTAATTGTGTTTTGTGTCAATATTAAAAGCTTTTATATATGATTGAAGAAGAAATATACTTTTTAAAGTGTTGATAAATTTCTTGCTAAAACTTTTAACGGTAGGAAGTCATTTTACGTGTCTATATTTCAATAAATATTGCAATTTCCTAACGTTAAGTAAAAATAAGTATATATTTCAGGTAAAAATTTTAACTATTTATGGTTTTGTTATCTGTTAAGATTATAACTGTGACGTTAAACTACCTTTATCGACATATAAAATTGCATATCTTGGTAGAACTATTGTATTTACCCATTCAATAGCAAAGAATTCACTATTCAATTTAGTTGATCAAAAAGTGTATATTATTTAATTAAATCATGTTTTGAAAAAATTATATGTACAGTTTTGTATAAATTATAGATTTTGAAGGTAAGATCTAATGCTAATTATTTTCTATACCAAATGTCTCATAGCATTTGCAGAATATTTAAAACCTCAATGTTATATATCATTGAGATTGTGACGGTGTTAGAAACAATCTTATAATTTAAGTTCGGCGTAAATTTAACATCTTCCATTGTATATATAATAGTATGTTTCAAAGTTTCGAATCTTATATTTTTTAATTATTATTTTTAATAATTATTGTTTGTGGTTAAAACATCTAAGTTAATATATGTTTGATGTTCATTTAATATTAAAACTTTATTAAATGCATACTAATAATAGTCTAAAAACTATTTAAATGCTTAAGATATTAAGTCTATCATAAATTAATTTAAAGTTTCCGTAATATGTTTTATTACTTTTTATAGAATATTTTTCAAAGACCTATTTTATTATATAATTTTTATAACGTATACGTTTTTTCATGTTAAAATTAGAATTAATAGTAATTTTAATTCTAACTATTACTTTGTATGTAGAAAACTATCTTATATGAAAGTATACCAAGAATTTTAATTTAGCAATATGTATATTTAAGTTATCAAAAAGGAAATCTTATGTTCTTATGTAAATTAAGTTAATATTTGGTTGTTTACGCAGTTTATGTTGTTATGCAGAAACTATTCAATTTAGGTAGGATTTATAAACATCTTATGTTGAATAAATACCTTAAAACCCGTGAAATAATCACATTTAAGATGTGAAACCTATCATAAATTAATTTGAAGTTTCCATAATATATTTTATTACTTTTTATAGAATATTTTTCAAAGACCTATTTTATTATATAAGTTTTATAACGCATACGTTTTTTCATGTTAAAATTAGAATTAATAGTAATTTTAATTCTAACTATTACTTTGTATGTAGAAAACTATCTTATACGAAAGTATACCAAGAATTTTAATTTAGTAATATGTATATGTATATTTAAGTTATCAAAAAGGAAATCTTATGTTCTTATGTAAATTAAGTTAATATTTGGTTGTTTACGCAGTTTATGTTGTTATGCAGAAACTATTCAATTTAGGTAGGATTTATAAACATCTTAGGTTAAATAGATATCTTAAAATCTGTGGAATTTAACATTATATCGCAATTTAGGTAATCGTTGAAAGCATGTAAGGTTAAAAATCATATATTAATAGTCTACATTTCTGGATAAGATATAATATTTAGGATTAAAACTTGCAAATTTTATCTTTCAAGTCTTTATCTCTATAAAATGTTTTTAATTTTAGTAAGCGTCTTAACTTATAACATAGATTTAAAGTTTTAAAAATGCTTATGGTTTGAAATAAATTCAAAACTGTACATAAACTATATAAAGATACTTAAATTGATACATATATTTTTAAGTTTCAGGTTCTAGATGGAAATTGTATTATTTAAAGTCTTCATGTTTGCATATACCCCTTACTGCTGTAGGATTCAAACCTTGATTCAATTACTTCTAAAATGAACTCATGTAAATATCTTCTAAACATAATAAAGTCTGTATTATTTATGATAATGTAAGAATCTTCTCTATTAACATCGCGAGACAAATTTGATACCTTCTCTTGCAGATTTAATAGTATGGATTGTTATGGTATGTATATTTAATTTAAAGAATTATCAAGATTGAATCATATTTTAGTTTTTATTTCTAATATTGAAAGGAAAAAATAACCCTACTGGGGAATTCTCACTTTGCTTAAATAATTTTATGGTTTTCAAGTTTTGTTTATCTGGTAAAAGAACTTAAGGTTTAAAAATACATTCAAAACTGTACATAAACTGTATAAAGATAATCAAATTGATGCATACATTTTTAATTTTCAGGTTCTAGATGGTAATTGTATAATTTAAAGTCTTCAAGTTATGTTTAAATGTGTTTAAAGATAACAAAGTCATTTTATGTTTAAACCCTATCAAAAGTCTTTATCTCTATAAAATGTTTATTAATTTTAGTATGACATTTTAGTATGTGCATTAGAAGAAAGCATACGCTTTAGTCAAAGTAAGATATAGGTTTTAGATTTCTCAATGCATTAAGCACGCCTTTACTTTATGGTTTTCAAGTTTTGTTTATCCGTTAAAAGCACTTAAGGTTTAAAAATACATTCAAAACTGTACATAAACTGTATAAAGATAATCAAATTGACGCATACATTTTTAAGTTTCAGGTTCTAGATGGTAATTGTATAATTTAAAGTCTTCAAGTTATGTTTAAATGGGTTTAAAGATATATCTAAATTATATTATACTTGAAATTGATATTAGCATGAAAATTAAAGATATTTTAAATTTAACAGCTGTTTTGAATAATTTTATGCGTAAAAATATCCTTGTTAATATCTTCTCTTATAGATTTAATGTTAAAAGGCTTGTAAATACTCCTTTTAATAGAATATTTTTTCAAATATTATTTATAAATTAGATATGTCTTTAAAGTAATAATAAGTAATTATAATTATTTTTTACTAATTACTACTATCGTTAAAAAAATAGTAAGTTAATAATATATTTTAATTTAGAATTTAAACTAAAATAAAACCTTTTACAAAATTAAATTTTAAATGTAGTTGTAATTTTTACCAATAGATGGCGCCTGCAGCGTAAAATTTCCTAAAGCATATTTTTAAAAGTTAAATTTAATCACTAGATGTTGTTAACGGCGTAAAATCGTTTTACAATCTTAAATATTTAAAGTTCTACTTAAGTTCAAGTTTTTCCCGCTAGGGGGCGCTTAGTATGTATTATATTTTTAAAAAATAATTAATTAATTAATTAGCTAATTAAAATAATATACCATAAAATCCTCTATCATATTTCTCAAGTTCCCTTTAAAATATTCACTCTTTAAATACCTTATAATACCGTACAATGACAAGATCCCGGTGGCTCGATCGGATTACGACCGTGTCACTGGTCAGCTAACATTTTCGACGCGGGTTCGAAACCAGCTCCTGTCAAGTCTTGAAAATATATATATCTTCTGTAAAATTGTAGTTCTAGCTTTCAGCATCAGATGGCAGCACTGAAAATATATATCCGTAACCTTATACGTAATTTAATTCCATATTTGACCTATAGGTGGCGCTCCGCGGAGCACATACTCTCTTCAAGATTCTGCTGTACTACAAGGCTCCAGGTTTTCCCGCAAGGGGGCGCTAAGATCATGGCCTTCTCCTGATTGACTCAAAAACGCCGCCAGGGGGTGCTGACGTCATCAAGAGGCCACGCCCCTCTTGCACCTCGCACCTCTGCCCGCCCCGATTGTTGGTGAACCGGCAATTTCTATCTACTTTAAGCCTGTTAGTCTATCTATTGAAGTACCCAGGAGATACGAAGATGGGATATTTCCAAAGACTTTCGCATACAAGTTTAAGGAAAAAAATTTGTATTACTGATTTTTATTACAATCTATATATTATTTCTATAAGTTTTTTTTTATTTGGAGAACTATCTTGAGATCGTCTGAACGTAAAAATATGATTGGAGTTTCAGAATAAAGCTTTTTCCGTGCAGATGTGCCAGTCGAAGAGAAAAATGTGATTGGGGCTAGGGTTTTGGTATGGTGGCTCGGCAAAGTTACCATGTAAATTCTATGTGAAAAGCGTGCGCGCTAACTTCTTTTTACATTTACTTTTATTGCTTGCCAACTGAACTTTTAAAATTTAAAAACACGTCATTTTTAATGGATCTTTAATCGTAATTGCCCTTATCTACATAAGATGCTTAGTTCAGTGTGCACATGATGTTCTATGACAATTCTTATAGTAAATAAATACCATATGTTTATATTTATTCTATGAGGATTTTTTATTTACTTTGGGATCTATTTTGAGAGAACGGCGTAATATAAGAACATGGTTGGGATATCAAAAAGAAGGTTTTTGAATGAGTTTCTAACACTTTTTTGTCAATCTACTAAAGTTTATATTTGCTGCTTAATATGAGTTTATCCCTTTAAAAAAATTAACCGTGAATGTTGACGAATTTCTACTATACTAAGTTAATCCATAAAAAGTCATTGCCCACGCCGACCCTCTATCAAGGTGCCATAACAGTATTGCCGACAACACTATTTACCGTCAAGTTGCTTCTTTGAAACTATATAAAATCTTTTTCCCGATGTTCAGAAACCAGATGGTACCGCCCCTATGGAAGAGGCATCTGTGTTCGAAGTTTAAATACTCCTAAACACTAAGAAGCCAGCTAGGCTGTTCGGTTTTAGCGTCCGCGTCAAACAGTTAAATTTGATAAATTAAATGCAAAGGCTGAAATGTCAAAGTTCAATAAACATTGCACCCCGTGAGTTAAAAAAAATCTTTGTTGTTCCGAAAATGAAATAAAATTTGCTCGATTTCGAGAAACGATGCCACTAGTGTCTTGTAAATTTGGACGATATATTGAATCAGATTACGTCTTCAGAAAAATGTTTCAAGTGAGTAATAACAGATAGAAATTCTTTGAAGTGTTTTAAAGACCCAACTTTGCTTGTTCACCATTTCAGCCTAGTGTATAAATCCATACATGGAGGAAATAAATCTGAAAGACATTTATATATGTGAGAACGCCCTCTGGCACCCGCCGCTGACGCTTCTGCCAGTGTTGCCAACCTCTACGAAGCGTCTCCCCCTAGCGCCATCTCGAAATCCCCCTGTTTCCCCCTAACACCAACTTGAGATCAAGATAGACCTCCCTAAAAGAAATTCTGGTTCCAAATAGGCATCCTGTTTGAGAGATAAATTGAAATAAATAGAAAATACACACATAATAAAATGGAGGTTTTTTTACATTTGTCATATGTATGGAACTTATAATCTAATAAAAAAACGCGTCTCGATTGTACAAAATATTAAAAAATGTTCCCCCCACAAAATTCCCCTAAAAAAATATGGCCCCTAAAAATACCCCCTTTTCATCTAACTTACCCCCAAATTTAGGGGGGAAAACCCCAAGTTGGCAACACTGGCTTCTGCCTTCCAGCCAGCTCAATCTGTGCACTCTCCGTGAACCACTCAGAAGAGAATTGACTTTCATAGTGTTAAGACGTGTCTTCCCAGCTGAAGGCTGTGGTGACTTTTGTTTTCTGATAACGGCGTAGTACGAAGAAGTAATTTCTCTGTTATGAAGAATTAACTATGTGTTATATGTTTAGTTCTAATTATTTTATGTTTAATGTACTGTATTGTCCAAATATACAAGTGTTCGTCTGATGTGAATCGTATTATTTGAGTCGTATACTGATTTAGAAGTTTATGACAACCCCTAGACACCCAGCTATTCATACATATATGTTTGGAGATTTAAAGTTTTAACAATCAATTTATGAAATGTTAAGTTTTTTCTTAGTAAATAACAATATGTGTTCAAAATCATGTTTTTCAGATATCTGGACGCGTTAGGTGTGCAATCGTACTTCGAGTAAACTCTTATTAAATTAGGGACTGTAGGAAAAAGAATGATTAATTTGTGTCACACTCTTGTTGGGCATTAATTTATTGAAAAAGAATACATGCAATCCGAACACATTGCAATTTAATTGACTCCTAATCATGTACTACAGTGTGCGTGCAATGCAACTGTAAAGAACGCGTGCCATGCATCTGGATTTTTAGTAAACGACACCATATATGTATTGCACGTTAATGGTGAACAGGTTTCTTCGAGATCGTTGTGTCCCTTCAAACAAAGGGGATAGAAAGTTCTAAATAAACATCTTAATGCATGATTAACAGCCATAAATTTGAAGAAAAATCTTTTATTGACATATTTATGAAGGATTATAAGTAAAGTACGAAGAAAAATATTTCTTGCATCATTGAAGTGTTTGTTAAAATTTTCGAAGCTACGAAGATTCAAAAAGTAAAGTATAAAAATAATAAGTAAGCTCCATAAAGCGTTAGGTTTAGTAAAAAAAAAAAACCTATAATAAATATTTTGAAAAGAAAAGATAAAACCTTTGTGCTCAAGGAATAAACAGGAAATCCAACGCAAATAAAGCACAAATAGCAGTAAGATGCCATTATTTTGCATACGGCCGTTTTGAAGCTACAAAGGAGCTTCTTCATCAGTGCAAAGAACTTAGTAGCAGTTCGAAAAAGCCGAAAACTAAGCGACTAGACACGTGCGTATGCACTTAAGTACCCGCACGTATCGAGCACCCAAAGGCACGAAGCAGCGAAGAGACAGAAATGGGGCAAGCAGCGCCATCTAGTGGCAAAAAGAGGGAAAAAATTGAAAATTGAAAAAAGTGAAGTAACAGACCAACACAGCTAAATAAACCCTTTCCACTATTGAGGAAAATCAGGGGTGCTTGACAAATCATTAACCAAAGAACCCGAATTTTTAAAAATGTGATAAGCTTCCCAGAAATCAAGATCGGCAGGAGAGCGACATTTCTGAATAAAGGAGGCAGAAGAAAAATCTAACCGATGATTCGAAGTCCAGGCGTGTTGCTTAATGGACGAGCGATTTAACTCTTGTTTTTTAACATAACTCTCGTTAAAAACAGACTCGTAATTCTCTGGATTTTGTGAAGAAACTTCCTGGCTCTAGACCCCAAGGTCACACGATGGCTTCTTTTGATGTGAACTCGCTATTCACGAATGTCCCTGTTGACGGGTTCTTGTATTGTCTCAGCAAGAGACTCAGTGAATTCCATTTCTCGCAGTTCGAAATTGATGAACTAACCTTTCTCACTTCCTTGTCTTGAGCAGACGACTTTTGTTTTTAATAGCGTTTTCTATCGTATGACTAATGGTCTCGCTATGGGTAATCCTCTTAGTCCCATCTTGAGTGACATCTATATGCATTATTTTGAGTTTAAACTATTTGACAAATTAAAGTTTCCTTTCTATGTTCGTTATGTTGAGGACTGTTTTGTCTTATTGGACCAGAATAACTCCGACATCGATCGCGGGCTCTCTGTCATGAATTCTACTGATCCTCGTGTACAATTTACGTGTGAGGAAGAGTGTAATAATCATTTACCTTCCTTGGATGTGCTTATTATCCGCAGTGACGAGGTTTTTCAGACAGCTGTCTTCCGCAAGCCCTTTGCCGTGTCTCTTCCCCCACATAGGCTTTCTGCCCGTCCTCCCAGTCAAAAAATGGCCTGTTTCAACACGTTTGTCCATCGGGCGTTGAACATTTGCTCCACTTCTGAACTATTGTGCTTCGAGCTTGATTATCTGAGGACGGTCGCCGTGGACCGCGGCTATGTCTCTAATATCGTTGATTCCATTTATAAGAAATTGTCTAAACCGGTCCAAAAAAGGTGTATTTCAAAGCCAAACCTGTCGGTGGTTTTGCCCTTCTTTCCCAAGATCAGTCATGAAATCGCTAAAATTCTTAAAAGGTTTGAAATTAAGGTTATTTTCTCTCTGGTCAATAAAATATCTTTTTCGGATCTCAAACACCCCATTGATCGCTTAAATAGCTGGGGTATCTACCGGATTTCTTGCCAGTGTGGCCTTTCTTATATTGGACAAACCAAGCGTGCTCTTAAGTTCCACTTTAAGGAACACGAGAGTTATGTTAAAAAACAAGAGTTAAATCGTTCGTCCATTGCTCAACAAGCCTGGACTTCGAATCATCGGTTAGATTTTTCTTCTGCCTCCATTATTCAGAAATGTCGCTCGCCTGCCGATCTTGATTTCTGGGAAGGTTATCACCTTTTTTAAAAATTCGGGTTCTTTGGTTAATGATTTGTCAAGCACCCTTGATTTTCCTCAATTGTGGAAAGGGTTTATTTAGCTGTGTTGGCCTGTTACTTCACTTTTTTCAATTTTTCAATTTTTTTCCCTCTTTTTGCCACTAGATGGCGCTGCTTGCCCTATTTCTGTCTCTTCTCTGCTTCGTGCCTTTGGGTGCTCGATACGTGCGGGTACTTAAGTGCATGCGCACGTGTCTAGTCGCTTAGTTTTCGGCTTTTTTGAGCTGCCACTAAGTTCTTTGCACTGATGATGAAGCTCCTTTGTAGCTTCGAAACGGCCGTATGAAAAATAATTGCATCTTACTGCTATTTGTGCTTTATTTACGTTGGATTTCCTGTTTATAATAAATATTACATAGATTTAAATTTTTCTTTGTAACAAGTCTTCTATATTCCTTTGTTTATAAAACATTTCGACATTTATGTACTAAATTTCAAATATTTTTCATCTGCAAAGTGCAGCGAACTGTAAAACGGATAATACGCCTACAGATAATTGTTAGTTCAGTGCATTAGTGTACATTATTTGAGGGAAGCAACTTGCATAATCTAAAAAAACAAATTAATTTTTGGATGAAGCACCTTACTTTACGATTTATTTAAGCATCTAAATTTCCGACTGCTTTAGAAAACCAGTCAAATATTACACGTATATTTAAAGTTAGCGGTTGCTTTGAAAATGGTGTTCATCAGGCAATTATCTGTTGATTGAAACGTTATACTTTTTTCAATTTTCATTTTTTATTCATTCGAACTAGTAACCATTACCATGACAGTAAAAATATCTCTATAGCATCTACTCATACTGAAAAGGATATTACTGAAAAGTAATGTACTTTACAAAAGGTGATCATCTCTCTATGAAGTTGAATCTCAACGGTTTATCTGGAATGTTGATGATTCTTGTATAATAACCAATTTCTTCATGGTGATACTCGATTTTGAAATTTCTTATTAACTGCAAGTAAGAGAACTTTGTTAGTAACAGATTTTACCTCATAAATATATAGCATTTTATTTAATAATTTTTAACAAATTTTAAAATGTTTATACAAGAAAAAATATTATCAAAATATATTATTAAATTTTATGAGTTAGTATTTTATTATCGAAAACTGAAAATTCATGAGGTAAACGAAATTAAGGAAAAGGAAATTCTTTGTTTAAGCTCTTCTGTTATTACCGAATTTTCCGATTGGTTGTTAAATTTTAAAAGTTGTTTTTATGTAAGGATTTCATTCAATTTACAACAAATTATTTAACTTTCAAAGAAGAACACTGGGCTGCGGTATTAAAACGGAACCATTTTGGCGAGATTTTGGCGAAATTTCGCTCCATGACGCCAAAATTGGCGTGGAAAGCATTACCCCGCTGATGTGAGAGGTCCCTTCCTCTCATTGTTCTTTCGAAAATGGTTCGTCCCGTTTCTTAATAAATAATTATATTCATGCATTTTTTTGCATGGATGTTTGCTGCTAATTAAATTAAAGGTGACTAAAATTAACAAGTTAGATTTTTATAAAAGTTGGTATTCCTTGATAATTATATATTAAAAAAATTGATAATTCTAATTTTCTAATATTATTATAAATTTCATATTTTTTTAGTTTAAGGAATACCAACTTTTATAAAAATCTAACTTATTAATTATATTGACCTTTAATTGAATTAGCAGCAAACATCCATTCATTTTCTAGATATATTTTAATATTAGTGTATACATATTGTATTCAGTTACCATATATCTAAATTCCTGCATTATGCAAACATCCAGCAAACATGAATAATGCATGAACAATTAGTGAATTATTCATTAAAATGTGGGAACGACCACTCCCCCATTGGTGATAAGGAGGGACTTCCGTTGGCACAATTTGGTAGGTTACCACACAAACATATAATCGTCCTTTATGGCTGTCCGGTCCCGTTTGTTTACCACAGTCAAACATTGTTTCATCAATGGAGTAGAAAATTTAATCCAATTATGAGTTGCTGACTCTTAAAAAAAGGGGAAGTTTCGTAAAAATTTTACTGTAATGAAGTAAATATAAGTATAAAATAACTATTCAAGATTTACTAATTTGCACAGATAATTTATTATGATCATTATTTTTTAAGTAATGTGTCCTTTATGATATGACGAACAAATTTACCTCTGCAGTCAGGCAGAGTATCTCCAGTTCTGCCAGTCTTCTCCCAACGCAACTTCTCGTCCCGAAACCAAAAGGCAGAAAGGCAAAAGGATGGAATTTTTCATCTTTGCTCAACCACCTCTCTGGCATAAATTTGTCTGGATTTGAAAAATACCTCTCATCTCTAAAAATTGCTTGTATAACCACCATCAAAACTGTCTAAAATACAAGAAAAATCACATTGAAATGTTAACTTAAGAAACAAGAAATCTTTGACGACTAGGCCTTTATGGAAACGGGATTTGAGAATCGTAAATATTAGCTAATCTTACAACTGAAGGACAGGGAGTTACAGTAATCCGAAAATTTAGTTTCTGAAGTATTGCTAATTGGTGAACATTTCTAATGAGGTACGAGTAAAACCTTAATTTATATTCTCCTATAACATTGAAACCTTTTCATAGAAAACAACTTCGAAGCTCCAACAGTCTCTAGAAAGCATTGCTGAGCGCTTATATTTGCACAGTTGCATTTTCTAAGTAGAATTCTGCCAATACTGCATTAACGGGTAATTTTGTCGAGCAGCACACATATTTGTCTATATACACTATCCACCAATAAGTATTTGGGCACCCATGCAAATGACGATATATGCGGCCCTGATATACGTCACCGCCCCTGCCGTTAAATATCGTGTAGGAAACAACATTGGCATTAGTCGCATGCAAGATGCCACGAAGTGCAGAATTATCTGATTTCGAGAAAGGAGTAATCGTCGGGTATCACAGAAATGGCCGATCCTTAAGGGACATATCTAGCAAGCTGAATTATCCAAAATCGACAGTGGTCTATGTGTTTCAGAAGTGGAAGGTGAGCGTCGATTGTCGGAATGTGCTCTGTGTCGGCACACCCATGAAACTGGGAGATAGAGACCGACGGATGCTGTCCAGGGAAATTCAGAAGAACCGCACCCAACCGATGTCTCACATAATCCAGGAGTTTCAACAGGCATCCGGGAGTGCTTATTCGATGAATGCCATCTGCTTGGTTATATATATATATATATATATATATATATATATATATATATATATATATATATATATATATATATATATATATATATATATATATATGTATGTATGTATATATATATATATATGTGGGCGCTGTCAGAATGGCCGTTGGTGGGTAGTAGTGAAGAAAAACACAGCTGACATTTAATTACATTTAATAACGAAACGTAAACATTAAGAATTAAAAGTTACATAGGATTAAAATTAAACATATTAAGAATTAAAAAGTTAGAACGTCTTCAGAAACTAAAGGTTAACACGTCGCCTCGAGATATCACATCACATCACCTCATCTCATCATATATCTTGCGTATAGTCAGACTGCAGTATTTATAGTCGTAGCGGTCGGTAGAGGTCGCTTCAGTTAACGTTTGGAGGGCCAGTTCCATTCTGCAGATCGGGGTGAGATGTAATGGCCAATTCCAGTCTACATATATATATATATATATATATATATATATATATATATATATATATATATATATATATATATATATTTGATAATATAGTGCAAATTAGGGATGTATATATATATATATATCCCTAATTTGCACTATATTATCAAAAGTAATTGGACTTCATTGTAATCTGTACAACGTCAAACTTACTCTCATCAAAGAGGTCATAACATACTAAAGCAACAGCCTTTACGTAAAATTGTTGTACGATTGCCCCCGTATAATTGTCTTTTGGGTATCCTCAAATCAACTATGGCACTATACATGGCCTATATATCTACTCTGCAGCGGAGCCGTGCAAATAGGACAATCGAGGAAAGGGTTGCTTAGTGAGGTCTTAAAGAGGAATCGGTCTTCCACTGCATAATCGTTGGCTTCAGAGGTGTCTCAAGCCAGAGGAACTGATATCAATTACCGTATAATTTGTGGGGAACTCGAAAAATTGGACACCATGGCAGATCGACAGCTCAGAAGTCCCATATCACTTGGCCTAATGCCAGTCCGAGACTGTAGTGATGTTTATCACGTCGTTAATGGACAATTTAAGAATGGATAAAGGTTATTTGCTGGGACACCACTGAGTAGGATGAAAACCACTGTAAAATGATTTTCTGGTGGTTATTATAGAGTAAATTCAGGTATAACCTGCACTTGTCAACTTCTGTTCAAGAGGCAGGTTGACTCTTGTTGTAAGTTGCTAGTATTGCTGCTCTGGAGTCCGAGAAAATAACTGCTTGGGAAAAGAAACATTCGAACTAGCAGTTTGCTGAAACACAATGCTGAATGCTTCGATTTCTTCGTCAAAATTAATGTGTAAGGTTTACATAAGATTCGATTCACAAGAATCGAACTTTTAAGTGAATAAATTAAAGAAGCCGCTTGAGATATACTAATTTCGGCATACGCGGTTGGTATAAATACCAAGCAGCTAGATTAAAGAGACGAAGTGTTGAGGAAGCGAAAGGAAGTGAAGGAGTTTGCGAGCAGCAGCTCGAGGTGCTTAGCTAGGTTGATGCTAACCTACGCGAGTTCGTGTTAGACGAAAGTTATTTAGCGATCTATGGCCTAAAGTTTACGCAGCAGCATTGCTGGTCGACTTTCAAGTATTGTGAGTAGTGCAAACTGTATTTTCTTGTAAAGTATCTATACGGGAATACTATCCCTTGCATGAGTGTTTAATATACTCGTACTAGTAGTACGCTGTAGTCATGTTGAAAAGCAAATTTATGTGCAAAGCTTAAATAAACATTTTAATTAATTTAGAACTGTGTTTTAATCTACTTCATTGAGTGCCACTTCAAATTATATACACCCAAGTCAGGGTAGAAGTGCTAAATCTCTATAAATGTCATTTAATACCAGAGGCAGGTAGTGGGAAAAAAGATCACAAAAAATTCCGGCACCGGCCCTCTCCAAGGCCCACCCTTGTACTCTCGGTATAAATATGTAACCGATAATCAGATGGATAGCGGTGGGCGATAGTGTCCACAGAAGAAGCAAAAAGAATTTCTGTGCAACATTCAGGTTTCA
Organism: Dolomedes plantarius; assembly: GCA_907164885.2. Classification (NCBI taxonomy): domain Eukaryota; kingdom Metazoa; phylum Arthropoda; class Arachnida; order Araneae; family Dolomedidae; genus Dolomedes; species Dolomedes plantarius. Next base: position 120,031,981 of record OU015497.1, on the reverse strand, counting down.
ACACCGGCAAAGACAAGTCTAAATGGTAAGTAATTTTTCCTGAGAGTAGTAGGGTTGGCAGGTGTATTCACTAAGTTTATTGAGACTAGACAGAAATTTACTCCCTCAAAATGGTTATTCTTTGAATTATAAGTAAATATAACTTTTCATGATAGTTTTTTAAATAAATACTAACTTCAGTTTAAAAAACTAAGTTTGTTTATTCTTAATTTTTAAAAAAATGGTGTTCACACTTACCTACACCTACAGAGATGATGATATAGAAATATTATCAAAGGACTTAATTTTTACTTAATGCAGTTAAACACATATGTTTTTTCAAAAGAAGGAAATAACTACAGTTTTTGAAATGAAATATTCTGTCACAATATACAACCCAAGGATGTACAAATTTTATTCTTATATGTTGGGGAACGTGCTGTTTCTGGCAGCGATCGCTATGTCACATGATGGCATTTCTAATACAATGTACGCATGTTGTTAGTCTGTGCATCCTGAAATTGTTTACCGTTGCTAACGGAATTAAGGTATTTTCATAGCTTGTCAGTGGTTGGTAAGAGAAAGGAAATCAAATATTGTTTGTTTGTTTTCTAATGCGGTTCAACGAAGACATTCGCACTTAAATCGCGAGAATCGTGGTTGCTTTCAGTGGGAACACCAAGAAATGAAATATTATGATATATTTTATTTTGTCTTTTATTACGGAAATGATTCGTAACACTCGGTAGTCGTGATGACTAATCATTGAAAGGTAATCATTCAACCGCATTTTTTATTTCTTTATCTTTTATATCTTGTCAATGAACAAGAAATAAAAAATTAGAGGAGAGGGCAGAGCAGAGCAGATCACAGCGAGAAAAGATGTACCAACTGATAATCTCTCTGCGATGTATCCGCAACCGGATATTTGATTTTTAATTTAACATTTTAAATAATGGTTTTCGTGATTACTTTTTCCATCCTGTTTTGAAGAATCTGTCGAACGGATATTTTGAATTGAAGTGACACCGTTCACGAACCGTTGCGACAAGTTCTTGTGACCCCTAAATTCTGTTGCATGCCCCCCCGCCCCCCAGACAGTAGTACTTATTTCTCATTAATATTGAAACATCATCTATTTGTGAGAAATATACACACATTACAAAAAAAAAAGTTTAAGTCAAGTGGTCTTTTACATGAGTCAGAATTCATGATGTAACCATTTCAAAGTCTAATCAAAATAAAATATATTGAAATAATAATATATTCTCTTTGATGAAAACAATAATGATCTTATTATGAGTAAAAGTTTACTGGTTTTTCAAAATAATTGGAAAATAATTCACGTAGAATTTTTCTTTCTTACCCCAGCAGGAATTCTGTACCCAGAAAATATCACGTCGTGGTCCGCAGTTCGAACACTGACTCCAATGATTGGATTCAATCTAAATTAATATATTATTATGTAATTAATATATCGTATATATAATTTAATAGTATTGAGGCAATAAAAGCTCTTAATTTGTTTTATATATCAGATTTTTCATAAATATTAATTCCTTTAATATATAACCAACCGAATGTCACATTTTTCTTTCCAATCACAAAGTGAGACTTACTTATTTTCTGGCAGCGAGCGTTGACCGCGGACTAGCTTACATGCAGTTGGGCGTTTTAACCACTTAAATTAACTTGGCGATATGAGAAAGTCTTGTTTTTAATGAACTGCATTTCAGTTTTCTTATTACAAATCACTTTAATCATCAAGCTGCTTAAATATCTAAACAGTATAAATTATTTTTTCATATTATATTTAGAAATGAATATAACTGGGGGGGGGGGGGGGAGGTACTATCTCTGGAGGTATATACAAAGGCATTTATATGAATACAAGTGAAATTACTTCTAATCTTTACGTGTATTTGCTCTGAACTATAAAATACAATTCTGAACTAATTAATCAAGTATTATTGAAATTTTTTTGCTAATTTCCGGTTATTTAATTTCCTTGTCATATTTTTGTCATTTGTTTACGGAACTCAGGCTTGGGAAGTTCAAATTATTGGAAAACCTAGAAAAGTGTTGACAAATCTAGTAAATGCATTGGCCGTCGACACTGAAAAACACATTCAAAAATAGTACCGTCGTTGACAAAATACCCGCGAGGGATTTAGTCAGTGGCAAATAAGGATATTACTTACATTTTAAATTCAAGACTAACATAAAGACTGAAGAAATTCTGATCTGCCTCGCAAAAATATTGGCCATCAGTGAGGATATCAAAAATACATAACTCTGAACATGAGACTAATGCAGAGGCCAGATAGGTTTGAGGGTTTCTCTTTGAATTTTACATATTACGGGCGAGTACGGTTCCAACACGGGGATGCTGTGCTTTGCCAAAAACACCTTCACAGACAAAACGGAATGGGCTAGCGCATTGTCCTGGTGAAGGATCAAAGGAATGGTTCTTCCACAAATCGAATCTTCGTCTTATTACCCGTTCACGAAGGACAGTCAGAACCTAAATGAACAACTCAGAAACAGATTGAATACTCAGACGACGATTTTCGCGGATGAACTGACCAACATTTTGAATGCTTTCATCCGTTTTTGACTTCCAGAGCACGCATCGTCTCCGGTCGCTTTTCGTCCCTCTTTGAACCTTTTAAACCACTGAAAATCTTGAGTGAGTGATAAACATTCATGTCAGTACACTTCTTTCAACATAGCATAAGCTTCTGTGACAGTTTTCCCAAGTTTCAGAAGAAATTTGAGGTTAATCCGGCGCTCCACCTGAACACTAAACTTTTTTCCGACGAGTCGCTGACGCACGGTTAAATAAACGTACAGCCAAACTAAGGTACAACCAAACTAAGCGACGTACGATCTTAACGATCAAGCAATGATTGTGAGAGACACCACATCACAGTGTCACGTGCAGTTCGACTGCGCCGCACACGCTGTTGTCTGATGACAGGGCCAGACCGGTTATTTTCTAGCCACACCTCGTATATGTGTGTTATCCTATTTTTTGAAAAAAAATCGAATATGAATATATATATATATATATATATATATATATATATATATATATACACTGCTCAAAACAATTAGGGGAGCACGTGGTTTTAACGAAATTACGCAAATATTTACACCGATAAATAACATAAAATAAATCATCCATAATTTAAAGCCTAGCAGGAAACAGGAGAAGAAAACTTCATATACAAATCAAAGTTCATGACGTCAAAAACCAGAAAAAGAACATAAGGGCGGAAATCGGGATGTTGCAGAAACGTCTGTTTCACTGCCTTAACTGTGAAATTCGATTGCTCAGTTATTCTTTTTGAGAAAAGGTGACTTGAAAATGTCTCAACAACGTGATTTACCGGAATCCATGGCATGGCGTATAATAGGCAGACCTGAATCCGGACAAACACAACGTAATGTCGCGGACGCTGTTGGAGTCGCCAGAAGTGTCGTTGCAAGGCTGTGGAATCGACTCCAAGAAACAGGGAATGTTATACGTCGACCGGGCAAGGTCGGCTTCGCGCCACTACAGCAACGTATGACCGGTATATACTGTTAACAGCTCGTCGAAACAGAACAGACAATGCTACTGAGCTGCAAAGACAGTTGCTCTTGGCAACAGGACGAAGGGTGTCCAGCCAAACAGTTCGTAATAGGCTTCATCAGGGAGGTCTCTATGCACATAGACCGATGGTCTGCATTCCGTTGACCTCACGCCACCGTGCGGCCCGAAGGAGAGGGGCTGCTGAACATCGAGATTGGGAGCAACATGATTGGAGCCAAGTGCTGTTTAGAGAAGAGTCCCGATTCAGTCTGGAGTGTGACACCCGACGTGTTTTGGTATGGAGGGAAAGGGGCACTCGATTTAACCCCACATTCGTTCATGAAAGGTCACAATACAGACGGGCTGGTTTTATGGTATGGGGTGGAATCAGCATAGGTGGAAGTACGGACCTGCATATCATTCGGAATGGTACTTTGACGGCTCGAAGGTATGCAGACGAGATACTGAGACCTCATGTCATACCTTACGCTGCAGCCATTGGAGATTACTTTGTTTTCCAGCATGATAATGCCAGACCGCATACAGATCGTCTTGTGAAGAACATGCTTGAAGCTGAAACAATACAGCGTATGGAATGGCCAGCGTGCTCTCCTGGCCTGAATCCAAACGAGCATGTTTGGGACATGCTCGGACGACGCATTGCTGCGAGACCAAGGCCTCCTTTTACTCTCCGAGACTTGGAGATTGCACTTCTTGAGGAGTGGAACAGTATTCCCCAAAGTCTTATCGATAACATCATCGCATCCATGGAAAACAGGTGTGCAGCAGTCTTAGCTGTTCGAGGAGACCATACGCCATATAAAAAATCTTGCATCATTTCTAAACAATACTTTTTTTTATCGTTTACATGTAACCAAATTGTTGCCCTAAATCATCTTTCCATGTTTTTTCCATATTTTCAAAGAATTAAAGCTTAATTACAATTTTTTTTACGTCTTTTTTTCTGTATTGCGCGTTGATACGTGTGTACTATCCATTTTATGCCAATACGTGGCTGTCTCGCACGGTTGTCTTAACTTCTTTGCTTGCTCCCCTAATATTTTGAGCAGTGTATATATATATATATACATACATACAATATTGTAAAAGAGGAACAAGCGAAAATATTCAGATCATTTGAGATTTCATAGAAAATTTCGTTATGTCCGAATTCTGACTCTGACACCACCCAGTTCCTTAATACGGGAATTGTTGATAATACAATTGTTGTATGCAAGTAGCGTGATTCTCATTCATTTAAAAATTACCGCACTTCTAAATTTATTAACTTAAGGTGAGATATAAGAAAGAAAGTTTACCTTTGGGATTCTTTAATGCATGCCTTCAAGTAGCTAAGTTCCGTGAATGTATTCGGAGTTATTCGGTCTTCTTTATTGGGAAGAATTTTTTTAATGTTTTGATACAGAATCTCTTGTTTATCTGGATTTTTTGCTATGTGGTTTAGGAAAAAGCCAACTGTGTGCGATGTCTAAAAAAATAGAGAAAAAAAGTTTAATTATTAGAAAGAATATACTTGATACATGAAATAAAGTTTTATCCAGATGACATAAACCGAAGTAGCATATAACATCATGATTTAAACATAGAAACTATTTTAAAGAAAACAAAAATGCAAACTAACCAGATTAAAACCAAATTTCTCGCTAATTTTGTTCGCAAATTTCACAATCAATATGGCAGTCCTCGTGTCAGTTGTAAAAACTGAGGGCAAAGTGCAATAATCTTCTATATATAAAACAGTTCCGTAACTGACTGACGGACTGACTGACTGACTGACAGATAACGCACAGACCAAACCGCTGGACCTAAAGGGTTGAAATTTTGCATGGCGATTCTTCTTATAGTGTAGGGGTGCACTAAGAAAGGTTTTTCAAAAATTCTTAGATTTTTTAAATTAAATTTTTAAGCTATTTTTGTAACATTCTTTAAAGTTTGCATTTAAAATAATAATCTGAGGGTTATAAAATTTATATCACGAGAAAGATCATAAAAATTCCTCTAAAATGAAATATTTTTCGAATTTTTACCTCCATTTTCTGATTTTTAGTGAATTTTTAAAGATTAATTTTTAGAATTTAATTTATTGAATGCTGATCACGGGATTTCTTTTTCTGGTCCTTTAAAAAAATTTATCGTCACGTGCATAGCAACTAAATAGACAAAAAAATATTTTTTTTTCTTGCTAATGCGGCAGACGATTGGACATTGTCCAAAAATATATTAAAATACAGTAAAAGAAATGTTCCTCAAACTGTACTATATTAACTGTACTATATTCTTTAGTATGTTGTATTAGATTTAATTGGAATATTTTTTCTACATTATTTTGTCTTTAAAGATATCCCTTACGATATTTTTATAAATATATATTTTTTGCATTAATTACATACATTGACCATTGTATTTAATTTGAATGTACTCCGTAGAGAAACACGGGTATTCAGCTAGTCTCTTTATATTTTGTATAAATCCGCTGAATTTTGCTACTGTCATTGAAACACGTAAAAACTTCTCACTTAAATTTACTAATATTTCTTTTTTATTGTATTAGTGTTGCTTTCCGTTATGCTAGTTCCAATGAATGACTGTATAAATTTTGAAAAAACTAATTTTTAACAGAACTATGAAGGTTGCGGAATATTTTAAAATTCCCATATTAGATTGCACAATACTAGCTAATTTTGTTTAAAATGATAGAACGAATTCCGAAAAAAATAACATAAAAGTTGGTGACTTTACCGTGTCTATGCCAGCCATCATCATGTCTGCCACCGTTACCATTGCAGTAGAAACGTCCATTCCTTCCGTTAATAGTATGGACTGAAGTAAAGTCAAATCTTGGACCTCATCTTTGGAGTTCTTTAGCTTTTCTAGTGATTGATTAATGTGTTTGAAAGCTATCCTATAAACATCGAGTAATGATACAATTAAACAAGAAAATAATCATAGAACTATATCAATTTCATTGCATATGATAATTACAAAACATGCAAACTGGAAACGATAAACACTAATTTTTAGAAAACTTGATGCTGATTTTAACAAATACACGTGAATTTCCATTTTTCCTGAAAAAAGAAAAATAGTTTGAAATGAAATGCAAATTATCCTAAAGGTTAATAATAGTCAACGTTGGTTATTATTTAAATTAAACCTTAATAAAATCCCTATATTTGAAAGAGCTGAATAATTTATTTTAAGTGTGTATATATTTTTATTCGTATTTATCTGGTTTTCCGAGCCCACGGTGCATTAATTAGCAGAGGACATTTTGAGTTCAGTATTCTCGCAAACGTAAAAAAGGGAGTTTTATTCACTCCAAGATAAAACTCTATAGGTTTTGTTGTAGTTCAGAAAAATATTCTCAGATTAAGAAATTAGCAATTTTAATAAGGAAATTGGATTTTCGATAATTAAATAACCTCTGTGTTAGATGTTTCTTAGAAATGTGTAGGATAAAACTAAAGAGCCCTAGTTTTCGAGCAGTTAGGATACCACTATAGGAACAAAATGAGAGTTGGTGTTGATTTCAGTAACACTTTTAGAAATTAGAATAATGAACAAAGGTATTAAAATTCCTTACAAAGTACGTGTTTCCAAAACTCGTAACAAGAATCTATGCAGTCTATACAACATTTGAGTTATGTCAAAGTAAATATAGCATATCAAATAAGAGTTTTGATGTTAAATACACACACAGAAAGAAAGAGAGCAATTATTCACATAATATTTATATTTATGTGTTTCAGAAATAATAAAAAAACTATTAATGATGCCCAGGTGTTTAGAGGTGGGAATCCAGATGTATTTAATATATGATATAGGATTATACATAACAACACTAAAAGGTGAACATTTAGAAGGGATTTTTAAGAATTGGGATTAAATACATTACTTGTTATATCTTTTCAATTCTTTGCTTTAAAAACATACAGGTAAAATGACATCCTAAGTGAGAAATTTTAGACCACCCAAAACTCATTTTTATCAAGATGCAAAAGTTTTGAAATTTTTAATGTGATAGCACTGATACATGTCATTTTATCCTGCACTCGTTATTTTTCTATGGAAAAATATGAGAAGAAAAAGAAACTTTTTCAGACAGTATACAAAATTTCTGTGCATTTTCAAACGTAGTTCCCATTTCTTTTTTTCTCTAAAGGTTGTATAGCATTCTAAATTTGTGAGACAGTATTTTTCAACACAAGACGGGTAGACTTTCAAAGGTACATTGATATAATTTATAGGTAACAAACGAAGGTAGAAAAGATGGTAATATTTTTCTCAGACTTCTCCAGGACATTAATAAATACCTTCAGGTATGATTATTTAGTCACATTCTATCGCTCGGTGACATTTATCACTTGACTCGACTCCTTTGTTCAGTAACGTAAAACATAAATAAATAGTTCTTTATGTATTTTTGTTTTTGGTTTCATATATGTTATTGTGTAACATATATGACTTTGTAACATGCTGCTTCGACAGTGAAAGAAAAACAATTAACCCTTCATATGGAGAAGAATAAGAAAACCCTAAATATACGAGTCTAAATTTGTATACAAACCGAAGAAAAAATATAAAAATTAAATAAGTAACAAAGATAAAAATCTGTCTCTTTCTGCTTGGAAAGGACTTAATACGAAGAGTTGCAAAATTTTTTAAACCTATGACAGAAAGACATAATTACATATTTAAAAAAGAAGAATTTTGAATTTAATAACAGAACTTCAATTTTTTTATTTCCCTTTCTTAAATAAAATTTAATCACTTTTTATAAGTTAAGCGGATTTTCTCCCTGTTTCAGCCACGTTATCCTCTCTTTTATCATTTGTTTCCGAGTGTGAAGTATTGAACATTCATAAAATGTTAGATATCTGAAAAAAGGTTTCAATCCTTCTTTCGTCGAAAACACTTCCCCTTGTGTAACTCTATTATTTCCTTGATGTATAGTTTTGATTATTTATAAAAGTGATATTTATTCTTGATTTCAATTTTTCTTTCAATTTCAAAAGTTGAGTTATGTTTAAATACTGTATAATGACACTCACTCTGTAAAAATATCCCCGGCCTTTGCGAATTTTTTCCAAGTGGGAGTTGGGAAATATTTCCAGATGGGAAGGTTTCCGTTAAATGTTTCAAGCTTATTGACTCCATCAAATAACCCTTGTACGGAGTTGATCATCTTTATACCGTCGGAATCTGCGGGTAAATTCGATTTCAGACATCCCAACCGCGAGTCGAGACCAACTAAGGCCACAGCTGTTGGATAGAAAAAAATATATCTGGACTATTGGTATCTTTTAAGTTTATATTATAATGTTACACAGGCTATGGACTTATTACCATAGCTCTCAAATTTCATAGCTCTCAAATTTCTAATCAAATCCCTACATAATTTTATGAACTATATAACTGGGACAACAGATTCTATTGTTAAAGGTGTCTCATTAACGTTAATTCATATTTTTCCAAAAAGGTTTACCAATTTTAACCTAAGTTTGTAAGTTCTTATACCCCTAAGTTTGTAGTTCTTATACTCTACCACTTTCAGCAATAAGAATTTTCAATGTAACATTTTATCTAATATTATCATATCCTTCCTCAATCTTTCTATTACACTCAGAAAATGTAGAATAGACCATGTCATAATGAAAATTAAATGGAATTTTAAAAAAAAGTGTAATGGATGGCACGCAGATCAATTCAAACTACAATATACCCCGTTTACAGCAACTTGTAATATTCTTCAGTCTTCGCGTACATATCGTAGACTATTGGAGCCCAATAAAATTATAGTGTTTTCTGTTTTTTCATTAATAGAACTACATCCATAATGGTTTTGTTCAATGAAATAGGCTTTATGTTCAAAAAAATAAATCTCAAGAAATTACAATGTGGGTTTGTTGCTAGATAAATCCTAAACCTTTCTATGTGTAACAGACTATAGTTTTACAATCAACGCCCGACGTTATGTGCCCAGCTGTTTATTGAAAATTATGCTCATGAATTTTTGCAGGTTATATGAAATCATAATCAACTATGTGTTCGGTACATTCCTTTGTAAAGAAATGTAATTTTCCCTGTATATTCCTTTGATATATCGCACAAGCGACACCTGCCTGTTCGGGGACAAAGAATGATCTTGTGTTGTTTCTGTAAACCTTGGATTGTCATTAGCTGAAGCCTCATATGACCCTATCACCATTTTGAATTTTTTGCAATATTTGCAGATGATATTTGGGGACATGTGTTGCTACTTGCTCTGAGTCATCTGGATCTCGAGATCTTCAACTCACGGTACAATTGTACCCGTCCTAAAATTAGTTCACTGAGTCCAATTCGTCAGGTTGAAAGCCGTGATTTCTTTAGAAAAAACACATTTCTGTGTACCGGAGGTAAAAAGGACGTGGTCACAATGATTGAATTTTACAGAAGAATTAAATTAAAATCCACTTTACCTCGATGCATTGATTGGGCATGGTCCTGTTTCCAAGTGGCTTAGTTGTTTCTATACGAGTGTATAAATTAGAGCTTTGCACCACTAAAAATATCTCAAAAAATATCTAAGGAAATGTAAAACAGACTTATAAAAAATGAACTTGGTGCCTTTCCCCTCCTGCATACAGATTTGTTCCCATGTGCCCTAGTTGTGATATATGGAACGATTTCGGTACTGCGCTAGCTGCTGAGGACGCTGCATGGTGTGTGATATTTTCTTAATATTGAGATATGTTTGTATATTTTTCATTAAAAGTTTCTGTATCACAGAATTTTGTAGCAACATGATACTCTAGTAGTTATTATACAATCGCGGTGTTATGAAACCACTCTTTACAAATTTTTCGAAATTATTATCGGAGACGTACTATGCTTGCATACAAAGAACTTACATTCTAAAGACCACTTGTAGAGTTCTCCCAGAAGATCTGGAATTTCCTTATTTTCATCCCTTTCCTTCAAAATCTTGTAAACAAAATCTCTAGCCACATCTTGCATCGGGTTGAGGAAGGCTAAAACGGCCTTGGGTTTCATCAAGTGTTTTTGAATCTTTTTTCTGAGATCAAGCCATTCTTTGCCTTGCCTGAAGAAGAATAGAAGATGTTGCTTTATAATAACATACGTAAAATAATTTGATACCTCTTGAAATAATGTTATTTAAAATATGTATAACTAATGAAGGGAATATTATCGGAGGTAGTGTCAATGCATGTTTTTACCACCAGTTGTTCCAGGAAGCTATACATAAAGCTGAGAAATTTCTAATGCGCATTTGAAAGCGACACCATGTATTGATTTTGCCATAATGCGAACAGAAATAACAGTAGCACTACATTTGTGAAGACCTGTTCAACAGCACTTAGCATTCCCCGCTTCATATTCAGTTAAAATAAATAGTTGACAATGATAACAACATTGGCTACTCAAGACGTCTACAACTGACGTCTCGTCAATAGTAGCACTGTCTAGAGTGGTGCCTAGCATTATTATTCTGGCAAACATCCTACTTTTTCTAGTATGATGTTTAGAAACTAATCCTTTTTGCAGGAGAGAGATCTGCAAATACAGTGGTAGCCATAATTGGGTAAACAACTTGGAAAAGGTGTATTTTTCAAGTTGAGGGCTCATAACAACACTTTTTGTCAAGTAATATGAATTTATACATATATTTATTTACATATATTTTAACATGAAATTGTGTATCAATGAAAAGATAAATTAATCAAAAATGTAATGCTAGAAAGTGTGTCCAATTATCTGTTTTCCATCAAAAGTTAGAGCCAAATAACCAAAAAAGGAAACACAACTTTCTTAGGCTAGTATGAAGTTGCTTTCTTCATTTGAATGCAGACAATGAGCGTGGGTGTGTAGAGATCCAATCAGGTGACATATGGTTTTGGCAATGAGCCAATAAGATCACGGTAGGATTCAGCTGTTTCTGGCCCGTATTGGAGTTAAGAGGAGGACATTTTGTTAGTGCTTTATGTGATTTCTATTGGAGTTGGACAGTGATTTATGTAATTGCTATTATGAACGTCATAAAATCTCACAAAAGTAAAGAAATGGTTCGAAGAGTTGACTCGTCACCCAGAAAGAGATTTAAAATAGCACTATTACATGAAAAAGGCTACAGTTATGAACAAGTTAGAAGACAAATTGGTGGAAACGTAAGCAAAGGTGGCATTTCTAAATTTTTGAAGAGGTATAACGAGACTCACACTACTAAACCAGACTGGTAGAGGCAGAAAAAAGTACACAACAGCAAGTGATGATAGAATAATTAAGAGATCGTGCATGGCTGACCAAAGATAATCATCTGGGTGTATACAAGACGAAATGGCGCAAGCCAATGTGGAATTGAGTGCAAGGACTGTTCTGCGCAGACTGCAAGGATTTAGTCTAAATGCTAGAATTCCACAAAAAAGCCATTTTTATCCGTCAAACAAAAGTTGAGAAGATTAAATTCAACTAAAACACATGTTAACTGGACAGCAGAACAATAGGGCAGTATTATTTGGTCTGATGAAACCAAAATCTCCCTGTTTGATAGTGATGGCTTAAAATACATAAGGAGAAGAATCGGAGAAGAGTTGCATCTTGATTGTATTTCATGTACCATGAAACAGCCGGTTAGTGTTATGATATGAGGTTGTATGACATCAAAAGGTGTGGACAAAATTTACGTGATTAATGGGAATATGAATTCCCAAAATTACATAAATGAAATACTTGAGCCCAAACTGAAGCCTTTCGCACGCGATCTTTTACAAGATAATCAAGGATTTGTATTTCTACAGGATTAAGCTCCATGTTGCTAAAGATCCCAAAAAGTGGTTTCAAGATAATAATATTCCGACGCTGGAATGGCCTGGTAATAGTCCAGACCTTAACCTAATTGAAAATCTATGGAACCGCGTGAAGAAACTTGTTTACACAGAAACAACCCAGCAATAAAACCCAATAAATAGAAAGGATAATTTAATCTTGGTATCACATTATGACAGCTGAAGAACTAAAAGATTTGGTTCACTCCATGGGAAGGCGTCGTAAGGCCGTAATTACGAGCAAATGTTACCTAACAAAGTATTAACTCACCAGGTGCGAAATTTTGGTCTAGCTCATTTTTCTATGTGTTTCCCTTTTCTTCTTTATAACTGCTATTCTAATAAAACAAAATCGTCCAGAACAGTTATTGCATTACACTTTTGATTAAATTATCTTTCCGTTGATATATAGTTTTATGGTATTACTTAAAAAATAGGTGTAATGAGTCCTCAAACCTCAAAAATACACATTTTCAAAAAGGTTTCCACAATTTTGGCCACCACTGTAATGAGGTTATTAGGGGCTATCATTGAGTCTAATTGACAGTATAGCCTTTCGGTGATGTGTTTTTCGGATCGTAGGTTTTTTTGTCATGCTGTCACTACTTATTTCAGTTACCAGGTTTTAAAATGAGCGGGATAATGAAACAGCTCATCCAACACGTCTTTTGATGACTACCCTCGAGCTGTTGTCCTTCTTTTCTGACCATTTGTGTCCACAAGTCCTAACATTTGGCTATGTGCTGGGCATGTTAAACCTCCGGCTTCGATCCCAATTTTATGCAAACTGATTTAACTGCAAAATATGCCTCAATTTAACGTCTAAGAGTTGACTGATTTGATGCTACGCAGAATATCCCCTGCACTGACATTTGTGTACCGTAATTCCTGCGTAACGAAAAAGGTATCTTAAAGCAAGGATATATCATGGGATAACCCCGGGCCACCGTTGTGTGATAAAAAAAAACTTGTTTCTGACATTATAAAAATTTTTTAGACGCTCGTTGTCACTATATAATTAAACCAACGGATTGGGAAGTAAAGCTGCGGTTTATACGAAGTTACCTATAATCCACGCAGAGAAATTCACAACATTTTTAACGTAAAATCCACGCATTATATGCTTGAAATTACTATAATTATACTTTTATATTAATTTTTCCTTCTAGTAAGCATCTCACATAAATCTGTGTGTATCTTTGAAAGTTTGACCATTACTTATTTACTTGAGAGCATCGATTCGGGTGTTAAGTTTATATAAAAATTAGCATGATTAATAACACAATATGTACTTACAAGAGAGAGAGACCTATATTTGAATACCAGTTTTTTCTTGATTCTCTGTAGATTTTTTGGGATTCTAACTGAGTTCTTGTGGGATAAGGTCCTTCATTTTGATACATGGTCTGTACATCATCAACATTGAAAGAAACAACAAAATTCAAGTGTCCAAATTTCTCTCGAAATATGTCCCCCATTAACTTCCGTTTATCTAGCAGAACATGGATGAATTTTTCTCGATCATATTTACCTGTAGTAACAAAGATAAAAATCATAATTTCAATTATCCTGAAACTAAAGATAAATATATTTCTTATAAATAAGGTCCCCATGGAAATTAAATTACTCGATTAGTCTAGTAAGTGCTAGATAGATAGGGCAGATAGGCATAACAGTATAATACATAGTCCCTGATTATGCTTTACTATAAGTAGATACGAATATTTATAAAACGTATCTCGTAAAAGACATTAAGATAGTTTGATTTTGAGGATTTTGTCTGCAATTGTGTAATTCATACTCAAAAGGTTCTCTTGAAATTCTAGTTCCTAGATTAATGCCATGTAATTTTTGTCACTCTGCCGAGATATTTGTCATGTGATTTTATACCATGTGATTTTTATCAAATAAATGGATACTTTCTGCAAATAAGAGATTTCATAATTAGGAATCCAAATAAAAAGTAAGACTAATGGAAACACTGATCGTGCTTATGTAGACAAAATATAATATCAGTAATAACTAAAAAAGAGACATGTAGGTAAATAGTCAAATATTGAGTAAGTTTTGTTGCAGAGATTTTAAATGTACAAACATAACATCACTTCCCTTCAAATAGATTACATAGCAACTATTATAAATGTCTACAGACTAATAAAAAAAAGGGAATAAATTGTCATGTTTCAAAACTTTAGTTCGATTTCAACGAAAGAAGGGACGGTAAAATATCAGATTTTTATCTAAGTTTATTGAAAAATCGACATACTTACTCAATAGTTATATTAAATTCTGAGGAATTAATCGATTTCTACAGTCTTAACGAATGTGCACACAGTAACAACAACGATTTTTTCTCTTTAATAGCTTTCAAACATTTTGAGGTATTGTTAACTTGAGTTGTTAACTTGTGACTTTGTCAAAATTAGCAAAATAATATGCCCGAGTTCCTAGACCAACGCTTGAATCCGAGTCTCCTAACCTTGAGGAAGGCACCCTTACCAAATGAACTAACCCCGCGTTGTAAGGAAGTGAAACTTTTAATGACGTCCGTCTCACATTGTCAAAACTCTTTTCTGCACGGATCAGGATACGTTGCCCGATACGAAATTATTTTATTTTATTCTTCAACGATTCGGAATTTCTTCTTCACGATAAATATCAATTATGTTTCCCAACTGTCCTTTATAGGGCACCATTATAAAGGCTATTGAACCAAAGTCTCATAACTTCTAGTCCAGTATGCTACCTGAACCACCTGAACTACCTGATAAATATGAGGAATTACCTTTTATAGTGACTTTCCTTACTACAGTATAATTATGAAAGTTTATATTCAATTTTAATTAAATTCACTTAAATAAATATATCAGGAAAACAATACCTATAACTGGTAAGAAAACCCATGAGGTTCCAATCAGTGGAAGCATGGGCAAAGAGGGGAGATCCTCGTAAGGTTTTGGCGCTTTCAAAGACGCATCATCAAAGTAAGGCACTTTTGGGGCCGCCATTGCTGTACACCATCTCAGACTTTGCTGGCAATTTGTTCTGGACTTTAATTTTGCTCCAGGCAGATTTTGAGTTAATACACGACACCTCAACATCATCAACTTTTTTACTACAAAATAAAGATGCAACTATTTGTCACCATCTGTTATTACGAGTATCTTTATATCTGCAATAAAATGGGCGTGATTTTTCGTTTCTTAATAACATTTCCCGTCGTTTCACGTAGATATATATATTTTTCCATGACATAAAATCTCTTAATGGATGTATGTCAGAGTAACCGTTATGTGACTTACAACTTTTTACTACACTTTTTAACTTTATCGCCAACTTTTTTTTCTTTTTTCAATAATGTTATATTTTATTCATAACAATATAGCATACAGAGGAAACCAAACAAGGTGATAATTCTTTTAGTTCTATCTTTATTATATATATATATATATATATATATATATATATATATATATATATATATATATATATATATATATATATATATATATATAACGGGTGTCCCAAAAATGACCGACGATTTGAAAAATCAATTAAAGAAAAACGGAAGGCGATAGAAATGTACGGTTTGCTGTATTCTGCTTAGGTTACCAGGGAATTTATTCCCACCAATTTTCAAAATTAGTTGCAAAGTTCGTCAACCGATGGCGCTGCTGACTGGGAAAATCTATAAAACAATGTTCTCAAATTAACCACCGTTTGCAGCAACAACGTGGCGCAGTCTGAGGTCAAAATTCGCAGACGCACATGCAATTATTTCAGTTTGAATGTTCTGACAGACAAACAGCAGAGATGTATTGTTCCAGTTCATCTACAGTTTGTGGATTGTGACGATACACCTGGTCTTTGAAGTACCCCCAAAGAAAAAAATCGAATGGCGTCAAATCTGGCGAATAGGGAGGCCAATCCATGCAACTTTGCGTATGCTTCTTGCTTTGAAGACATTGTTTTATAGTTTTCTCCAGTCATCAGCGCCATCTGTTGACGAACTTTGTACTAATTTTGAAAATTGGTGAGAATAAATTCACTGGTTACCTAAGCAGAATGCAGCAAACCGTACATTTTTATCACCATCCGTTTATCTTTAATTGATTTTTCAAATCGTCGGTCATTTTTGGGACACCCGGTACATACATATATATGTGTGTGTGTGTACGAAATGCATGTTGAATCTTCTCTATAACACAGCAGGTCTCAATAAAGTCTGAGGCACGTAGTAATCCATAAAACCGAAGAAAACCACAAGTATTTAAAACTGGGGTTGGTTGGTTAAGAGCTCTACGGTCTTCTTTCTCTTAAGTAGACCGGGACCGTCTGTAAAGCCTATTCCGACCTAAGAACACCCATTCTAACAGCGAGACTTCAACCCACATGATGTGTTACCGAAAGCTAAACTGGAGACTCGTGAGTGGTTTACAGCAGACAAAGAAAAGACAAGACAATCAGGTATTAACGTGGCCATGAAATTCCCGCAAAAGGCGCTGTGACATCACACGTTTCTAACCATATACTCATCTATAAAAATCGTACGCTATGGAATTATCACACTCATTTGGAGCCAAAGTAATTTCATCGGTGGTACTTATCTTAACATAAATTTAACGGAAAATCTACTAGAATGAAAACAATCATTAACTAAGAAAGTTTCAGTTAAAGATTAGCGTTCACAGTTCTCATATATATATATATATATATATATATATATATATATATATATATATATATATATATATATATATATATATATATATATATATATATATATATATATATGTATATATATATATATATATGTATGTATATATATATATATATATATATATATATATATATATGTATGTATATATATATATATATATGTATGTATATATATATATATATATGTATATATATATATATATATATATATATATATATATGTATATATATATATATATATATATATATATATATATATATATGTATATATATATATATATATATATGTATATATATGTATATATATATATATATATATATATATATATATATATATATGTATATATATATATATATATGTATATATATATATATATATGTATATATATATATATATATATGTATATATATATATGTATATATATATATATATATATATATATATATATATATATATATATATATATATATATATATACTGCTGGCCACCCAAATTGCAACACCAAGAAAGACAAGAGATATCACAACAAAATTTATTTTGTAGATAACATGTTGACCAAGTATCAAATGATTAAATTTATAGACTTCTGTGAAGTGTGGTTCCTGCCAAAATCAGTAGCCAGAGTAGCCGCCATTGTTGGAGATCACCGCTGCCACACGCCTCGGCATTGATTCAAAGAGACTTTGGGTGAGTTCTTGGGGTACAGGAGACCAAGCAGCTTCCACACGTTGCCAAAGTTGATCTGCTGTGGCAGCTGGGGATGGAATCTGGGTCAATCGTAGAGCAACCATGGACCACATGTTTTCTATCGGCGAAAGATCCGGAGAGCGAGGCGGCCAGGGAAGCAATTCAATCTGGCGATTGACGAAGAACCATTGGACAATGCGTTCCACGTGTGGTCGCGCATTATCCTGTTGAAATATGGCTGTGGGCAAGCCCTGAAGGTAAGGAAGGACAACTGGCTCCAACACCTCGGAGATGTAGCGCTGGCTGTTTAAAGTACCGGCAATGCGTACTAGAGGTGTGCGAGAGTGATATCCAATACCGCCCCATACCATAATACCCGGTGCAGGACCAGTGTGGCGGTGCATAACGCAGCTGTTCAGCATCCTCTCTTCACGGTGTCTCCAGACTCGAATGCGACCATCGTGGTGTTGCAGAGAGAAGCGTGACTCGTCAGTAAAGACAATTTTATTCCATTCTGCCGTCCACATCCTTCTGTCATCGCACCATTGGCGGCGGAGACGTCTGTGGTTCTGCGTCAAGGGTAGACAAAGCAATGGACGTCTTGCGGACAGACCACTCTGCTGTAAACGGCGTCGAATGGTACGCGCAGACACTGGATGATGCGTTACAGACTGCATGTGCTGTGCTATGGTTCGTGATGTGACTGAGCGATCCGTCACTGCCATGCGCACAATTTGCCTGTCATCACGTGAAGTGGTGCGCTGAGGTGGATGCGATCGAACACGCCGGTCCGTCGTACCCTCCTGCATCCAACGATCACATATCCGCAATACAGTTGTTTGGTTTCGTCCAACACGACTACCGATTTCCCTGACAGATAATCCACAATCTCGGTCAATCCTTTCTCTGTCGAACTCGGATACTTGATCAAAAGATGATCGCTGTTATCGACGAGGCATAATTGATCGTTTTTTTTCAAAAAAAACCACAAGAAAAACAGAATTGCCGAACTTGAAATCTTCGAAATCTCCAAGCCTTAAATAGCTCTTTAAAGTGGCGCCACAGGCGCGCGTGATGTGCGTCTGCGCTGCAATTCTAATCATTTGCATATCTCACCTCCGCTAATGCATGTTGTAAATTTCATGTTATTTGCATGTTTCCTTCAGTGTGTTGCATTTACAGTGGCCAGCAGTGTATATATATATATATATATATATATATATATATATATATATATATATATATATATATATATATATATATACACACAATCATGCATACTTACAGACACGCATAAACGTAAACAGGATCTTAGAAACTTATAAAATATATGCTGGCTTAATATAAATTTATCTGTTCCTGACTAAATAGCAATGTTACCGTACATGAAAAAATAAGTTCTTAAATTTTTAGGAAGGTCAGTTTTCATCAGAAGTTTTTGGCAACAATTATATAGCTTTTGATGCGAAAAAATAGTTTTTCAAGCAAAACATATAGTATATATTAATTTGAGTTCTGTAAGAACTTCCGTAGAAATTGCTCCAAACATTTCTTTAAAATGACTGCCAGTTTTCAAAAAATATATACATTAAAAGAAAGGAAAAGAAAAACTCACCCAGACTGTAAAAAGAAGGTAAATTTTGCGACCTGTTGATACCAGTGGAGATAAGACAATATGAAAGGAAATCCGCGTGTTTCTATAGTTTCAGTTTCAAACCCGGAATTATTTGTTACAGAGATCTTTCGAAAATTTCGCAGGAAGTCAGCTATCTCGACACTTCAAAAGAAATGCTGTAATAATAACACGAACTACGACAATGTTTTGCATAGATTTGGCTGCCAATGGCCTGACTTTTAGACAGTTAGAACTCCCCTAATGTTGAAAAGAGCTTCTCTTCACTCCCCAATTAAATAGTATATGAAAAGACGACTTGTGCTGTTATGAACTTTGCAAGAATGAGGCAATCTGAACTATACATTTATTTTGTCTCCTGTAAGATTTCTAGATAAGATTGTATTATTAAAACTTTTGTACAATCTTTAATTACCATTAGATCTCCCCAGTACAGATCGGTACGCGTTATTCGAGTATGTTTACATATGCAAATGATCCGTTTTTTCTAATCGGGCTTTATAACATTATAGGCAGTGTTCCGGTTAGAACTATTTGAATCTCGCGGAATCACGTCACTTGTGACGCGAAGCTGTTCAGCGCGCATGCGCTAGTTATGTAACCTTTTCTTTCTCTTTTAGGTAGAGCAGATTAGATTTCGATTTCGAATAGATAACATGTGCTTTAACTTTTTATTAAATTTTATTCTCAAATTTTCTCGGCACAGAATTTCTTTTGAGTATATTCTTGATTTAGATTATAGATAAACTGAAACACACATTTAAACAGATTTAGAAAGAGATTTAGATTAAGTGATTTTAGATACCTACCACTGAATGCCGAGAACAGGCAGATTTCTGAAAATTTAATATTACACTTAGAACTTCCCTAATGTTGAAAAGAGCTTTTCTTCACTCCCCAATTAAATAGTATATGAAAAGACGACTTGTGCTGTTATGACCTAAGCAAGAATGAACCCCCCCCCCCCGAAAAAAAGTCAGTATAATGCAAATAATAACAATTCATTTAAATAAATATAAAATACATTTTGGTTAAATATTTCAGAAAATAAAAAAATGAAGTTAAATAAGGGTTGTCGAGAGCGATGGTCGGCTGAAGAAATTTAACTTTATTAAAAAAAACACTTACCGGTTATTCACTTTCGGTTTAGCTTATTTTAAGTTTTGTTGATTTTTCGGTGTTTTTGGATAAACTCAATTCGTCTGTAATCCAAGAACACAGCGTTTTATTTACCCATAAATAAGTTAATTTTAAAACCGCAATTAAATTCAATTTACTCTCTTCGAACCAGGAACCACATCTAATAGATCTTTTAGCGTAATGTTATAAGCCGTAGCGGTCAGTAAAACAAAGCTTCCGCTGGCTGTAGCGGCCAGTAAAACAAAGATTATAAGGGTACTAATTATGTCCACTATTAAGGGAGTTAAATATGGCTATCTGATTGTTGGGTTATCTGGTGCAGTGGCGCACCCAGGATTTTTTCTTTTTTTTGGGGGGGCGAGATGAACGGAAAAAATATTTATAATGTATGGGTGGGGGGGGGGGCCGAGATGAACGGAAAAATATTTTTAATGCAAAATGAATATTCATAATGCGATTTCTATTTCTTTGGGGGGCAGGGCCCCCTTGCCCCGCCCCCCCCCCCTGGGTGCGCTACTGATCTGGTGTAATATGTCCATAAATTTTCTAACAATTAGATCTCATGGAATAGCAAGAAAGATAAAATTTTAATCTCTATTACCCAAAAGTGTTACAGAATTTACAGTGTTCCATATTGCTCCCTTTAGTAATCGTGAAAATGCATTTAGCATCCTTCAATTTATTGATTTTTAAAAAAATTATACATTAAAATAAATATAAATTATTAAAATTTAAAACTTTAAATTTTTTAATTTATGCTAATTATTCAATACATTTATTTTCTAATAAACAAACTAAAATTTTTCAAATTAAAATGATTTTTTTTTTAAATTATACATTAAAATAAATATAAATTATTAAAATTTAAAACTTTGAATTTTTTAATTTATGTTAATTATTCAATACATTTATTTTCTAATAAACAAACTAACATTTTTCAAATTAAAATGGTTTTGGATAGTTGAAGAAAGTAAATTTTGATAATATTCAGGTATAAAAATTGTGAAATATTTGATAACGTTCTCATTAATCTAGACTTTTAATTCAGATATATTGCAGAATTATAATTCTCACATAATTCTGCAATATATCTGAATTTTTTTTCAAAGGACAATTACAAGATTTTTAGACATAAACTGTATTTCAGCAAACAGTTTCGATTCAAAGTAAATAATTGTTTGTTCACGACAGCTTAGTTAGTTCTGTTGCAATTTATTCAACTAATATATCTTAAATCAATTCCACTTTGATCACTAGTAAGTCCAAAAGAGAAACCTTCCCTCCCGAAGGCATGTGGCAAGTTTGACTGTAAACGCATTGTCGCTGAGTGCAGTCTCGTGTTCTCAAGAAAGTCCCATTTTCAAAAATTAGTTTAGGGTCATTGTAACTTGCTAGCATTTTATACGTACTCAATGAGGAGTATGAATAGGTTGAATAAGGCTTTTCTTCAATAATTTTTTATTTTATTGGGTTTTACGCTCATAGACATAGCGTGCTTCTAAATTTTTTTTTGTTTTGTTTTTTTTTGGGGGGGGGGGGGGGCACGAATTAGGGATCGGATATCGAAAGCAAAATATCGATATGAGTATCGATGATAAGATCGGCTATTAATATCGATATCAATAATATTTCTGCACAAACATATCGATATTTCAAAATATCGACGATATTTCAAAATATAGACGATATTTCAAAATATAAACAGTATTTCAAAATATCGATAACACATTTTCCTTTCACCAAGCAGTCAATCGTATTCGGAGGAAGGATTGTATAGTAAAATAATATATAAATATTGTAATAGTACGATAAAAAAATGGTCGTAATTTAATTCAATAAGGAAATAACATTTCAATAAACAATATTTATCAAATTGAAAAGTTTCTATAAAAGTTTATAATTTTTTTTATTTTTTATTGAAAGCCCTAAAACGTGTTTTTAGGCTATCTGAGGACCCAAAATCTCTTCTACAACATGATTAATGAATTTGGCGAGGATATTGTGAAACATGATAACCAATAAAGTCTAAGTTTTACTTATCTTTTTTAGGATGTTTTATTTCCCTTTGTCTTTTATCTGTTGAGTACTTTCGGCCGCTAAGCTCTCCTAAGTTGTTAGCGGCGGAAAGTACTCAACAGGTAAAAAGCAAGGTGAAATAAAACAACTTAAAAAGCTAAGTGAAACTTATCATTTTAACAAAGTTACGAAAGCAACATCTCCTAAACGTAACTCATTTTAATATAAATGTTATTTGATTACTGAATTGGATTTTCAATTATTCAACAAAAAACCTATCACACCTCTGCTATAATTAGCTGTCAACTCAAAATACAAAAAATATTTTATTTTTCGTTCCCTCACAGGACAGGGATGGTAAAGTTAAATCACTTTCTTGTCAAAATCAGTGCTTTTATTACTACAAACTCTTTTCTTAAACAACAAATATTGAAACTTTGAAAAATCTCAAGTTAATAAATAAAATATAAAATAATGATTCTAGGCAAGTTCTACAAGTTTTTACAGTGTATTTTAAATGTCTGTTTAACACATTGGTAAACCTTGTCTTGTACTTGGCCATAACAGCCCTCTTTAATTTAATAAAAGTCTTCTTTCAGAATGCCTTGAAAATTTTTCCACAAGCAAGTCCAGTTTCTCTTCACTCGAGTACAGCTGCGTCAGTTAATGTTCGATTGCCACTATGGCAAGTCCACTTAAGAGTTCTTCTTTCACTGTGCTTCTCAAGTAAGTTTTGAGCCTTCGCAGGGTAGAGAATGACCTCTCTGCTGTCGTAGTTGTGATAGGCCATGAAAGAGCAATTTCTAAGAGATGTATCACTTCAGGTGCATTATTTTTCAGGCCATTTTTAGTGCTAAACTGTGCCAACTCTTACAGATTTATGTTTGGATTTTTCTTGTCTGTTTTTATAAAAAAAAATTTCGAGAAGCAATGAAAAAAATTCAGCTGTGAGGAGAGACTTGAAGACAACTGATAAAAGGTTTGGATTTTCCCAACAACAGTTTCATCTAAGCTATCCCAATCCAACAAAAGCTGGGTAATGGAATTGATTTTGTCGTATAGTCGTTCTGAGAAAATCGAGCTTGGAGGTTACTTACTACAATGTCAAGCCCCGCAAAATAAATTTCTATTTTACATTGCCCTTCTGCCGAGGTGTGATGATAAAAAGATTCATCCGCATCATTATATTCAAGCCTTTTTTGGTGTCTTCCGTTTTCGAGGCAAGGAGAGTCTGTCAACATACAAGCCTTTGGTGGAAAATCTTTACAAAGTTCTTCTGTTTCGTTTCATAAGTGAATGAAACCTTGATCATTTCGTTGAAGTTTTATACTGTCGATAACAGCTTTAACTTTACTGAACAGTTTGGAAATGTCTAACTTTTCACTTTGAAGCTCTTTCGACAGTATGTCAGTCAGGCTTAGAACGTTGTACATGAGTTTAAGGCTGAAGATGAATTCAAAACTACTCGCCTGCTTTATTAGTCCATCTGCTTCAGCTGCAACCTTTCTATTGGAAGCGTCACTTGCCACAACTTCCATTGCTTCCAAAACTTCTGGGAGCTGCTCTAAGATAACCCTTATAGCACGGTGACGAACAGTCCATCTTGTTTGTGACAAACTAATCAGCC
This sequence comes from Dolomedes plantarius, assembly GCA_907164885.2. NCBI lineage: Eukaryota > Metazoa > Arthropoda > Arachnida > Araneae > Dolomedidae > Dolomedes > Dolomedes plantarius. The sequence continues at coordinate 120,007,756 of OU015497.1, read as the reverse complement.
TTTTACTTTTAGCCTCTTCATTTTGTTTACATATAGATTCAAATATAGAAAACCTCTTGGCAGAAGCATTGATAATATTATACAGATAATTTATTATGGAGAAACAATTTCGCAACTGTCTTACTTCTTCACAAAACCGCATAACAGCAAGATCCAACAAATTGGCATGACAATGAGTGTATAATGCCCTAGGCTCTTCTTCCTGAAAACTTGCAGCTACGCCATTGAACTTTCCACTCATTTGACTAGCACCGTCATACGCCTGACCACGCATTTTATTAAGATTTATCCTAATTTGCTGTATATACCCTTTAATAACCGAATGTAAGTTTTGACCTGTTGTTTCTGCAAAATCAACGAAGCCCAGAAATCTCTCTTTAATTCGGACATTTTCGTCATTCTTAGTGATGTAGCGAATGCATATGCTCACTTGCTCACGAGTGGAAACATCTGTTGTTTCGTCACAAATTATAGAATAGGCCGTAACCTCTTCTAACTCTTTCACGATATATTGTATCATTTCACTTTTTATACAATCTATAATTTCATTCTGTATCTGGGGACTCCTGTATGAATGAACTGATGAATTCATCAGTGCTATTATATCTTCTCCTTTATCTTTTGACCTAAGGTCAAGTAGCTCCTGAAAATTACCTCTATTTAAAGACACCGAATCCTCACAATGTCCTCTTAGGGCAAGACCTTGTTTTCCAAGGAACAAAATAGTTTCAATAATGAATTTTACATATTTTCGATTTTCTTTAACTTTTTTAGTGTGTGCTGAAGACAAAGAGTCTGCAACTGTTTTAACAGATTTTCGGTATTCTGTAAGAAATTGGGTAGATTTTAGATACATATCACTTTTTTCGTGTTTTCTAAATTTTTCCAATGCTTTTTTCCAGTTTGTCACCCCAATTTTAGTAAATAACTCCTCTCCACGCCCTGTTTTATCTTTGCAAAAAATACGACAAGAGAAACAAAATGCAGCATCCAAAATGGGGCTTTATTCAACCCAACCAAATTCAGAATACCACGTGTTTCTAAACTGTCTAGATTTTAACTGTATTTTGCTTACCTTGAAACAATCAACAGGCTGGAATGGACCCCTAGAAATATCCGCTGATTGTAGACCCAGAGCAGGATCTCTACCACTACTTTCCACCACGTCCATAGGCCTAGGCCATTTTTCATCCACATCGAGATTTGTTGAACAGGATGGTATCGGCATCAGCTGATTATCACCATAGTTGGACTTGGCACATTTATTAATGCTACTGTCACTACTTGCTTCTAGATTTGTTTCTTGGTTTAACAAATCAACTTTTTTATTCGAGCTATCGACTTTTTGAAAAAAGAAAGTACTGATTTCTGTTTTGACATTTTCAAACGTACAAAAACAATGATTTGATAAAGTGTGCACGAAAACAAAGAATTGAAACCAACACACAAAGAATTACTGACTGGTAGAGGTGGATATAGAAAGTGGTGTGATCTAGGCCAGCCACTAGACCATTAAAATTCTCCACCCAGCGCCTGCTTCGTATTTCCAGGAACACTGATAGCAACCCTTTGTAGAGCATTCCTTGAAATGGTGCAGGGGAGTAAGTTCAACGACCCCAAGGGGGTAAAGAGTGTGGTCTGTGCGCAAAGGATTTTTAGCCGAGGAAAAAATATAGCATCGAATTTTTGTTATGGATCATATCATTGTTTAAATCTATGTTAAGGCTAAAGACATAATCGGAATATTCAGTTTCACAGTTTGAAAAAGCGGGAAAAACCCCAACTTTCTTAAAAGCTTTCTACAATTTCCGATTTTAACTGAACTCTATTAAATTTTAATTTATTTAAAAATCAGTTGGGGGAGCACGTGCCCCCCCCCCCCCCCACGCTACGCCTATGTTTACGCTGGTTTATAATTAAAACGTAGTTCTTCTGCTCCTGTTGTTTGTACTTTGATTTTATTTAAACAATTAGATACTAGATGGCAGCACCAAATGTTAAACAAAAATAAGCAATAATTTTGCAACATGAAGTTTTGCAATTTTCTTTTTTCTCGGTTGCCAATAGTGCTGCCATCTTCTGACTTCTGTGAGAACGAAAGAAATTGCGATATTACCGTTCTGAATCATAGAGTAGTATTGCATTTCTTCAATATTAAAGGGTAAAAAAAAGTGTGACTTTTCCAAGTTTATTAACTTTTGTTTTGTGAGCCTTTTTTTCCTGTTTTTCAAAGGAGAACATCGTTTAATACTTTAGGATGTGTTTATGTTCACGAGCAAAACTCTCAGAAACAATCATTCTTTTTTTAATGAAAATAAAGGGCAGGGTTGTTTGTAAATTTTTACATATGTAAATTAATGTTAGCATTCATTATTTTGATGATATTCAGATATAAAAATTGTGAAATGTTTTATATGTTTCTCATTAAAAATTTTTCTAGGCATTTAATTTTAATTCAGATATATTGCAGAATTATAATTATTACATGATTCTGCAATATATATGAATTTTTTTCAAAGGACAATTACAAGTTTTTTAGATTTAATTTTTTTTTGCTGCACTAAAATGAATTTCATCACCTTGAAATGGGGTGTTTGGGGCAGGAGACACACTGCCCCAAAGTCGAGAAAACGATGGAAATTGTTGTAGAAACCAATATATTATTACTTTTTTTTTCGTTTACTGGTATTATGAATAAATAAGTTTCTTTACAAAATATTTCAAGAGTTTGTGAATTCCATACAGTTACAATATGGTGAGGAACCAAGGAAAAGGTAGCATTTTCAAAAATTTACTCAAAGTTTCATTTTAAAAAAAACCTTCCGGGGTATACACTGGAAAATTCCTATTTTGCTTATTCTGATAAGTCTACACTCACATTCATTTTATCTTTTCAGTATTAGGTGAATAAACTTCTGTCAGTAGATGTTTCATTTTTTAGCAGAGTGCTCAAAGATTATAAAGTCTTAAATTTGGTATTTACTTGCTGATTTTGGTATTTAATTAACTGAAAAACAAATTATGAGGCAGAAAGCTCTGAACCTTGATTAAGAGCTTAAATTATTCTCATAGAACAAAAAAGAAAATTAAAATTATAAGTTTCTTTATGCAATTCATGAGAAATATGCACCACAACTGGGGAAACCAATCAGTGAATAAAAAAAAAATCAGAAAAAAAAATCACTGTGATTATATGTAAAAAAAAAGCTCTAATCGAGTTACTGAATAAAAATCGTCAAGAGCAAGTCTAGAGAACGCCTACTCAGTAAACCAAGATGGGTAAATGGCTCTGAATTTAAATCGAGCCTATTTTACTGTTAATTGTGGTTTAAAATAAAGGTTGTCTGATCTTCATGAAAAGCTTTTCGTGACTTAGCAAAAGGAGTTGAATTTAAGCTATTTAACTTTTCTATAGAAACTGCATTCACGATTCTTACGCACATTTTACAGATTTTGTTCTTTAACACGTGTAATGAATTCGGCCAGAACTTTTGTTTCTGTTTTCAGGTTTTAAAAAAAGTCGAAAGAAAAGTAAAAATCCCCCAATTTTTAACATTTGCATACGATTTAAAGGCTACTTATTCAAGGGTATACAAATTTTATTATGAGTAGTAAATATTATCCATTGATCATTTCTATAAACACATGTGCCTAAGATTTTCTGCTTATTAAAAAGTATGTTTTAAATTTATATCAATCTGTACACGTTTCACAATTCTGACAAAATCAATAAATTTCATGAGTGTTTTAAGTGAATTACATGATCTGCTTTATTAAATAAAAATTATTTATTCACTTTTAATCATTGCAGTATTTTTTAACTAATCCTACCTAGATACTTTAAGGTTCTTGCGATGAGAAGAAAAATGAAGCCTGAAATTTGCTAAACGATTGAATACTCAACTTGGGTTTACAACAAAAGAAATGTATTAAAAACTAAATCATAATTAACCTAAAAATGCGTAGTTTCGCTGAACAGGGATCACACCACTCAACTGAAGTTCAAAATTTTAAATATTTTCTAACCCATACAGGCCCTATACTGGAGTCTAACCCATAATGGCTATTTATTCCAACACCTGGTTCAGATGAGCATTGTCAGACACATCTTTTGGTTAAGGTCAGCTATTCCAAGGTCATTTCACTCAGTGCTACATGAACCTGGTTCTGAACATTTGTTGATCATAAATATGGCTTCTTTACACGTCCCGCGAATGTTAATGGGGCATTGGAGAGTTTGAAAAGAAATGCGATGATAAAGAAAATTTAGGGTTGAATCTATTGTTTGTAAACAACTGTTGGATAGATGGGAAAGTAATTTCAAGATAAAATTCACATTTAAGTATTTTAGGGTATTTTTAAAAATATGTATAATCCTCAGAAACACAGGTATTTTAAATTTTTATTTTTTAAATTAAATTTATATAACAGTCATGATTTCGAAACATTAAGCGGAAAAAATAAGTTATTCTTTTGCTTTAACGACCTTTATATGTACCTTTATATGTAAAGGGCAAATAAATATGGAATTTAGAAAAACAGTTTGCATTTTCGATTTTTTTTCTGTGTGTTTTAAATAATATATTTCTTGTAATTATACACAAACTAGGTACTTTGTTAAAAAAAAAATTTAATTTTGCAAAGATGAGTGTATGACCTAAGTATTTTTACATAAATTATTGTTATTCTAATTTATAAAAAATTGGAAAAAAATTTTAAAAGAGGAAAGATTCAAATTTAAACTCTAATACTACTTATAAAATTATTAAAATAATAGTACCACTTTTCTTTTAAATCAAATTTTAGCAGCCATTTAAAATTAAATTTATAGAAAATTGGATAACAAAAAATCAGCTGTGTCAAATGTGTCCTCACAAAACAATGAAGTCAAATGAACCTCACAAACTCAAATGTGTTTGTGAGGTTCTGGCCTATATGTTATGCAAAATGAAGTACTTGAAAGTTCAGTCGGTACACTCCATTAGCAGGGAGCAAGGGGCTCTGGGTTGTCACGCATGGGATTAGCCTTTAAATATCTCTAGCCCCTATAGAACAGAGATGAGTTCTATGATCTCATATATTTTACCGTTGGAATAAATTGCATATAGGGCACATTTAGTTGAGAACGGCAAAATTTGTGAAAAATTGAGGGCTGATTGTATTTAAATACTTATATGAAACCTCCTCGGTGACTTCCAAACCATAAAGGATCTGGGAAATGCCTTTTAATTAAACTCATTAGAAACTAATGATAAAAAAATAAAGAAAACAGACTATAGATGATGGTGTTTTTTATTATACCGAAGTGCAATGTTTAAGCGATGATTCGCCGCCTTGGCACTGAGTCAAAAATCACCCTCACCTCCACTTTTTAGTCCGAAAAAGGCAGCAGTGTTGTAAACACGCTAATTTGTAACTCTCCATAACTAATATATAAATAAAGATGTTCCTTTTTCTAGTAAGATTTAATAACGCACGCGTTCATAGCGCACTTCAACAGAAGGAAAAGTCATAGAAATTCCATTACAACGTTCTTATGGTGTAAATACAAATAAACAACTTTTTTTTAAATGTATACATTTAGAATGAAATCTCTCTTATTTTTTATCGAATAAAAAAAGGGAAAATCAAATTGAAAATATTATCACGGTACAATAATTTTTTCTAAGCATATATTGTAATTGACCGTAAACGAATTTGTAAAAGAAATTATTTCTCATCGCTGCTTAAAAGTTTCGAAAATAATAATACCTTCTGGTTTTGTGTCCCATGAGATATTTATTTTTATAATCTAGGATAAACGTACGTCAAAAATTTCGAAAGATGGAAATAATACTAAATATTTGCAATTAATATCTTTAATATTTTCTTTTGCGAATAAAATATATAAATTCTTTTCAAAGCCAAATGTCATACTTATGAAGTACCATCTCACTGCAAAAAGCGAAACGTTAAAAATCCTATTATTGTTAAATAATATGGTTTCAAATTATATACTACAATGGCCAATAAAATTATTTGTTAAGCCAACGTAATTTCTTAGAGCTTGCTAAAAAGTTAAGAAAATAACAATATCACAGCTTGTGAATCACGTGATTTTTTTAAAAATAATGTAAGTTAAAACGTCATAAATATTAAAATAGAAATAATGCCTAGTACTTAGGATAAATCTTTTTCTATTGTGATTAAAATAAAGAAAATTTTTTTCAAAGTACAATTTCATGGTTATCAAACAGCGTATCTTCTACGAAAAGGCAAGAAGTATTGAAAACATTGCCATGGTAAAATAATTTTTTAGGGCATTCATTACAGGGGCCAGTAAAAGAAATTTAATTACAGAAATTATTTCTCAGAGTTGCCTAGAGGTTACCGCTATATAACTAATTGTGAGTCAAGTACTATATTTTTTTTATGTAAGATAAACATATTGTATTGTAAATGTCAAAAGAGAGAAATATTGCCCATACTTGAAATACTAACTATGTCTATTTCAAATATTAAAATTTAGAAACTTTCTCTAGCATGATTTATGAATTATCATCTCCGTTGAAAGAGCGTTAGGTAAAATTATCTATAATGGTCACTTAACAACTTGTATAATAATAACAATAAGTTTTAAAAAAAAAGTTTTTTTCTTCTTTCAGAGTTATTCCCTGAAAGTTCCGAAAACATGGTTTCATCTCATTGTGAGTTACGTGATTTTTTTTTTTTTTTTCGTAACGCAAGAAAAACATTTAAGTTGTATATACGTCAAAAGATTGAAATAATGCGAAACATTTGGGAGAAATCTCTTTCCGTTATGATTAGAATTTACAAGTTCTTTCGAAGTACAATTTCACGCTTATAAAATAGCCCATCATATGCGAAAAGCGAAACTCTGAGTACGCTAGCTTTAAATTAATTCAGGTCCAGCTAGTTTCTTGCCGCTTTTCCAATAATACGCCCTGCTGACTACATCTCCGAATATTGCCACTGTATAACAAATGAACTGCGCTTTGGAACATAAAGCTGTTATACGAATACACTGGTCGATTTCATGCTTTCGTAAGTATTGCGTTAGAACACAGTTTTACGAGTGTAAGTATAGAAGAGGCTTTATTGGACTAAACGTTGCACTGTGTGGAAGAGTGATACGATCTCTTGAACTTTGATTAAAAGCAGGAATCGGAGGCAGAGTGGTGTAGTTCTAAACGCTGTTTCATGTTGAAACTAACATCGTGCATGTGAAAATTAAAGAAAAACAATACTTATTTGAAAATAAGGACAACATAATACAAAATTTAGATTAAGAAATCTGTTACTGCTAAAAAATAAATAAAAATAAACAAATAAATATATATATATATATATATATTATACATGCACAATATATATATATATATATATTTATTTATATATATATATATATATATATATATATATATATATTATACATGCACAATATATATATATATATATATTTATTTATATATATATATATATATATATATATATATATATTTATTTATTTATATATATATATATATATATATATATATATATATATATATTTATTTATTTATTTATTTATTTATTTATTTATATATTTATAAAATTAAAGTAACAAAAAAAGTTACAAATTTCAGTTTTCAAAATTTTATTTTGAAGTATCTGTTTGAAAATAAGGACAACATAATGCAAAATTTCGATTAAGAAATCTCTTACTGCTAAAAAATAAAAAAAAATAATAAATAAATAAATAAATATACATATATATATATATATATATATATATATATATATATATATATATATATATATATATATATATATATATATATATATATATATATATATATATATATATATAAGGCTATTAAATATGGGGGGCGATCGCGCGACCTTAAAACGAGATTTTAGTTATTAAAATATAGGATTTAACAATTAAAAAGTCTGGGAGTTCAAATAAGCGGCGTAATGTATTGCAGTGAAAATAGAATTAATGGGTCGGCTTGATTCAATTTCGAAGAACCACAGAGAGCATTTTAGGTAGACGTAGCCTTGAACTGGCGCTAAGAAATGAAATGCTTAGTTCAACGACAAGAACATTCGATATGACGAAATGAATAATTAATGAGCGTCACTAAGCGTTGGTTTTAAGGTTGGAAACAAAGAAGATTTTCAGAGCCATGGTGACTTAGGAAGGGAGCAGACGTGTGCCGTTAGGCGCACAGATTCAAAAGGGGAATGGGGCGTAATAATAACGATTTGGAGCTGAGTAATTAACTGGAAGTTAAATAAAGATGTTTGTAAAATCAATTGGACTGTTCAATGGATACTGTGTCAACATCTTGAAGGGTTGATGGAGTTTTAAGGTTTGATCTGTCCTCGCCATCGGACCACTACCTGACTGCATGATGATTCCAAAGAGGTTTAAATTACGTTAATAGATCGGGCGTGAGAGTCAAGTCCGACATATATATATATATATATATATATATATATATATATATATATATATATATATATATATATATATATATATATATATATATTAAAAGTAGCAAAAATAAGTTACAAATTTCAATTTTCAAAATTTTAATTTTGAGAAAATTTTTTAATCTAATTTACAAGGCTGCAAATGAAATATAATTAAAAAATGTTTAAACAGTAATTAAATGACATCTTAGCTTGTATTTGAAATATATAAGGAGAAAAATCAATCTTTATCTTTATGAGATGCTAAAAGGTTCCCGTATGAGAAGGTTTATGATGGTATCCTTAACTTATCTGTTGTATGAATACACATATTTGCTACTAGTGATCTAGGTAAAAATAATTAACAGGGAAAATTTAATGTTAAGTTACTGCAGAGCTAAAAAAAAATAATATTTTTCAAATTCGTCAATGATGTGCTTACTAATGCCTAATGTGCTTACTTAAAAACACTCATGCCTGGAAAATCTGGGAAGGGCTTTAAACGCCTTTAATGAGAATTTATTAAAATTTTTGTACCATTAATTCAAGCAAAATTCCCTTGGATCTGTTCTTTTTTCAATTGCTGTATTTTTGTAATCGTACGATACTGAAAGCCATAGAAGGTAACCTTAGGGGCCTATTGATCAATACCTCAAAATTTTATAAAATTCTAAGGAAATTTTTAAAGGAAAGAAAGAAACTGTGACAATTTCTTCCAAATGGTTGACAGTGATGCTTGAACATATAATATGACGGAGAGCTACTGCCGGATCTAGCTTTTCGTGTCATCTCTTATGTTTTAAATAGAAATCTGAGTTTTATTACATGCATTTCGGTAATGTCACAGCGTACCATTTGTGCATTTATAAATTTTTTGTACTTTGTTTAAATTCTTATTCAAGAGTTAACTTAAAAAATCCAACTTGACAAAGATTATTTACTTCAGATATCTTAAGTAAGAAATATACTCCTAAGAAATTAAAAATTTTATTCAGACCTGAAATATTTTCTTACCTGCAAGAAATATTTTACTTCAATGTATGGCATGTTATGGTTTCTCCAAATTCAACTTTTTAGTTTAGTGCTTACTTGGTAGATATATGAAATTCACTATAATGTAAAACTATATCTGTAAATCTACTTATGTTAATTGCCGTTAGCAAATTTGTGAGCTTATCAGTGGATCTACTTTTAAAGTAAATAAATATAAACATAAAATTTTTTAAAACATGATATTAATACATGAGTAAATGTACACCCTTATTCATAAGGATATAATAGTAACATTTATGATTCCTGTAGTAAAACAACATTAACTCAAACACAGGGCAAGCATTTTAAGTTTACATTACCCATCGGTTTGCATGTACGCAAACTATAAATCAATGTACGAGAAGCTGTTTATATATAAATTTAAAAGAAAATAATCTTTAATATTGATATAAACAGGGTAACTTGTTGATAAGAAATATATCATTCCTATAATGTCTCATTAAAAATTTAGACGTTGCATTAATATTATAAACGAAACTTTTAAAACGTTTCCTCAAACATCTATTGTAATAAATCAAGCTAAATGTCAACGTAAGAAATGTTATGAAAAAAAAAAAACATTTGGATAATTTTTACATTGTAACACTCATCTGAAGTCAACAAAGAGTTTACATTTTCCTCGAAGCCCTGCAAAATTCATGGGAAGATGTGTATGAAACTCAAAAGCTTCCTATTAAGGTAAATTTGAAATATAGATGAATTTTGTAGGACTGGATACACAATATCGACCGTTACGGTATGCGAGAGTGTGCATAGATAGCACTGAGGATTTATAGACGGAAAACTTTCATGTGTTGGGGATCGTTTAAATCTCGGCCCCTATCCTAGGCCTGAATCACGCCACTGCCAGTTTTCAGAAAATACTGCACTCACCCCACTTCTCCCCTCAAATTGTAATACCTCCCAAGTCACAGGTCAAAGGGTTAGTGCCGTTTCATCGGATCTCCCGCTTTAAAACCAGAAATGAAAGGGGTATATAGATATTTTTTCTTATTGGGGAGGGCACGCAGTAAACGAGGGAAGGGGGTAAGTCACGCGAAGAACCAGAGGACCGTGACGGATCCCCTTTCACGCAAATGGGGATCGGTTCCGCTCGGATCGTGTAGCGGATAGAGCAGATCCGCTTTTGGTTCAACTGGGAATTGAGGAGGGCCACGGTCTTTTATCGCAAATACGATAGCAGCGGCTTCCGAAGATGAATTTGCCGTGATGCTTGCACGGCCGAGTCATTTAGTTTCGATGGGGCCCTTTCGCAGCGATTCCCTTTTGAGTTAGGTGCTGTAAGTGTACTTTCGCACGGAGGTGATGAATTAGACGTGAAGAGAAATTGGAGACTGATATCATGAAAGAATGGACTTTATTTCTATTTCTCTTAGGTTTTTAAGCTTCAAAACAGGAATCTAATTATTTTCTTGTTTCTGTACAAGGAATTTTATATACTCGGGCACAGAGCGAAAAAGACTGAAACAGGCTTAATGACTCTTAACTGGTAATATATGTACTGCAACTGATAAAATATATACTGCAATATAAATACACAACTATAAGTGGCTTTGAGAGTATTACGGGATATATATATATATATATATATATATATATATATATATATATATATATATATATATATATATATATATACATATATATATATATATATATATATATATATATATATATATATATATATATATATATATATATATATATATATATATGTATATATATATATATATGTATATATATATATATATATGTATATATATATATATATATACATGTATATATATATATATATATATTTATATATATATATATGTGTGTGTGTGTGTGTGTGTGTGTGTGTGTGTACACTGCTAGCCACTGTAAATGCAACACCCTGATGGAAACATGCAAATAACATGAAATTTACAACATGCATTAGCGGAGGTGGGATATGCAAATGATTAGAATTTCAGCGCAGATGCACATCACGCGCGCCTGTGGCGCCACTTCAAAGCGCTATTTAAGGCTTGGAGATTTCGACGATTTCAAGTTCGGTAATTGTGTTTTCTTGTGGTTTTTTCAAAAAAACGATCAATTATGCCTCGTCAAAAACAGCGATCATCTTTTGATCAAGTATCCGAGTTCGACAGAGGAAGGATAGTGGCCTACCGGGATTGTGGATTATCTTTCAGGGAAATCGGTAGTCGTGTTGGATGAAACCAAACAACTGTAATGCGGATATGTGATCGTTGGATGCAGGAGGGTACGACGGACCGGCGTGTTCGATCGCATCCACCTTAGCGCACCATTTCACGTGATGACAGGCAAATTGTGCGCATGGCAGTGACGGATCGCTCAGTCACATCACGAACCATAGCACAGCACATGCAGTCTGTAACGCATTATCCAGTGCCTGCGCGTACCATTCGACGCCGTTTACAGCAGAGTGGTCTGTCCGCAAGACGTCCATTGCTTTGTCTACCCTTGACGCAGAACCACAGACGTCTCCGCCGCCAATGGTGCGATGACAGAAGGATGTGGACGGCAGAATGGAATGAAATTGTCTTTACTGACGAGTCACGCTTCTGTCTGCAACACCACGATGGTCGCATTCGAGTCTGGAGACACCGTGAAGAGAGGATGCTGAACAGCTGCGTTATGCACCGCCACACTGGTCCTGCACTGGGTATTATGGTATGGGGCGGTATTGGATATCACTCTCGCACACCTTTAGTACGCATTGCCGGTACTTTAAACAGCCAGCGCTACATCTCCGAGGTGTTGGAGCCAGTTGTCCTTCCTTAACTTCAGGGCTTGCCCACAGCCATATTTCAACAGGATAATGCGCGACCACACGTGGCACGCATTGTCCAACGGTTCTTCGTCAGTGGCCAGATTGAATTGCTTCCCTGGCCGCCTCGCTCTCCGGATCTTTCACCGATAGAAAACATGTGGTCCATGGTTGCTCTACGATTGACCCAGATTCCATCCCCAGCTGCCACAGCAGATCAACTTTGGCAACGTGTGGAAGCTGCTTGGTCTGCTGTACCCCAAGAACTCATCCAAAGTCTCTTTGAATGAATGCCGAGGCGTGTGACAGCAGGTGATCTCCAACAATGGCGGCTACTCTGGCTACTGATTTTGGCAGGAACCACACTTCACAGAAGTCTATAAATTTAATCATTTGATACTTGGTCAACATGTTATCTACAAAATAAATTTTGTTGTGATATCTCTTGTCTTTCTTGGTGTTGCAATTTGGGTGGCCAGCAGTGTATATATATATATATATATATATATATATATAATACTTGCATGAGTGTAAAAAATAGATACTGCAATAAATATCATTTCCGAGAGGCTGAATGTATATCTGTAGGATATTTTCAATAATACATAAACTTCATGCTTATAAGTCTGTTTAAGGCACTGATGAAAACAAAAGTATAAAAATGAATGCGTCACATTAGTGAATTAAGCAGAAATTTACATTTATCAGAGATGTAGAGAGATGTTGTTGTTTTTATGCCACTTGACCGACAGCAACATCAGATCAAGTCCCGAAGGCTATAGGTGATGAAGGTGCGGCTCCTGTTTTGACTGGCACCACAAGAGTCGGAGTCAAACTTTCCCAAAGGACCAGTCCCGTAATTTTGAACCGAGTCAAGTGACGAGACAAGAACACTTGACCTCGCACCTCCAGAGGTAATTTTGAGAACTTGGAGGATGTAGAGATATAATATGTGGTAGTATAAACATCTGATTAATGACATACCTCAAGAGTTTATATGACGTCTTTTTCAACTATTTTGTTGACAATTTGACACATTTTCATTTACTCAGGGGACTAGGAACGGGGCAAAAGTGAGCAGTATGTACTGCTTGACACGGCCCTTAAGTCCTAAATTATTAGCGAACAAGTGGACCGGCGGCTGTGTGTTCAGGATTGCATGCAGCGGCTAGTCTTCGCGTTATTTCACGCCACATACCTACGGGATCAGGATGGTTTATATTTGTGACTTTACCCATGGTCCGTGCATTGAGGTCTCACAGAGTAAGCAGTGGCAACTCAAATAAAAATAGCCATCTGTCCAACGAAACTTTAAACTTTTGACAAATCTTAATTAGATACGCTGACGCCCAAGACGCTGGCCCCACTTGACGATATTTTTTGGAAGGTTAACCCTTTTCGGCATTGTAGGTTAAAAAGTGTCCCACGTAATTAAAAAATGTTCTCCTTAAATTCTATTCACTTAGCTATATTTTAAATATAGAAAACAATTCGTTTTTAGTTATAATTTTAGCTTGTAAATGGAAGAATATAACAGGGTTCTTCATTTTTGTATGAAAATTGGCTAAAATAATGAATAAAATGTGTCCTGAATACTATTAGTTATTTGAAGAACTTCAGAAGCATTTATATATGCAAAATGTTATTAATTTTAACTTTCATTGTTATAGAAGATTTTCTTAACAAAAGGAGATAACATATAAGACATTTTTTAACATTTTTTTTTCACTTGAAATACGTAGGTCAAAAACGGTCCCACCACACACTTGATTTTTTCACTGATAGGTGACAGCACTGCAATTTTTCCTGTTTTAAAATTAGTTTTTTTTTTCGTTTAGTTTTGATTACTTTTCAGCTATTTTAAAGGTTTTGCCTGATTCTGAGGTATAGAACGAGTTGGCGAACAACACATGTCACCCAGGACAAAAGGGAAGAAAGTCCTTCTAAGAAAACAGATTTCACGGAGACGTTGCAACAATTTCTGCGAAAATATTCAATAGAGGCCACCCAGGAGCGTTACTAATTGCTTCTAAGAAAAGCGATTGACTAGAAGTAGCAAACAGTTTTTGTGAAGATTCTAAAAGATACAGAAAGACTCTCAGCAAGAAGACTAGAGTGTCACAACGCTTCATCTGTGTATTAATTTTATTACAAAGACCTTTACCTTTTGGCTTGTGTCGCGTGACGTTTTTCACAGAATGTCAGGAAGAAAACTAGTAGTTGAGGAGGTATAAAAATTATTCAAACAGTTGCATTCAGATGTAGAATCAAGTTTGTTGGATTCTGAGTCAGATGGGGAAGAAATAATTGCACCCCGTGAAAGGATTACTGAAGAGGAAGTTGGTGACCCCCGCCCCCCCGAGATTAAGACACAGTATAACTACAAATAGATAAGATTCGGTAAAACTCCAACTAGATAAGACACAGTATGTAATATGGAGAAACTTTAAACCAAGTTATTTGAACTGATTACCGGCCATCAGGTATCGATTTGGCGAAAGAATGAACTACACTGGTGTAAGAAATTAAGAGAATTTGCAGACTTTGTCGATTATCTCTAGAACTACTGTACTGATTTTAATGAAATTTGATATGTACATTCATTGATACAATACAAAACAAATAACCATTCAATAATTGTAATACACACGTGTAGAGTATTGCATTTCAACCTCTCCGTTAACAAAAGAAATTCTTCTATCTCGGCCTGAGACCCATCAAAAGATTTCCGACTTAGGTGGCAATATGCTGACGGCAATTTTCCTTTTGTTCATCCGATAGACTTGTTCCACAGAACCTTAGGGGACATGGTCATTTTTCTTGATGTAGTCATCGCCACCGGGTGACGCCGCTGATATTAGTTATAAATGACAGGAGACCCCCAGGTGCTTTCATTCATGAACTATCAATTGTTAAGCAGCATCCTGGAGGCGTCGCGTGCCTAAACAAAAGGACTCGTGCCTTTCGCATTTTACCGAAGCGGCCCTTTGAGACTCTTTGAAGTGGCTTGGAGGACAAACTAAAAAGGCGGCCGCTTTAGACCCGGGGAAAATATTTCATTATCGCCCCAGGAAACCCATTTCCGTTGATCACTTGTTCTAGATCGTTCGACTTTCTGGAGAGTGATGAAATATCCGGTGGAGGTCTTCTATAAAAAGAGAATGGACCCCTCAGTCGTGGCTTGCGTCTTTTTAGTTCCTGACACGTAGCGGATCCAGTTTAAGAGCAGCCGGGTTTGCCGCCCTTAGAGGTTCAAGAGTCCCTTGTGACTGTTTGCAGCGACGATCTAGTTCCTGCAGGAGTAAACATACTCCACTAATTTGTCGGAGACCAGTCTTCGTGGAAGGAGCCTTTGCTACCTTATTTCCCAGTGAGGAGTCCTTTCTCCTTAATTTAATATTTTCATCGCTACCGGGTGTGTGCAGTGGTCACCGCCGTTGATATTATTGGGGAGCCCTTTCCCGTCAGGAGAAGTGCCGTTTTTTCATCATTGAAGCAGAGCCAGTTCTGTTAGCTTAGCGGACTTCTGTGTTCTTACTCCGCCCCACGCCGATTAAATCGAGTGTGATCACTTAAGTTACGAAGTTCATCTTACATCTGTGCAGTGTACATATCTCATCATCATCAACTTTATTAATAAATTGCATTTGTTTTGTTTATGTAATGAGTGGTGTATACCTGGTGTGTTTAAATCATTTTCTGGTTGACACTACGAACCTCAGTTCGCTACACACGCATGATCGTACGTAACACTCGTTGGAGTCGGAAGGTATGAAACAGCGGTTGCAGAATAAACAAAAAAAATGGGTTAATAGATGGGTTAATAGGGGGTATGGTCCCCGCTTACAGCTATACAGGTCTCGCAGCGTGATTTCATACTTGAAATAAGGCAGTTTATCATTTCCTGTGGCAATTGGTCCCACTCGTTCAGCAACGCTGTTTTCATTGTATGGTTCTCGGAGGGGGTTTGCGAGTTGCAATTACCCTCCCCAGAGAGTCCCAGACAGGCTCTATAGGGTTAAGGTCTGGAGATCTGGCTGGCCAATCCATCCGGTGAATATCCTCAGTCTTTAGAAATTCGTCGACTAGAAGAGCTCTATGTGGCCTCGCGTTATCGTACATTAAAATGAACTCAGGGCCAACTGCACCCCTGAAAAGGCAAACATAGGGCTCCAAGACCTCATCCCTATACCTCACACCAGTCACAGTGCCTCTTTCAAAGACATGGAGAGGTGAGCGGCTATCCAACATGATGCCTGCCCAGACCATTAAACCTCCTCCGCCATAATGGTCGATTTCGCGGACATTGGAGGATAGGTAGCGGGTCCCTGGTTCTCTCCATATGAAAGTTCGGCGAGAATCGGTGTTTAGGCTGAACCGGGACTCATCAGTGAAGAGAACGGTCGCCCATTGATCCATACTCCAATCTCTATGCTCTCTCCACCATGATAAACGGATTCTCCTGTTCGTATAAGTGAGCGGGACGCAAACAGCAGGTCTTCTTGCAAACAACCCTCTCTCATGAAGTCTTTTGGAAACAGTCACCCTTGATACACGCGTTCCTGTGGCTGCATACAAGTCACGAGAGAGCTGAGAAGCTGTAGCACTGCTGTTACGCCTCGCTAGAATCGACAAATGGCGATCTTCTCTGGCCGTCGTGGCTCTTGGACGACCCGGCCCAGGCCTTCTCTCGATGGATCCGGTATCCTGGAACTGTTTCCATAAGTTACACACGACGCTGGGCGTTAAATTGAACTCTCTACAAATTTGGACTTCAGATTGGCCTGCTTCTAGCCTCCCATAATTCGCCACCTCATTCCATCATCTAAACGTTAATGGTTACTCATTTTTACTGTTACAGTTTGAAATTAACCGATTGCTGCAAAATAACACCAAGAAATTCGCCGAGGTGTGCTAGCGAACGAAATGCCTCTTACGCGCGCTTATAAAGCCTGTTTCTCTACTGGCTCCGCCTACACACACGTGTACGCTTACGTATTTGACGTACAAGATTTGCAATTTTGTTTAGAAGCAGTGGTTTTACATCCAGTTCAGTTCTTTTCATGAAATTCGATAAAATATGCAAATTCTCTTAATTTATTTCACCAGTGTAAATATTTACATGCCGAATTTCATTGAGGATTGTAGACCATCTGTTGATATTTTAAATTTAGAGGATCCATCACCAGTAAGTATCTTTTTGTGTATTTTAGCAATGGACTTGATACAAAGTTCCTAGTCATAGGGACTATTGGTGAAGTACGTCTTTTCTTCATGACCACTATATAGACACTATATCTATATGACCACTATATATATATATATACAGATGGTGGACAAAATAATACGAACACCTGTGAAATAATGGAAAATCTTTATTTATAGGGGGTTGGACCACCCTAAGTACAGATTTAATACGACGTGGTATAGATGCATAAAGGTCATGGACAATATTTAAAGGAATATTAAGCCATTCCTCCTGCAGAGTGGTCTCTAATTCCTAAAGTCCGGATGGAGGTGGAAATCGGGAACGAAGTTTGGACTCCAAATATTGCCATAAATGTTCAATAATATTCAATTCCGGAGACTGAGGGGGCCAGGCGAGATGTTCAACTAGATGCTCAGGGAATACAGTCTAGACAAAAGGATGGACATGATCCCTTAGAACGCCTAGATAGTGATTGGATTTGATCCTCCCATGCAGAATAACAAGTGGCCCAAGACCGCGCCAAGATATCGCACCCCATACCATAATGGAGCCACCCCCATGCTTCACAGTCGGCAAGAGGCATTCAGGATGAAACGCTTCTTTGGGCGTTCTCCAGACATAAACGCGTCCGGCCATCTGAAATAGAGTGAATGACGATTCATCTTACCATATTACCTGTTGCCACTGCTGTGGGGACCAACCTTTGTGATCTCTGCACCATTGGCGTCGCTTGAAAGCATTAGTTGCTGTCACCAAGGGTTTACGAATTGCCACTCTGCCATAAATGTTCGCAGCATGAAGTTCCCTTTTGACAGTTTTTGTTGAAACGGGGTCCTGGAGATGACTGTTCATTTCGGATGTTATCTCGGATAACGATTGCTTGTGCTTTCGGGCTACTATGCACTTCAAGACCCGTCTATCCCTATCAGCAAGCTTGGATTTTCGGCCACTGTTGTGCTTTGAAGACGTCGTCTTACCCTCTTTCGTGTACGCTGTCATAACGGCTGATACCGTACTCCTTGCAAACCCCAAAAGGTTTGCTGTTTCCGTAACCGATGCTCCACTTAAACGCGCTCCAACTATCATTCCTCTTTGGAACTCTGACAGGTCTGACATTTCAACTTATCACAGACAGTTCGATAGAAGCATGCAACGTAGGTGACTGCTGTTGAGAGACTGATACCTTCCTCTTCACGCTCACTAGGTGGCAGACTTCTGTTGCAGGTGGCGCGGCTGTACTGCAGGTGTGAAATACGTCATACTTTTTCACAGGTGTTACGTATTATTTTGTACTCCATCTGTATATATGAATGATATTATTCATACCATAATTCATACTTCTTGAATCATTTTCATGAATTATAATTATTTATAGTAAATTAATTTTTATTTAAAGGGAATTTTTTCATATTTTAAGAAACATTTTTTTCGCGTTCAGAATAGGAATTTTTTTTAAATTGAGAAATCTAAATAATCGTAATTATATGTGTGTAATAAATATCGATAATTTATTTTAATGCAATTGTTGACGATATTTTTTTTTTGTATAGATCTTATTTTCACTGATTTGTACAACATACTGCATAACTCTCAGCATAACATCCACAATGATGTATGGAATGTCGTTGATGCATGATGGGACATACGGTATCCCACCTCCCCCTGTAAAAATATAAACAGCAGAATTTTTGGGGGTTATAAAATATCTAAATAAGGGCATCTGACCCTTTTTGCAACATTTTTTTCCAAAATTCAGCTGTATTTTAATACAGCGTGTCGCAAAGGGATAAACACAAAGGAGGCATATGGATAAAAAAGAGAGGGAGTGATAAGATACATCCCTATTAAATATAAGGATTCATTCAATAACTGAAATTTTCACAATCAAGACGAAAAAGGTAGATTTAAAGACACACAGAAAAGTAGTTTTCTTCGAAATCTCTCATTTAGCTAAAAAAAAAAAAATTTCAGAAAAGTTCTCGCACAAGACGAATCAACCAAGTAGTTCTCTTTCAAACTAAGACATGATATAAACGAGAGTCTTTTAATGTTATTTTTCTAATACTCTCGGCCGGTACCACAAAAAGTGTTTGTGTAAATTAGATGTATAACCGGGAAGTTATTGTATTATGAATGTTAACGGCTAATGTGCCAATTTCCAGCTACATCTCACCTAACTTTCTCCGACTCCGTTGCGCCGGATGGGGCCCGATATAGACTCGAAGCCTACAGGTTGCAGTCTCAGCCAGACGGCATGTCCAACTGTATCTCCACAGTGTGAAAACTCAAATAAAAGATTTGCCGCCATGCATATGATCATGGAACGTACGTCTCTTTTTTTGCATCATTCATTTGTTTATTCCGAGTGCATGAGAATGGCTTTCTAAGAAGCATTTCAAAGCGACCTAAAATCGTTTTATCTCAAAAAGTTCCATACATCAAGGGAATTTTAATTGGAGCAAATGAAATAAAGGGGATTTTAATTGGAACAAATGAAATAAAGGGGATTTTAATTGGAACTTTTTAAATAAAACAAACACACACACACATACATACATACATACATACATACATACATACATATATATATATATATATATATATATATATATATATATATATATATATATATATATATATATATATATATATATATATATATATGGTAACGGTAATGAAAAGGAAACTGCTTACTATTCGAGCATATTTTGGCACCTTCAAAGACTAGAAAAGGAATGGCTGAAACAAATGTCTATACTTCTGATTTAGATAAGAATGTTTGAGTATGTAAATCTTTTACAGAAATAAAGAGGATAAATTGAGAGCTTTGCACAATAATAAGAAAACTAGCATTAATTACTAGGCTTATCAAAAGCTTCTTACAAGGGAGCACCAGAATTGTGGAAATGGAAAAAATCAAATAATAACATGCTAAAATTAATTTACAAAGACTTATAAATGTATTTTGGAAATTACGTTACGTTACAACTACTCTAAGAACATACTTGCATTATTAGACCGAGGATAATCTGTTATTCTAACATTTTCTTTCGGTGTACAATATTTTCTGGTTTCCCATTCGGATGAAAATGTATCAGCGTTTTGGCATAGATATGAAGGACACAAAATGCGTATATGATTTTGAAAGTCTATGTTCTCCAGTTACATAATGAAATAAGTTTCAGAAACCAAGCCAATGACAGGAATTCATAATCAGGAGGGAAAAGTGATGCTAAGAAAATAACTTAAAGGTAAGTTAGGGGATTGCAAAGAATAGGGGAAAGGGGTGTCCCCGTTTTTGGAGTGACATATTACTTTAAGTGGATTCATAGAGGGTAACTTTGCAAAATTATTTCCATGTGTGTCAATGTTTATGAATGCAAAAGGAAATAGACAAACTTTCAGTTTGATTTTTATAGATTTACATATAACTAAGGAAATATCCTATGTAATAAACAGTTAGTTCTATTGGGATCATGAATTTTGAAGAAACTAAGTCCTTAGATTTTTCCAGTGAGAGACTTGGAACATTTTCAATTATTTTTTAAAAATAGCAGTCATTTTTTTAACAAACACAGAAGGAGACCCAAATTGTTGAAGATGCCCACGTTTGCACACAACAAATCGTCTAGCAATAGGTTAATCGTTTTCTCAACAGTTACTTACTTTTTTTCCCAATAAATATCGAAAACACTTAGAGATAATTTCTTACCGAACATAAACCTCAGTGCTTCTTAAACTTCCATCAAGAGCGCTTTTAACTTGCGGAAATTGCCGCTTTCCGTCAGGCCCAGAGATCTGTCTCCGGATTGCATTAGGCGATTCATGTCCCATCCGGTCGTCCGGTGCCCCCGGTCTTACCCCTTTTCCATAGAGATGTCTAGTTCAAAAGAGTACTCCACTCTACTTCCGACCAGTTAGGTTCTATTGTCCGATTGATTGCTGTCTTCCGAGGTCTAGGAGTTGTTCTCTGGCTTAATTGCAAGGGGGTGAAGCAGGCGCTTTACAAACATGAATTCATTTGCCCTTATAGAAATCAGGGAGATGGAAAAATGTTTATTATAAAACGCGCGTGAATAAAACGTTTTGAATTACTTATATATATATATATATATATATATATATATATATATATATATATATATATATATATATATATATATATATATATATATATATATATATATATATATATATATATATATATAAATATAAATATAAATATATATATATATATACATATATACATATATATATATATATATATATATATATATATATATATATATATATATATATATATATATACATATATATATATATATATATATATATATATATATATATATATATATATATATATATATATATATATATATATATATATATACATAAGACAAAGTGAAAAACCATTATAAGCTCTAAAACTACTTGCAGCCAGGAACTAGAAACATGAAAAGATAAGAATTAAATAGGTTTTAAACAGCATCTCTCCATCAGCTGTGCCGATACTGTCTAAAAACCAATGGATTGTTTCTGATAAGTATGATCTAATCAATAAACATACTTAGACACCGTACAATCCATAAGAAACAGAAGAATTGAATAAATAGTTACTTAATCAAAGAACTCCAAGCCTGGCGCTAGACAAAGTGTAAGTTAAGAGTAGGAAACCGCAAGAAGACTGACGTCTCAAACCTTGCAACCATGCAGCTAATGAAAACACAGAAGCAGACTTACTATGGAGACTGTGTTAAAGTACTAATAACTTAAATTAAATTAGTGTTTTTATTATTACTTAGAGTAATGTATTAATATTTATTATTTAATATTATTTTTACTTAATTATTTAATTATTATTAATTAATATTAATTTTTTTAAATATATATATATATATATATATATACATACATACACTATAGACAGTATGTTAACATTATATCTTGTAACTTGCAGAAACATACTGTATCCATTCCTATATGTTTAATATTTGATTCATTGGTATCACTTCGAGGAAAAATTCATTTAATTTAATTGAAATTAAATTAAGGGAATTAATTTTACAAAGGAGATATTCGAGTCACGAAACAGAATCTAAGTGTGCATCCCATTAGATAGGTTTATGTAATCTGTCTTAACTTACAACAATTCATTGAATACTCTTCTACATTTTCAATGCTTGTTTGATAAATGAGATTTGGGAAAAATTCGTTTAATTTAATTCAAATTTAAAAACTTTTAAATTTTACAAAGGAGATATTCGAGCACGAAACAGAATCTAAGTATGCATCCCCTTAGATAGGTTTGTGTAATCTGTCTTAACTTGCAACAATTCACTGAATACCTTTCTACATTTTTAATGCTTGTTTGATAAATGAAATTTAGGAAAAATTAATTTTGTTTAATTGAAATTTAAAAAGTATATAAATTTTACAAAGGAGATATTCGAGCATGAAACAGAATCTAAGTATGCATCCCCTTAGATAGGTTTGTGTAATCTGTCTTAACTTGCAACAATTATATCACATTAGATATGTTTATGTAATCTGACTTAACTTGCAACAATTCATTGAATACCTTTCTACATTTTTAATGCTCGTTTGATAAATGAAATTTAGGAAAAATTAATTTTGTTTAATTGAAATTTAAAAAGTATATAAATTTTACAAAGGAGATATTCGAGCATGAAACAGAATCTAAGTATGCATCCCCTTAGATAGGTTTGTGTAATCTGTCTTAACTTGCAACAATTATATCACATTAGATATGTTTATGTAATCTGACTTAACTTGCAACAATTCATTGAATACCTTTCTACATTTTTAATGCTCGTTTGATAAATGATTTAGGAAAAATTAATTTAATTTAATTCAAATTTAAAAGGTATATTAATTTCACAAAGGAGATATTCGAGCACGAAACAGAATCTAAGTATGTATCGCATTAGATAATGTTTATGTAATTTTACTAGACTTGTAACAATTCATTAAATACCTTTCTACATTTTTAAAGCTCGTTTGATAAATGAGATTTAGGAAAAAATTCCTTTAATTTTACCCTAATATAACAAAAGCATTTATACATTGGAAGCAATCATTCAAGCATAGTACAGACCCCGGTTTATATGGCAACAGATCTACAAAGCACGAATCTCCTCCGCTATACAGAACTCTTAATAACATCCGACCGTAATATGAATTGGATGCATAAACGCAACGCTACTTCATAATCCCACTTAAGGTCTCTTCCCGTGAGTCAGTTATCCTCCCTGTATCCCCAGGGGGCCCGTGTTGCTAAGAGGGCCCCTAACAAGCGGGGGTCCTTGTCTGACAAGGGGCCCCCCGCCGTGATTTGTAACAAATGAAGTATCCATAGCATTAATGTTTCACTAATGGAGCCGCGGAAGTCCCGCTAGGGAAAGCAGCCATGTCATAAAACGCATTACTGTCGATGTTTAAAGCCGCTTTTATCATTTTCATAAATGAACGGGGCGTGATGCGAGAGATATTTAATAGAAGGATGAGGTTTTAAAATGTGTTTAACAGAATAAGCGTAATGGGGATGTGACATTTATGTATGGCTTGTAAAAAGGGATGTATAATATCATTCATTATAAACGTCCTCCCTCTCTCTCAGTCTGGAGTAAACGTGATACTGTAGACTAAAACCTTATCGGGAAATTTTCCTCCCAGCAAACATTAAGGGCGTACTGGTATAAACAACAATTAAGAATTTCATATTTTTTTTCCTTATAATATTTTGCTGTTATTTGAGCTAAATTCCATCATATTCTAATCTATTTCCGTAATATGTTGTTTCATAGGCGTAATAGATAAGTGCTGCGTTTCGTAGTTTTAAAGCGAAACTTTTGAGTCTCCAATTATTATGCTTTGGTATTTTGATGTGTAGAATAATTTGGCATGCCCAATATGAATGTTTGTTTATATATATATATATATATCTGAGCGATAAATGCGGGAACATAATACAGCAATATGATTGTCAGGAATGGGAGAAACAATCAACCCATACGGGAAAACGGTGATTCGGAGGACGATCGGTCGAGATTTCACTTTATACATACTGAAATTTTTCTAGACAGCTATCCCTCTATACGGCCATATTTTGTTCAGAACTGATTAAAGACTCCATAGAGCCAGTGTTAGGGAAGAAACCTCTTTTCGACGGCCACTCCTCAAAACGACCCCTTTTTTACGGAACCATGACTAGTTGCCTTAGAGAAGTTTTCCTGTATATATATATATATATATATATATATATATATATATATATATATATATATATATATATATAGAGAGAGAGAGAGAGAGAGAGAGGAGAAACAATTATGAAATTAATGAAATTCTTTCGATGGATTAGCAGCATAAAGAATTAGCAAGGAATATTACGTATAGTGAAGAATAGTATGATTGGGTGTATTTCGATTCCTTTCCTTCTTTTTCTGAGGAAAAGAGTTTCAGGTACATACCAAATTTTTTAACTCTGCTTGTTACTCTACAAAAATTTTCTTAGAGATGTGAGGAAATAATAGCTATTAAAAATGCTGCAGTCTTATTTATAGTGTTTGTACACGTCCGTGTGTGTGTTTGTGTGTGTGTATCCAATAGACAGCTCTGAATGCTTTATTTGATTTCATAAGTTATAATGGATAAACGAAATTTCCCAATTTTGATGATAAACATATTTGCTTTTATTATTATTTATGTTGTATTATTATTTTCATTTATCAATAACTACATATAAGTATGCAGTTAAAAATTTAGCTATTTCAACTAAGTTTTAAATTTCATAACATTTCTGTGAATAACCTTATTTGTGATATTTTCATGGCTACATCTTTTTCAGAGAGAAAACCCCCCTGGCTAGATTACTCTTATGTTCTCCTTCTAAGTTTAGATTAGTCCAAAGAATCAATACATTCGTGTATTTCAAAATACCAATCAGAAATGTAGGCCATACGCTATTCAAAGCATGTTTTTGACACTCTTTGATTTAAGTAGAGTTATAGGAGATTTGACAAAAATACAGTTCTGTTTCTATGAATAATATTGCTGGCAATTTACATCAATAACGATTTAATATTTTTAAAGATAATTGTAGAATGCAATATAAGAAAGTTTCACAAAATAAATTATATTTATACATATGTATATTTATATATTGTAAGGATGCCAGGTTAATAGTAATTGAAGTTATAGCGATTCTGTTTTATATAATCAAATTATACCGAAGAATACATTGCAGATCCTAAAAAATATTTATTTAGAAATGATTCCTGTAACGATAAAATACTAATTTTATTGGATAGCTTTGCATGACAAGTTTAGCACTAACCTGCCCCGCTAGTAATTGCCTACTCAATACAGTGCTGCCATCTATCACACAACTGAAACGCTAAAATATAAAGCTTTCTATTTGGTTATAACAATAAATATGTCGTTTTATTTGCTAGCAGATTGTATGTATAAGCTAATATTCTTAAATTCAATTTCTTACCAATTTTGCGAGCTATTTTGATATCAAATTATCAGTTACCTTCTTTTCTCCTACAATTTCTCTGTTTAACGAGACTAATTAGTATTTATGTCGAATCAGAAAATCTATAACTATTTGATGGCCCCAGAATAATTCCTTTCATCCCATTTTCTTTTGAGAATTTTAGTTTTTCATTGTAAGATATCAGTTTTTTTCTGAATCTTAAACTGTTCAAAAACATTTTGGATAGATACTATGGGAATTAGTATATGTTTTTTGCAATTTGTATATTTCGCTAAAACTAGAATGTCAAATGTTTCGCTAAAACTAGAATGTCCTTCAGAACCTAAATAAATAAATAAATAAATAAATCTCTGAAAATATCCAGAAACGTTTATATTTGAAAATAAAAAGTCCAATCCAGTATTACAGCTCTGGAAGATGTGAGATTGGTATGCTTTTTTGAGAGCATGGAAATTGACAAGTGAGAGATTTTGGCAAATGGTCGCTTTCAGGTTATTTGACACTGCATATCAAATGACCTTACCTAATAAGTTCTTGGAAAATTTTTTTAGAGTTTAACTTGAGTATTTTACAGACCTCCCTTAAAATACAGACAGTATAAAACCATCCAATTCTATTAGAAATCACCTGCTGGTATATACCCAATCTAGTTTTAAAATATCGCCTGATGTGGCTCAGCATTCGAGGTTTTTGAAATGGCATAATGATAAAAGTTGTAAAACATTGTAATATACTGTTTTGCTCGCAGGTCTGGAGGCCGTCTATTTGTGGTTTTTAGAAGCATCTTCTAAAGAAAGAACCGAAAGATGGGAATTTTTTACCCAAGTATATAAAATTTTTGCTGGTGTGCCAAATTTATAATCGCTTCTGGGGCGAAATGGGCTCTATCCAGCCCAGATTGTTCTCCACTGTACAAAACTGCGTTCTATTTTTTTTTTCAATTTATCTACAGTCTAAGCTATATATGCCCTACAATAACTTGATGATATAATTTAAAGCTTTACTGAAATGCAAAGTTAACTAATAAATGTAATAATTTTAAAAGGTACTGCCCTCCTCTAACCTCCACTTCCACAAAGTGGCTCCCGAGCCAAAACAATTGCCCACCCCTGTTATAAATTTATCAAAAACTACAAATGCTGTTATTACAGGCTATGCACATATTTTTGGTTGGATTATTTTAAAGCTTAAGGAGTATCTGAAGAGAATTAAGGTTTGTTTACATGCATTCGAAAATTTTCTAACTTTGGCGGCAGATTTTTGCTCCCAATATCTGCAGATGCTGAACGCAAACTATATATTTATGCTCGCCATGTGCGCCGTATTAATTTCGGTTTGCAAAAATAAATAAATAAATAAATTAACACATAATGGTTTTCCAAGCTGAGGGGATTCTAAGGAGCAAAATTGCTGTCATTAATAACAGCTATTATGCTCCCTCTAATACTTTACATATGGAACCTCCATGAAGATTAATAAAGCAAATCTGCTGCAGTCCCCAAATATATATTTTCTATCAATTTTTTCCTCTTGGAAGGCTATTATGTAATTTTTTTCCTTGCAATTTTATTTCTTTCTTGTATTTCATCTCTCATTTACTCTCTCCTTTCCTTGAAACTTGTTGTTCCCTTACTCTGTGTTTTTCTGCCCCCTTTTTTCTGTTTCTCGGCTTGGCAATGCCCACTTTTACCAGTTTTGCTATAGAGGGAATGGTAACACAAATTGTAATCAAGAAGTATGATGCCCTTTTTTCGAAAGGAAAGCATAAATGACTATTAAAGTTTACTATATTTTAATGAAACGTATTTAAATCACTATATGCTGCAAAT
Organism: Dolomedes plantarius; assembly: GCA_907164885.2. Taxonomy (NCBI): domain Eukaryota; kingdom Metazoa; phylum Arthropoda; class Arachnida; order Araneae; family Dolomedidae; genus Dolomedes; species Dolomedes plantarius. Next base: position 119,979,914 of record OU015497.1, on the reverse strand, counting down.
TTAAAGCCCCTGAAAAGATCCTTTGTTACGCTATTTAGGGCTTGTTTGAGGTTATTCACGTTTTCCGACTCTCCGAACACTCTCATGTATGGATGCAATGTCAATATAAACGAAGAATCTGGAGCTTAGCGTAGGTACGACCATGGTGTCAATTCTTGAATAATTATTAATTTAAAGTTTTATACGTGCACTTTAGTACTTAATACATTCCGTAAACACGGTTTTTGTCTTACCTTTATCTTACATTATTTTTTTTTTTGCTATTTTACCCACTAAATTGCATAAAATTTGAACAGTCCATCTTCACTCAAATGGAAAACTATGATATATCCTTACGTATAGGTCTCTCATGACTGAAAAGTATTAATACAATTTTAGGGAGAAATATTCATCTAAAAGACTACGGTATAGATCTAAAAACAATATCAGGAAGAGGACTTCATTCGCCCGGAATTAAAAAATGCATTTTAAAAATTTGAAAAACCCACGAAAAAATAGTAATTAAGTAATTAAAATTATAGCCTTCTACATTATTTGTTCTGTGAATAAAGTACTTCCCAACAGTATTCACAAAAGTGTCTTATTTTTCATGTTTTGAGACCCATTAAATAGCATAATTTTATGCTTTGACGTATTCATTTTTGAGAACTGCAATAATACTTTAAAAATCGTGCATATTACTTTTATGTCGCTTCCTCCTTACAGGCGAGAAAATTTTTCAGAAACAATTTAAGAGCGAAATACACACACAAAAGGACAAAGACATATTATATAACTTTATGAAACACGTGATTGGGTTTTATACACCAACTAGCTGAAAACCCGCGCTTCGCTACGGAGTACATTCAAATTAAATACAACGGTCAAAGTTTGCAATTTATGCCAAAAAATAAATATATATATTTATAATAAATGCGATGATCAATGTATACAATTGATGTAAAATATATATCTATCTATATATATATATTTATAAAAAAATCGTAAGGGATATGCATTTTTTTTGGATAATATCCAATCATCTGCTGCATTAGAAAGAGAAAAAAATATTTTTTTTGTCTATTTAGTTGTTACGCACGTGACGATAAATTTATTGAAAGTACCAGAAAAAGAAATCACGTGATCAACATTTAATAAATTAAATTCTAAAAATTAATCTTTAAAAATTCACCAAAAATCAGGAAATGGAGGTAAAGATTCGAAAAAAATTTCATTTTAAAGGAATTTTTATGATCTTTCTCGTGATATAAATTTTATTACCCTCAAAGTATTATTTTAAATGCAAACGTAAAAAAAGTTTAAAAAACAGCTTAAAAATTTAATTTAAAAATATCTAAGAAGAATTTTTGAAAAATCTTTCTTAGTGCACCCCCTACACTATTAGAAGAATCGCCATGCAAAATTTCAGCCCTTTAGGTCCAGCGGTTTGGTCTGTGCGTTGTATGTCAGTCAGTCAGTGAATGAATGAATGAGTCAGTTACGGAACTGTTTTATATATATAGATTATTATCTGTTTTACATAGTTATATGTTATACGCAAGGGGTCAAACTCCCTATATGCAAATTTACAAACACAAATTGCTTGCATAAGTAGTGTTGAATAATTCTTATTTTCAACATAATGAACCTTTATGAGATTTTAATCGACTTAACTGTCCAACGCAGAGGTGATTTTCTTCACACCGCTGATTCCGTCTATTCAAGACACAACGTGAAGATGGCGTTAAAGTATGCTAATTTAACTACCTTGACTTAGCAAGTTATAGTAGTAAATCTTATCTTATTATTCTGTTAACAAAATCCATTCATAAATTATTACTGCATGACGTGAGAGGTTTTTAATGGAAATAAATTTTAATATAATTCTATTATCCTTCAGGATTAGAGTAGTACTAAATCATTTCTCGGTTACCTAGCTGACGTAAGATATTGTCTAACAGTATGGTGCCGTTTATTCCCGGTGGGGTACATACAAATAGCCTCATTACTTATCTCATCACAGTTGTTTTTTAAATCATAGTGTATTGTTTGTGAAGAAAATTATTTCCTATTGTAATAAGAAATCTTGATTGTTACAAACATGCAGTATAAGATATATCACTCTGATTTTTATAGGAAATTTACAGCTTAAACACGCAATTGTTAGCCCAAGCTGCTTGATCTCGAAAAAATATTGAATCAGTCTGAAGTTCATAAGAGAGATGAATATTTATTATGCTGAAAAAATATGAATAAAGTGTTGAAAAATCAAAATTTAAATCTCATTTTCAGCAATGCAGCCATTTTTCAAAAGTGGTGTCAATTAATCCATATTCCATTAAAGAATTAAAATGGTTTGGCTTAAACCCTCTTAACTTACTTTTTTTATTGCTATATTTACTCTTCACTTTAGTATAATTTACTAATATTATAATCTTAATTACTAATATTATAATCTTAATTGCTAATATTATAATATACACTTCTCTTTAATACAACTTACTAATATTATAATCTTCATTGCTAATATTATAATATACTCTTCTCTTCAATATAAGTTACTAATATTATAATCTTAATTGCTAATATTATAATATACTCTTCTATTTAATATAACTTACTAATATTATAATCTTAAATGCTAATGTTGTAATATACTCTTCTATTTAATATAACTTACTTATATTTCAATCTTAATTATTAATATCATAATATACTCTTCTCTTTAATATAGTATATCACTAATATAAATTATATACGTAAATGTTAATTTTAATCACAAAATTCTTTTTAAAGTAGAATTTTGTTATTTTTCAAAAGTCAAATACTATGATCAATATATTTCACAAAAAGATCTTTTTCCGGATGTAACACTCGGGAATATAATGTATTCAAATTGAACTCATTAAAGTTTTGCTTTTCGGGTTTTATCACACCTCATCCGTTAATTTTGAGCAATTTTATTAATCAGCGGATTTCAGTCGTCAATTTTTTTTCCTTACATTGTGTTTCTTATCAATTGAGATTAACACTTGCTCACAGAAAAGAACGAATCTTGTTCCCAGCGTAAAGATTATATAAGCTTAAAGGTCTGTTCACATTGCATTCGCAGCGTTTCGTTACGTTACTACACTGACTCCGAGATTGTTGTATGACCTTTGATTGGTTTGACACATCACGAGATCAATAAAATGATCTCTGTTATTTGTTAAAATTATTTGCTCTGACGCTACGTAACGCTCCGGATTCAGCGTTACGTAATTCTAAACAGGCTGTGGCCAAAGTGTAGTACCCAAGCTATTCTCAAGTGGCACGCCATTAATTTTCGGTGTGCGAAAAAAATCTGAAAATCTAAAAATTTGCTGAAATCTACAAGTTTTTACTATAGGTTTTATGTTGGTGGGATCTCAACGCTGTTCTCTAATCTGGGATACACACGCAACAGTTATTTACTTATTACAAAATGAAACATTTCTAACACACTTTCAGGATAAATAAAATTAAGTTAATTAAAGACTAGAACCGAAAGTTCACAAAACATAAAAAAAAATTTAAATATTGGTTCACGGTACACTTAGAAACACTATATATTTTTTAAAATTACTCTTTTGTTGTTTTTAAAATTTCTCTGTGCTTAAAATATAAGTAAAAAGAATTTCAAATATTTGCGTCACAACTTTAAAGATTTCTTGCTGCACTCTGTGCCTCATAATTATTATATCAAGTTATTTATATTCAAATAAAATTATTATAGAAAGTATATTATATTCAAGTTATTTTATACAATATATTTTCCTTGTGGCATGTTAAATTTTCATATTGTTTTGATTTGGCAACATGCACTAAAAAGATTGACCACCATTGCTCTAGACCAGGGATGAGTAGACTTTTCCAGGGTACGGGCTACTTCTAATTTTTTCAAGGTGTTGCGGTCCACCCAGTGACGTAGGTGTGGTGAGCTAAAAAAAAACGGTCTACAATATTTATTATAACTTAATAATAAATGCGGAATATGTACTTACCTACATAACTACAAGAAAAAAACACTCTTTTAAAACTGTGTTTAAAGCAAATCGCGTCTGTGTTCCATACATATGTCTCTTTTAGTATGCGCGTCTTAGGTCTTAATAAAGGGTGTCACCCCAAAATGTCTTGGTGGTCCACCGGTCGATCGCGATCGACTTAATGCCCATGCCTGCTCTAGATAATTCCTTTAAAAAATTCCTTTATACTTTTATACCATTTAGTTAGAAAAGGAATATTGTCATTTAATATATATATATATATATAAAAATAAATAAATATATATATATATATATATATATATATATATATATATATATATATATATATATGTATCATATGTATGTACTATATATGTATATGCGTTTGTACATGAAAATGAAATCCAAGTCATCAAGGTAACCCAAATTAAGATGACTTTTGAAACAGAGTTTAATCTTAATATCTCTTTATCAAAAGTGTGTCCATTATTGTTAAACTGAGAATTGCTTCGGTAAGATGTGATCTTTTAGTTAAACGCCCCTTCACAATGGTCCTCCAACTTGATATCACACGCGAACGCTCGCACACACACACACACACACACACACACACATACATATGCATAGGCACTACTAATGTATTACTTTTTGCTTAACTATTGAAGTTTTCCATTTTCCTTCATAGGGCAGTTATCTTTTTCCATTTTGAATAATCGTTTCGCTTCTGATCTTTGAACTTTTATTTCATTACTTTAAACGTACTCTCCATTTTGTGTGGTAGGAGAAAATTCCTTTGAGAGCATGGATTTTGAAATACTGTGCAAACTGGAAAATTTCGAAGAAAGTTTCGCAAAAAATTCTATTAAAATCACCTTTAGGAAAAGAGATGGGAAACAATTATCATATTTTATCAAAAGTATACCATTCGTGTCGGACGGAATATGTCCATTTAGAAATCCTAGACAGAATCGTGTTCTGTCTAGGGAATGAATACTTACTAACTTTTCTTAAAATTTAACTCCAGCTATTCAGGTATAATTATCTTACAATATTTGATAAGATATTCCACTATAGACATATTTTCTTACATAAAGTGGTGAAATTTCAAGTTAGATTAAAGAGAGTGAATTGTATTTTAAAAAAATCTAAGAAGAATTTTTCAAAAACCTTCCTTATTGCAACCCTACACTATGGGAAGAATCGCCATGCAAAATTTCAACCCTTTTAGGTCTAGCGATTTGGTCTGGGCGTTATCTGTCAGTCAGTCAGGCAGTCACGGAACTGTATATATATATATATATATATATATATATATATATATATATATATATATATATATATATATATATATATATATATTTATATATATATATATATATATATATATATATATATATATATATATATATATATTTATATATATATATATATATATATATATATATATATATATATATATATATATATATGTATGTATATATATATATATATATATATATATATATATATATATATATATATATATATATATATTATATATATATATATATATATATATATATATATATATATATATATATATATATATATATATATATATATATATATATATATACCAGTTCCACTGGTGAGAATCTTGTAGAGGTTCCACAGAAAGCTAAGGCTGCACTTGTTGGCGTCGAATATATCTACTTGAGCTCCCAGGTTCTCTGTTTGTCAACACTCATTTCATATAAGCCCCAAAATTATTTACCAGCGTTGAAAGGCAAAACAGCAACACAGGCCCCCACGCGATACCGCGAAGTCGAAATTGTTTACCAGCCGGAGAGGACTTGTTTACAAAATACTTGCAAAGTGGTGTTGGCACTTACGGATAGCTTTACCCTAATCTCTGGGATGGCCAGTACTTTCGAGAATACACACGGGGAGCGATAAGGCCACAGAAGGGACGGGGGTTGCTAAACACATTTATGGACCGTAAACTGAGGTGGTAGACAAGCGGAGTCTGCGAGAATGGTGTCGATGATTGCCGGGCACCAGTAGTCCAGGTGAGACAGACTCTCCGGCGACGAGTCCGGCAGGGATGCGTCTGTCAGGGATGTTCTTATCTCGGCTGAGGTTGTTCCTCTGTAGTGGTTCCTGCGGGAAGAGGTTTAGGTTAAACTTGTTAACGCATGATATTGAAGATAGTATAAATCAGGTGTCTCCTGTGCAGGCGCCACCAACCACTAGAGTATGTTGAGAAGCGATGGGACGCTTAAAAGTCCCGGAGTGATATTTCATGGAAGGCAGTTAACTGACAACAGCAATGCATCGATTGAGGACAAACACGTTATCGTTGAACACCCTCTGTGGTGCATATCTAGGTGGGTTTTTTAAAGTATTTTTGAGGGAGACATGTTCCAACAAAAACATTTCTATGTTAACGAATGAGCGTATGTCCGTGATAATAGAAATTTTGAATAGTTAGTTCCAAAGAGACGTCTTTTAATAGCTCTCTAACACAACTGGATTCCTATTACAATTATACCCAAACGAGAGAAATTACTCACATAAACATGCACATCGATGAATAGCTAGAATAAAAATAGTTCAAATTTTAGAAGTCAAAACTTAGTATGTAGTTGTGCAAAACATAGTATATAGTTGTGAGAAAAATGTTTTGCATTATTACTTCTTTATTTCAAATATTGCATCAGCTATTAGATTATGCATATCAGTCATTATACTAGCACATAGAAATATATGTGTGTTGTATATTTTTAAGGAAAATTACTAATTACACAAAATTATTAAATTATACATTTTTTATATATATTTAGGAATGTAACAGAGAAGTTATTATGATTTTATTATACAGCACTGGAAACCTTTTAGAAATTCCTTTCATGTGCTTTTATTAAAGTTTGAAAGATATCTAAATTTAATTAAACTTCGTCAACCTTTCTCTCGAACTACTGGGGTCTGCCCAAAAATCTGATTTTAATTAATGCTATATATATAAATAAGAAAAAGAGGAAAGAGAAAACCAGTAATAGCTCTAAAGCTACTTGCAGCCAGGAACAAATAACATGAAAAGAAAAGTATGAAAGAGGTTTTAGACAGCATTTCTTCATCAGCGGTGTCAATGCTCTCTAAAAACCAATGGATTGTTTCCGATGAGTATGATCTATACAATAAACACACTCAGACACCGTACAATCCATGAAAAACAGAAGAATTGATTAATTGAATAAAGATTGAATAATAGTACTTAACCAAAGAACACCAAGCCTGGCGCTAGGCAGAGTGGAAGTTAAGAACTTGTAACCGCAAGATGACTGACGTCAGAAAACTTGCAACCATGGAGGTAGTGGATTCTCAGTTACAGACTTACTTAGGTTACCGTATTTTAGGACTATTATACCCTTATTAATTTAGTTTTTTATTATTATTACTACTAAGAGTTATTTTTATTATTATTATTATTTTTAGTTATGATTTTTATTTTTAGTAGTTATTTTTTCTATTTTATCTTATTGTTATGTTGAACATATTTAATGCAACAGAACAAACTATTCATTAAAACAAAAACAACCAATTATGTTTTTGGATAGACTTTCGGGGTAATTATTCCGTGTTAGCACAGCTTTCAAGTCGATATATATATATATATATATATATATATATATATATATATATATATATAGAGAGAGAGAGAGAGAGAGAGAGAGAGAGTGAAAGAAAGAGAGGGAGGGAGAGGGAGGGGGGTTGTTTGAATAATTATGCGCAGTTGACATACGGAAATTTTTGGTTGATTCAACTCCATGACAATATCAAACTAGAATAATTACGCGCAGGTGATACAGTTTGAGTTAATTTTTCAAATTTATTTAAATGATGGAACTTTTAAATCAAATAATGGTACGAATTGAATAATTCATGGGCAAATAATGTATGTTATCATATACAATTGAGGATACGATAAAAGGTTGTTTTATTGCATCCGCACTTTGACAGTTCATATTTTGAAGTGTTCCATTTCTACCTGGAATTCTATCTTAATCTATGTAGACGACGAAAATACAGTTGTCTGCATTTCACTACAATTTTATAGATATCGTTGAGATGATAAATGACATTTAAATGAAATTATAAAACAATTGATTCTAGGGATTCAAGACAGTAGAATGATATTTACGTTGAAAAAATCTTCTAAAAAGTTAGGGAGTTTGTATACTTTTTTTTGTTAAAGGTTAAAAAGATTTGCTGTAATGAACCACAAATGAAATAAACCAAGATTATATGGAAATATTAAAGCATGAAACCAAATTATATACAAGAATACTTGCATATGAAGGCTAAAAACAAAGGATATATTTTTATTTATATTTACCTATAAAGAAAAGAATCACTTTATGAATTAACACTTGTATATAATTGAAAACAATTAATGTAATAATTCATTTATTTCCGTAATTTTAAACCGAGTCAAATGACCGGAACGCTTGACCGCGCATCTCCAGAGGTAAATTTGAGAACTTGGAGGACATTGCAACCATGACATATTTTACGTGCCCCGGTCACCATTAATGAACACCATTAATGCGGTGGATTTGTAGCGACGAGCATCGAACCAGGGACGTTCAGATTAATGGCCCGCTGCTCTTGCTAGCTGGGCTACCGCGCCCAACAATGCTTGATGCAACTTAAGACAATGAACAAGAAATAGTTACATCCTCTCAAACAGCACCATTTTAATATAACAAAGGCACATGAAGGTCATACAAAACATTCAGTGAACCTGTTGGCTCAGAGACTTGCACCAACGAAAGGAATAAATATCACAGGAATAATATCACGAGAGGAATATGATGAATATTAATATTTATTTGATTTTCAGAATAATCAGTACTTTATATTTTTTTAGATAAAATATTTTTCGCTTTCCCATCTATGTTATTTCATTTGTGCTAGCAGCGGCTTTCCGTCAAGTAATATAAACCTCATCCCATTTCGAGTTGTGCAGGTCTGATTTAGATTGTACAAGAACGGATGATCTAAAGAAAAGTTTCATTTTTAAATAAAGATATTTCAAATATCATTAATTAAAAGGCAAAGCATTAGAAAACATACTGGATAACTCATCCGTGTACGTTGTTGTTAGAAGAAACTTAAATCTTTCCGATGTCATGAGACTTATAAATATGAAATATTTTTTTTTGTTTCATATATATATATATCCTCTATGATTTACATAAATCGATCGTTCTAAAATATTGTGTACCATTCCTAGGAAAGTAACTTGTTTTTCAAATGTTTTTACAATCATTAATAACTGGGTGTATTCCTTATCAATAGCCCCATACATATTTATCGATATCCACCACACCTTACGAAACCAACAGAAAATATTCAATATTTTAGCTGGCTCTTTCTTTTACTAAAGGATTGGATGAGAGATAAGGGGAAATACCATCGGTGTATGCGAGCGGCAAATGGTATATTAAGTTAAGCACATGTAGCATGCGTCGCTCATATTAATACAGTCTACTGCACAGCTCTTTCTCAGCACATTTGCAGTACTCTTACTGCTAGTTTAAGAGTACCATGTTATTAAAATTTATTGATGTCAATGACAGATGTATAAAGTTGTGAAATAAAGGATCATAAAATCGATCAATGAAATCGATTGCATTAACAACATATGAAAATGGTTATGAATATATATTTAGGGTGTGTGATACAAAATGTGCAGCTGCCGGTGAGCATTAAATAGATAGCTTAAAATGAGGGAACAAGATTAACTTGTTTAGACAAAGACCACTTGTGAACAGTGATGCCATAGGTGTATCACCAATTTCAATATACTTGTTGTCGTATCATCTTAATTTGCTTCGAAGTCCTCCAGATATATTTATATATCTGGAGATATATATATATATATATATATATATATATATATATATATATATATATATATATATATATTATATATATATATATATTATATATATAATATATATATATATATATATATATATATATATATATATATATATATATATATATATATATATATATATATATATAAGAAATAGTTGAAAGAGAAAACCAGTATGACCACTAAAGCTACTTGCAGCCAGGAACTAAAAACATGAAAAGATAAATATGAAAGAGGTTTTAGACAGCATCTCTTCGTCAGCGGTGTCAATACTGTCTAAAAACCAATGGATTGTTTCCGATAAGTATGATCTATACAATAAACACACTCAAACACCGTACAATCCATGAAAAACTGTAGAAGTGAATAAAGAGTTACTTAACCATAGAACACCACGCCCGGCGCTAGACAGAGGGGAAGTTAAGAATAAGTAACCGCAAGATGACTGACGTCACAACACTTGTAACTATATATATATATATATATATATATATATATATATATATATATATATATATATATATATAATCAGTTTCCTTTTAGTTCAGGTTTATACCGATACAAAAAGTGAAAAGAAACTTTTTAAGAAGGAAATTCGCAGTATGTAAGATTACGTCCCTTTGTCTGATTGACCTAGAAATTAAAGTGCTGATTTCGAAGGCGCGGGTTCAATTGCTGTTCCTGGCAGACCACCTCTGCGGGAACAGTCGCTTACTAGAAAGATCGATAATTACGGTTAGGAAGTTCATTGATTTCGCGATAATTATTAGGTTAATAATCTATGCGTTACAAATGAAAAAAAAACTTTGGCAAAATAGATACTGTCCGAAAGAATGCCAACAGGACTTTTAAAAAAAGTACGCACATTAGAACTTTTCCAGAAGGTAAACTTGAAAATTTCTGTAGTTCATATTATTTTGAATACTCAAATCTCTATATGCAATACATTTATAATGTCTAATTTTATCATTCTTTACTGTGTACAAGACCAATATTGAAATACCCGTGTTTTTCAGTATGCTTTCTAGCATTAATTAGCGGATAATCGGAAGTTGGGTGCATATAAAAATGGTTATGGAAATTTTAAAAAATGAGGAAATAAAAACAAAAATAAAAATCTTGCAGCTTCTGCTTTCGTCGCAAAATCATACGAAGGAGAATGTGAAGAATGGAATTCAAAACGAGAGTTTCATCTAATACTGCTAGAATGGTCAAATGGTCCAATTGCTGACCTCGAATCCCAGAGATGTGGGTTTATTTACTACTCCTGACATTTTCAAAGTATTTGTTGATTGTAACCCCTACAGCCGTAAATTCAGAAGGTAGGAGTCTTTATTTTTAAAAGAAGTATTTCTGATTTTGTGCTAAATGTGTCTGGATTTCAATATTTTTTCCAATTTTTTCCTCAGCAGTCACTGTCATCCGCTTAATTACGAGCTAGATCTTTCAAAAATTGTAAAGAAACCTTTTTAAATAAAAATTAAAAGGTTCAACACTAGCGAATGTTACGAATCGTGAAAAAATTTAAAAATTTGAAATCATGTGGATTATACGCATTTCAACTAGTAGATTACCACGATACAAACATTGCTTACCTTGTGCAATTTTCTAATTGTTTCTAAATGAGAAGCTGCTTTTGCCTCCAAAATTCAAATACTTTTTTTTTGCTCATATATTTCAGTAAATTTAAGGTATTTTTAAAATATTTATTCCTTTCCAGTTAAGGTGAGAGTTGGGGCCGAAGCCCAGTGACGTGAGGTCTAAATTCCGCTATCGACTAGCATCAATAGGTTCTTGACTTTTCGGAAGAACATTGACAGACTGTTACGAAGATAGTATAGAACCTATATTGAAGGAGAAAATGCTATTGTCATCACCGGAAAAAAAATGGTAAATGCGTTCACCAACAGACTGTTGTGTTGCAAAAAGTCAAAGTCTTGTTTGATGACAGAGTTAGAAAGTGAAGGAAAACGTGAAGGTTGGATTTATACAATGCGAAATTCTCTCACATTGCTGTAATGGTAAGGTGGTCAAAACGGGGGCGTAAAAGTCCAGAAGCATGAAAGCGAAATTACACTTCTACCAGACAAATGTTACAACCTTATTGTTCTAACTTAATATTGATGGTTGTGCTCTTACATCAAATAACTGTCATTCTAGTTAATATTAAAATCTAATATTTACGACTATTAATTTGTTCTTGGATCAAAACACCTTAAAGTATGCTTAAGGTGTTTTATACACCTTAAGAATACTTTAAGGTGTATAAAACACCTTAAAGTACCATAACCCCTTTAAGCATACTTTTTGTTTACACCTTAAAGTATGCTTAAGGTCATTTTTATTTTGTTCTTCGATCAAAACACCATAAAGTATGCTTTTCGTTAGCATCAAATTTACAAAGGTTGATTTTGAAAAGTATGATGGAAATATGACTTAAATTTCCCATTTTGCATTAGCAAAGTGTATCATTTGTAAAGAAATAACGACTAAGATTAAAAACGTAATTTAAAAGTTTACTTAAAAACACTTATATTCAAGCATCTTGCTTCCATTAAACAATGAGTACAGCGAGCAGCGAGTGAAGTGAACTAGCCGCTCTTTACAACTAGATCTGAACTATATATCAATAACTTGGAGCACAAATGAGCTATGTCCGTGCCTTACTACCTTTGGAAAACTCAAAGTTAAGTTTTGATACGTGCATTACTCCAGTAATGCAGCTCAATGCCTTTTGTTATTTACAAATTTTATGGTCTCCAACCTTTTTGAAAACAATACAAAAACTTTTGTAATTCTTGAACCACTTTTCGATTGATCCATGCATGGTAGAATAAAATATGCAAGGACATAGCACCTTCGAGCTGGATATCAGTTGTTCAAATTGGACATGGATTACAATCTTGTACCGAATATTTAACTTATTACTACACTTCATTTGCTGAAAACTTGAATGATAAAAAAATAAATAAATAAATAAATCATTATTGTTTGTAGCTTTGGATTCCAAGGTAAAGAGAAAATAGTGTACTCTAATTTTGACAAAAACATGTAATAATAAAATAAGATAGCTATGCAATTATTTATTTTAAAAAAGTAAAAATAATTTCATATAATTAACCATATTTTTCATCCATATTGTTTTCCTTTTCCTGAAAATGACTACACACTGCAACGTCTCGAACAAATGGACATAGCGCATTTGCGCTCTAAGGTACCGATATACACGTACTCAAAATTGCATATTACACAGTTTGGATAGCAGTTAAATACACATACTCAGATTTGAGTATTACATAGTTTAAACAACAGTTAAATAGACATAATATTCAAATACAAGTAACAAATTATGACGTCATTTTCAATTCAGCTGTCTTCCGACCTCAGTAGAGGTAAGCCTTTCGGCTTAAATGATATTTAACTGTTTACGAAATACTGACGGGAATGAGACACGTTAAATTAAGTAATACCAAGTTTCCTTACAAAAAGGAGCTTCTCCAATTATTTATATGAGTCTCTTATATTTTACCACCAGGCCTTGTAGCGGCCCTGTGGTAACGCGCGATGGTTTTCGGTGCTGAGGGTGCTCGGTTCGAACCACGGCGTCGCGCCACAAAAAATGCTTCCGTTTGTGTCGTCCCTTCATAGGGGGTAATGCTGTCCATCTATAGGGTGCCCCCATAATAAAATGGACAGTAAACTGTGACGTAGTATAGGCGAATGTTTGACAACAAGTGCCTCTGCTTTAGAAAAAGAAAAATTATTTTGCCATTTAGGCTCATTGTCAAAGATTTCTGCTGAAATAGTTTTTAAAGCAGTTGAATAGGATAAAGATATTAGGAAAATTTAACATATTATTATTTTTAAGAGGATTTTCAATTTTTTCAATTTTCTTTTTTCCCTTTTCCTACCTTTGTTTAAATTGTCATATTGTTGATTTCTTAGATACTCTATTTTCAGTTCCCTTTCAACTCGAGATTTGAGAAAAGAGATTCTAAAGATAAGATTAAAAAAAAATGAAAAAGAAAATACCCATCTTTGTACCTTTAATACTTTCTTCGGAATCATTACGTTCTTTTTTTAGAGGAAATAACATTGATCGTGCTTTAATGAGCAGATTAATCAACGTTTTCAAAACCCGAACCATTAGTTCTGCATAAGCTTATGCGTGCTTGAGAAAAAGGAAATCTGCTTTTTACTTACAATTTTCGATGCACCAGCGAATTTTATACCAATCGACAGAAGTAGATTTAGGTGCTCAAAAATTTACCCTTCAATTTTTTGAAATATGGGCCCATTTCTCTTTGCGCATCGGCTCCCAGCAATGCGCTCCGGCGCACAGATTGATCGGCCCACTGGGCATTTGCGTTGCTGCCTGCCTGCCCCCAGTCCGGCCCGACCTTATGTGTATGAATGACTTGGCGAACGTTCACGCTTTGGACACAAAACTGGTTGCAAAAAAGTAGCGTTTGTGTTTGTATGCTTGTAAAAATAACGCCCATGTAATCACTGGGAAACTCCGCACTAATCAGTGTAGGCGTTTAACTCTTAGATCCTTTTAAAATATTCCACACCTTGTTAAATAAAGCAAAGGTTTTGACACCTTTGACTAATACATGAAAAGTTGTATTTTAGCATATATGAAGAAATATGTTAGTGAGGGTGATATTTTAAGCCCATTGTTGTTGCTGCTGTCAGTGGTACAACCACGGATGAGAAAACTGCAATTTCTAGGTAAAATTTTACCCCCCTCAAAGGAATAGGGATAATGAATTAATGGCAACAGCTTCTGTTTATTCCATTTTAGGATTTCAGAGAATTTTTTCTGTATGCTTTATATATATATATATATATATATATATATATATATATATATATATATATATGCGTGTGTGTGTGTGTGTTTGTTTGTGTGTGTGTGTGTGTGTGTGTGTGTGTGTGTGTATACGTACACACACACACACACATACACACGCATGTGTATGTCTTCAAATCAAATGCTTATCCAAGAAACGTTGTAAATGAGGCAGCAGTGATATGATTGAAATTCTAATTCCCAATGCACATATCTGAGTAAGGCCCGAATGTAGTACTCTTTTAAATTTACAACAATTTGATGTAATATTCCTTGTTAATTCAATGTAACTTCATCTGTTATTTCTTACATGCAAGACATATTGCTCACATTTCGAACGCGTTGGTTTAGACATACGGTATCAGATTCGTCTGAGATACAGCTCTAGCGGAATACAACACTATAAATTTCAGTTGGTGAACCAAAGTCTTTGTAAAAGAATGCTTTTAATATTCACCTCGAGAAGCAAGTTTCATATATTTCCTTTCAAAATTACGGTTGGTATCTAAGTGGTGTTACTGATACTTTACTTTTATCTGTAATACTGAAGAAGGTTGATGAAGGTTTGCCTATAGGGTGCTCCCAAAGTAGACCACAAAATCGCAGTGGCGATGGGCGCATGTATTTATTACCAAATGCCTGCCAGGTTGGAAGAAACAAAGGAAACTTCAATGCAGCTTCTTTTAAGTAAATGCCGAATACCAAACTATATTTTCCCCCCTATTTTCTGTAGCTGATGTAAAAAAAAGGTGTTTTAGCTATATTGATAAGATGTTCATTTCAGTTGTTAGGATAAGGTATGTCAAAAGCATGCAAGAAAGTGTAAATTTATTGAAAAAGTGAAAATAGACTAAGTATTAACATACTTTGATTGTTTCTTTACATAAAACACATCATATGCCATATTAAATAAAGATATTTAATGAAGAAATTTGACGTTATAAATTTCTTTCTTTGAAAAAGTCTGTTGTTTTATTCACATGTTTTCAGAATTACAGAATAATTGATGGGACGCTGTAATTTCAGTGAGCGGCATTTTTCTTTCAGAGAAATTTTATTTCAATTTGAATTGAGGCATTTTTGATAAATGACATCTTTTTGATCTTTAGAAAATAAATCATTTAAAACAATATCAGTGATTGTTCAATATCTTCAAATGTGTATTCAGTGCTTTTTTTTCGTAAATTATTCAAATGCACTTTTTAGAATGAACAAAAACACTCCTTTCGATTCTACTTTACTCCGAAAATTTGGAAATTCGTCTATAAGTTCTTGATTGGTTTGTAAGTTCTTGATTGGTTTGTTTTTTAACACGCAAGTCTTTTTTGCTACACGTAGGCTAAATAGACTCCTTTAGTTCAAAGAGATATGATAATTTATCATGATCTAGTAAATTTCAAGTTATGTTATGTACTAAGTTTTGTACAGTAAAAGAAAAATACCTGAATCAAATTGGAACTTATATTACTTAAAATTTTACCACAATATTAACAAATCCTGTCCAATTATCTATATACACTCATGGACAAAAAAATTAGCGCACCAAGAAATAATTGCGGGATCGTAACGAAACTTGCAATGAAGGTACATGTCGGGGAGATATGCAAATGATTAGAAATGCAGCGTGATTGCGCATTACGTATAGCCGGTAGAGGGCGTTGAACATCACACTCTGTGGAGTATAAAACAGGTAACCAAAGCTTGTTTGAGTGTGCTGAATCATTTACAAAAGAAGACCTGAGATAGACATGTCATTACGCCGTGTTCGAAGACAATATAAGCAGTTGTCGCAGTTTGAGAGGGGGAGAATCGTCGGGAAGATGGAAGCTGGGTGGTCAGCTAGGCGAGTATCACGTCAATTAGGCCGCTCTGATTGTGTTGTGAGGAGGTGTTGGGACCAGTGGACTCGAGAGATGTCATGTACACTAAGACCAGGCTCAGGACGCCCTCGACAGACCAGTTGTCGAGAAGACCGCCACATCGTAAGAAATGCACGCGTATAGCCAACTGCTTCATCGGTCGTCATCCAGGCACAGGTAGCACCTTCACTAGGGGCCTCTGTGTCTTCTCGAACCATACGAAGGCGCCTGGATGAAGGACAGTTGGTATCGCGGCGCCCATTACGTGTGCTGCCCTTGACGCCCACCCATCGACGCCTCCGTTTGGAGTTTTGTCGCGCACGAGGAAACTGGACAGCAGCGGAATGGAACCAGGTCGTCTTTAGCGACGAATCCAGATTCAATCTCGGCAGTGATGACAATCGTGTTCGTGTGTGGAGAGCCCGTGGTGAACGCTTCAATCCTGCCTTTGCTGTACAGCGACACATCGCTCCCACAGCTGGTGTGATGGTATGGGGTGCCATTGCCTACAATACACTGTCACCCCTAGTATTCTTCCGTGGCACCGTGACAGCCCAGCGGTATGTTCATGAAATCCTGCAACCACATGTGTTGCCACTCATGCAACGGCTCCCAGGAGCCATTTTTCAACAAGACAATGATCGGCCTCATACGGCAAGGGTGTCACAAGACTGTCTCCGCACTGTTACTACCCTTCCTTGGCCTGCCCGATCCCCAGATTTGTCTCCAGTCGAGCATATCTGGGATCATTTGGGACGACGAGTTGGGCATCCCACGAGTTTGAACAAACTAGAGGCAAGGTTACAACAAATATGGAACGAAATGTCTCAAGACATCATACAGAACTTGTATGACTCAATGCCCAATCGTATCGCATCGTGCATTCGCGCTAGAGGGGGTCCAACGGAGTATTAACTCCTCCGTTATTTTGCCTTTTTCTCTGAAATAAATTATCCTTTTTCTTTGATTTTCTTATCATTTACTTATATCAAAGTAGTCATTACGTATGTAAAATTTCGTTTCATTTTGAAGACTCCTTCTTGGTGCGCTAATTTTTTTGTCCATGAGTGTATTTAAGTTGCTAAGCAGACTTTTTGGGCAGTCCGTGAGAGAAAACTGCTGCATCAATTTTCTTCATTTTGTTCTTAAACGAAATATTGTAATCTTTAGATTTGTCAAATTTGGTTTTTGCAACCGCAATTTCTATTAATTAGCGATAATTTACAATTAAAAATTGATTTCTGGGCATGCTCAGTGGCATATTTTAAGGATAAACACGCTTATTCCAAGAAGTCTCTCTAGGCCTCTCTCTACCATTTTTATTTTTATAATAATTATGTTTGCGAAATATAAGATTAAACCTGATGGAAATTGTTTATTTCACGCTGTTTAATTAGAGATAATTTACAATTAAAAATTTGCTGTCTGCGCATGCTCAGTGACATTTTTAAATCTGGCTTTAGATACTTACTAAGCACGAGGCCGCTTAAACACATTAATTTGTTTCTGCACATTATTATGATTTTTAACATTTGGCAATGATGTGGTGAGTATTATTTATGTATTAGTACGTTTATTTACTGTCTAGCCGTCATGTTTTGACGGGTACCAACTAGTATTAGTTAACGCTTGATTTAAAAATGTTAAAAATATTCTAAATGAATTTACTGCTAGATTATGGTTACTTTATTTAGTTTTACAAATGTTTAAAAGATTACGTCTTCTAGCAAAGATATATTCATACATGCATGAGAACTTATGGAAGACTTCGTGGAAAAGTAGTCTGTCCTTTTACAAGCTTCTTATTGCGAAAACAAGGCTTGACATTAAAACTTTAAATAGGAAAATAATGATTGAGTACTTTGTTACAAAATACGGACACTGATTACGACGATATCAGATCAGTAAACTGATTACGAGTATTATCAATACACGCAACACATAACCAGTGACAATAGCTTAACTGTACGTGACTTAGAAAAGTTTTGGGCTGAGTACGACAAGACAAAGAACTTAATAATGTTGTGTAGAGCGTGGAAAAATGTAATAGCGCAAGGGCCTTGGATTTACTTTGTTGCATGTTTATAGAGTATGGATAATTTTTTTTTATCTATGCATAACTTGAAAATTTGTAACAGATTAAATATGAGACTTTGGGCATGATTGTTATATCTCCCATTTATATCTACCTCATGACAATGTATAGCAATGTTTTGCATTGTTACCAGTAGTTGTACTAAAATGTGATCACCCCCCCCCCCCCGCAATTCAAGCATGTACTTATTTGATTATTGTAATTTTTTTTGCCCCACGAAAGGGATAGATAACTGAAAATGTTAAATTATACGTAAAATTAAACGTAAAACTAAACGTAATCCCATCTATAGGTTATCTCTATACATGAAGATTGGGGGACTGACGCAAATATGGGTGAGCAGGATTTTTTAAAATTGTCTAGCCACAAGACCATTTAGCTTCTTTCTTGCTAAAATGGAAACATCATCTGTTTGTGAGTAAAAAAACACTTTAAAAAACAGTTCACTAAAGTGGGCTTGAACAAAGATCAAAATTTGCGATAGCAATTTAAAGAACTAATCAAAATAAAATTGTTTGATAAATATAACTTCTCTTTGTTGCAAAACAATAATCTTGTTATTATAAGTAAAACTGTTATTGGTGGTTACTGATTATTCAACAAAATAGGAAAATAATTTGCATATAATTTTTTTTCTTACTCCAGCAGGAATTCTAAAATATTACGTCGCAATCCCTAGTGCGGACTTGACTTCCAGCGATTGGATCCAATCTAAATCAATATAACAGTACTGATAAAATAATAGCTCAGTTTTTATTTTTATTTTTATTGCACTTATTATAAATTGCACGAGGTAGCCTAGTGGTAACGAGTCGGCTTTTAGCCCAGAGGGTGCTCGGTTCGAATTCCGACAAGCGCCATTTAATAACTTCGTGTCTAGACCGAATATGGGCCTTTAAATCCGTAGACCGGAAGTCTTTCTATTAGGTCAGAGAGGGTACAATCCCCTCCAAATGTTGTAGCTGGGGTTGCTCGGTCAAAATTTAGGTGGCACCTAGCTAATACGGACTCAGATTCTTGTCATGCTGTTGTAAAGCGGAGCCGCACTCTTCAACCCACAAAACCTATATGGACCAGGTCTGGAAATTCCGGCCAGGTTGCATTAGCAAGAGCAACAACGCAAGAACTGTAATTTTTTTTTCTATGCAAAAATACAAATCAAAAACACATGCACCAATTAATGTTTTCGTAAAATTTAAATATCAATAGCCTTTAAATTTATTACGTTTAACTCTAAAAATTTTTATACCACCTAATGTTGATAAGAAATTTTAGAGTGTTTTTTTTTTCCATAGAGGATACTATATTGAAATACTTTGCCAACTAAGACTGACATTTTTTATGATAGTTGTTTTATTATTTACCATAATTTTATTTTTGAACTGTTTTAGCTAAGCTATAGTCTCTAAGTTTTCAAGGTTAGTTTTGGAAAAGAAGTCATGCTACCCAGCAGCTGTGAACAACAATGCTTACATAACCCAATTGACTAGCATGTTCACGCAACAATATGCATGCTGCAGCTTAGCATTTAAACACTAGGCGAATCAACACCCAAAGAAATTCAGACATAGTGGGTAAATCAACACCCAAAAATCCCTGGAGAAGGCGGATCAATACTAAAAAAAATTATAGTAGGTGAATCAACACTCCAAAAATGTATAGCAGGCGAATCAACACCCAAAAAACCTATTGGGTACTCCAACAAACTAATAACCCCAAAACATCGCCCAACTCCGCTGAGCTAATCAGCCATGGGTTAGCTACCCACTGCTAAGCTGCAGCATACATATTGTTATGACGCGAGAAAATATTTGTCAATTTGGTTATATATATATATATATATATATATATATATATATATATATATATATATATATATATATATATATATATACAGTCGGACCTCTATTTAACGAAGTCGCTAAATCCCGAAAAAAAAATCGTTAAAGGGAAAATTCGTTAAATAGAGATTCACCTTTTAAAATACTTCAAACTACACAAAACATATTTTAAATTCATAAACACTAAATATTATTAATATCTATATATTTAAGTTGCTAAGCCGACTTTTTGGGCAGTCCGTGAGAGAAAACTACTGCTTCAATTTACTTCATTTTGGTCTTAAAGGAAAGATTGCAATCTGTAGATTTGTCAAATTTGGTTTGTGTAACCGCAATTTCTATTATTTAGCGATAATTTACGATTAAAAATTCATTTCTGCGCATGCTCAGTGACATGTTTTAATGAAAAACACGTTTATTCCGAGGAGTTTCTCTAGATCTCTCTCTGCCATTTTTCTTTTATGATAATTGCTTGTGAAATATAAGACTGAACCTGATGGAAATTGTTTATTTCGCGCGTATTAACATTACATATCTTTTAGCGATAATTTACAATTAAAAAAAATTGCTTTCTGCGCATGCTCAGTGACATTTATAAATATGGCTTCAGCTACTTCACTAAGCACGAGGCCGCTTAAACGCATTAATTTTTTTCTGCGCATTATTATGATTTTCAACATTTGGCAATGATGTGTGGAGTATACTTTGTGTATTAGTACATTTACTTGCTATCTAGCATTCATGTTTCGACGGGTACCAACTAGTTACTGATAAAGTCTCTTCTTTACGTCGAAATGCAAATTTATGACTACGTAGTCGACAGCAGCGCCAGTATTTTGGGCTATCGGTGCGGAATCTGTTGCGCCTTTGCTTTCCAGAAGAAAAGGTCATCAGTCGATTTTTTCCAACTGCAGAGCCACCTCGCTTCCCGGACCTAATCCATGTGACATCTTTCTGTGGGGTTATTTAAAATTTAAGGTGTATCTTGGTAGAGTCTCGAACTTGGCGGCCCTAAAGGACAACATATCCCGGATTTTGATTACATTCCTGGTGGCATGTTACGCTTGGCCGTTGAGAACGTAGTGTTCAGGATGCAATGTGTCTTCCACCAGGACTGTGATCACATTGACTGAAAGAGAAGGGAATTTGCTGCATAAAGTGATGTTGCAATGAAATTTCTTTGTTATTCATTTGTCTGGTTACAACTTGTTCGGTATTCATCTCTTATCTTCCTAGCCCGAAATACTGGCGCTGCTGTCGACTACATAGTCGTGAATTTGTAATTTGATTTTTTACTTACTTTTTATGCAAATTATTGGGTGCGCCGATAACAACAGTGTCATATCGTCCCCTATCGGCGACTTTTGGAACTAATTTTTTTATTTTTTTATTTTTATTTTTTTTATCACGGAAACTCTTTCCCATGTCGTCCTTAGTCCCTTTATCAATTTTTGTAGAATTTCGGCTGATAGATCGCGCTACAGATGGCTCTGAGTAGTGTCAGTTTAAAAAAAATCACCCTGTATATATACAGTGGCTCCCAAAAGTGTTCTTACACTTACGAATTTCAATGAAATAGGGGTCTATCCATTAATTAAAATGAATATTTCAGAATGGGTATTTAATAATGAGATCTATAATCTATCCTTAACAAAACTACATGAAATATTTTGAAAACATAGTAAAACTTTATTTTTAAGAAACCAGTAATCAAAAAGTAACAAAAACTTTATCTCACAAAAGTCATCGTACACTGAAATATTTTCGGATAAATTCCTAATTAAAATTATTGTCTGGAACTTTATTTTTATTTTTTTTGAATTGTGGTGGCATTTAAAATATCGTTTGGCTTTAATTCTTGCTTGCCTACTCCGTAATATCCTATTTATTATTTAAAAATGGCTCGTAGTCGTAAAGAAACAACAAACAGCATTCGAAAATTGATTATTTTTCATCATAGTAGTGGTAAATCAGTTCGGATTATTGCTAAATTACTTAATTTATCCCATTCTACTGTGCAGTATGTGAAAAAACGCTTTAAAGAAGAAAATTGGATCGAAAACAAGGTAAGAAAAGGCCGTCCGGCAAAGTTAACAAAACGTGATCAGAGATTTATAATTAAAAAATTTGTGAAAAATTCACGTTTGAGTGCTGTAAAAGTTTCTGCAGAATTCAATGAAACATTTTCTACTTCAATTTCACCTGAAATTTTTTGACGAGTTCTCAGAACAGCTGGATTACATGGGCGTTCTGCCCATAGAAAATTTTTTGTGAGAAAAACAGAAAGTGTAGGCTTCCCTTCGCACTATCAATGATAAATAAGCCCCAAACCTATTGAAATAATGTCTTATTTGCCGATGAACATTTTTGGTGCTGATGAGTGTATAATTGTATGGAGAAGAAAAAAATGAGGAACTTAATCCCAAGAACTTAGTAGGAACAGTTAAGCATGCCGGTGGAGGTATCCTTGTGTGGGGGTGCATGTCAGCATCAGGACTAGGAAATTTGGCATTTATTGATGGCATAATAAATCATGCTGTTTTTATAAATATTTTAAGAGACAATTAAAAATTATCAGCTCAAAATTTGGGTATTGGAAACAACTTTGTTTTTTTATCAAGATAACGATCCTAAGAACACGGCTCTCAACGTTCGCATCTGGTGTCTCTATAATTGTCCACAAGTTTTGAAAACACCACCTCAATCGCCAGATTTAAACCCAATAGAACATATTTGGAGAGAACTGGAGGTTCGAGTACGAAAACACGACATTCACACGAAAAGCGATCTAAAAACAATTATGATGAAGAATGAATGAACATTGATGCAAAAATTACAAAAGAACTAAAGCAATCTATTCCCAGACGTTTAAAAGCTGTTGTGGATGCTAAAGGATATCCTACTAAATATTAATTTAACGAAAAATTAGAATATTTACTAATATGTAGAGATTTTTTACAAGTGTACGATGACTTTTGTGAGATAAAGTTTTTGTTACTTTTGGATTATTGGTTCCTTAAAAATAAAGTTTTACTATGTTTTCAAAATATTTCATGTAGTTTTGTTAAGAATAGATTATAGATCTTATTATTAAATACCCATTCTGAAATATTCATTTTAATCAATGGATAGACCCCTATTTCATTGAAAATCGTAAGTGTACGAACACTTTTGGGAGCCACTGTATACCTGTATACAGGATGGTCATAAAAAAACTTTTTTGATATATAGACTTCTAGTGGCTGTTCCGTTAAACCGATCGAGATGAGATTTCAGACATAGTCATTCAGAGGTATGAGCTCGGGATTCTGTGAATGGCAACACAGTGGTGCTCATGGTTACGGTTATAGGTATAGAAAATAGAAATTTTCGAATAGCAACGCCCATTTTTTCCCGTCGCAAAATGCTCAGCGCATGCAAAAACCCTAAACAGCGTTGGAACAGTACGTGTATCACAAAATAGGACACGTTATGGACGTGTTTTTATGACCACCTTGTATATATATATATATATATATATATATATATATATGTGTGTGTGTGTGTGTGTGTGTGTGTGTGTGTGTGTGTGTGTGTGTGTGTGTTAGTGTTAGTTATGTATAACCATACATTCCGTGAAAAGCTTTTTTTTTTTCGAGACTTAATATTGTTCTTTAAACTTCTAGGGCCTTTAAAGAATCACGCGATCTTAAATCCCTTATATCACATCACGTTGTAATTCGTAAAAGAAGATATTTCCCTCTTACTCATACTATGAATAATTCAGAATTAATGTTAAAATAATTCGCTAGCTTTACTACTTAATAAAATTTCCACTTCATTCCCTCCTGTACGAATGTTTCATCCTGTCGCATTGCGCGCCGTACCTTCCATCTTAATTTATTTTTCTCGCTGTTTCACCCTCTTTGAACTCTCACTTCTAGTCCACAGGTGGCCAGCCACCAACAAGTAGCCACCGACTAGACAAGCATAACCATCCTGCAAAAGCCCGTGACACCTTGGAAAGGTATCAATTTGCAACTAATGCTCCAAATGTCACATCCAATGCGCCATTGTGAAGGATCGGCTTTGGGAAAGGATAGCTACAGCTGATATGACTGCGGCTGACAACCCATAATTTATCGCTAAGTAATGCCGTTCTAATTGCGCGCCCTCTTGACAAACGAGAAAGTGATCTTCATAGAAATCGGCAGCGATATTATCTGAAAATAATTGTCTGGGGAGAGACCTTTTAAGAGCGTTTTCGAGGAGAGGCTGATGATTCTGATGCAAGATCATACCCGAAGAGGATGTACTGAGATTGAGAACAATGGGTCTTGAGATAGTTAGAAGCAGTGTGCGTAGTGTTCCTGGTGAGATAAGAGTGATTTAATATTAAAAGATGAAATAAAAGTATCTAACACTAGACGTGTGATTCGAAGACAACTTGGAATGAAAGATTAATGTTAACTTTCTATTGTCTTACCTATAGTTAACCTTTTATAAATATTCTTCAAGAATATTTATAATATTCGAAAATATAAAAATATATACCAGGATTTTCCATTTTACGAGGATTAGAAGAATGTAAAGTTTACTTAAATATTTCTAGAACTAGGTAAACGATTGCTCTCGCTTGCTGTTAAAATTTAAGGTTCTTCTTACAACTGGTTAAGTGTTCGATTCACTTTAAGTTTTAGAAACTCCAATACATTTCACTATGTTTAGTTGTGTACAAAAATTAGAAGAACAATACGGCTTTCTTTTCCCCTCGGAGGTTGATAAAGTTGTTTGATGGACATAAAAAGGAAAGAAAAAAAAAGATCAAAATGGTCAGGGTTTGGCCAAGCCAATTCGATTACGTGTCACTTCACGTCATCGATTAGTTGTACAATCTAACCCCGTTATAACGAACTTCAAGAGACCAAAGATTTTGTTCGCTTTATCCGGTGGTTCGCTATATCCGAACCGTTAAGAAAAATGCTAGAGTTCACAAAATGTATAACTCATTAGTTGCAATGTGCATTCAATAATGATGTATTAAAAAAATGATACAATCTATTAACTATGATCATTAATGAATTAAATCGACTAAAATCGATTACATTAAACTGACACAATACTAATTAAATTACGCACAATAGGAAAATGGCGGGACCAAAATTTTCGTTCGTTATATCCGTGAGTTCGTTATATACCGGGTTCGCAATAACGGGGTTCGACTGTACTGGAAACAACTGAAATCTTCTATTACTTAATCTATAACGATACATTATTCTTCAAACAGAATTATGGCGAGTGTGTCTTTGCAATCTTAGACATTTTAAAAAAAATTATGCAAGTCGTCATATGAGTCTAAAACTTTTGCCGAGATTATACTAAATTTCCATTTCTTACTGTATTCTACCTTAACTAGGTTCATCATAGCAGGTTTTCTATATTATAACTCCTTTTTAACTACAGTGTCGAGATTATCTTTAAACGGTGAATACATTTCGTTAAAAGATAATGTCGGTATTATTGACAAAGAGATGTTATCACTAAACTATATTTCAGTAGTTTCCTGAATTTGGTTTCCTTTCATATGTTAGATTTCAGATTCTACTTTGGTACATTTTTTTTTCTTTCCATAAGAAAGTGCTGTGTTTTGTACCTTACTAGAGGAGTATTTTAATTCAGTTTCAGTGCTTGCAGAAGAAATGTGTGGTTTTTCATCCCAGCATTTTCTATTTTATATGTATGCATACAGTGAAACTTCTCTAAGACGGCTAGTCATGGTTCCGAAAAAAGTGCCCGTTTTGAAGGGTAACCGTCGAATAGGAGTGTATTTCTCTACGGGGGCCAGTAATGGTTCCTAAAAAGAGTGACCGTTTTGAGGGGTGGCCTAGAGAAGTTTCCCTGTATGTGTTATGCCAAAAAAGTATTTCTAATTCTCTAACTTAATTTGTCCGATAAACTTCTAAATTTATTAACCCCTTTTAAACTTTCCGTAATTTATATATATACCCTTGGATGAGCTCCGAGCTGAAAATGACCTGTGATAAAATAGTCAGCATAACAGTTTTAGACTACAAACCATTTCCTTATAAGACAACGTGTAACTTTGAAATTTGCTAACCTAATGACAATTCGGACCACCTGGAAGGTCCACTTCGAGAATCTGGGGTGTGAAGTAACGTATAACTGCGTTTTTACATTTATTCTCTTCAGATGAAATGGTGGATCCCTTGTTCAGGGAAGACTTTATTTTGCTCAAGGAAGGGCTTAATAAATCTGATTTTCATACACGTAACTGTGTGTTTTATTCAAGTTTGACCACTTAGCCCCGACGACTACAATTTTACGATATTTTTACGATATATATATATATATATATATATATATATATATATATATAAACATTCTAAGAAAAATTTGCCTTTATTCAACTAAAGTCTAAAAGTTTGGGGCTCTAAATGAATAGCTTGCCGTATCTTAACCGCACAGCCTAATAAAAATCTTAAATTATACCTACCACATACATTGGAATAAAAACATTTTTTGCTAACAAAAATTCGTAAATTATTCCTGACTATATTTTGCCTGACATAAAGGGGAATGGCAAATGCTTGGTGGAACTGATAGTTAGAAATCACTGAAATGCACTGACGTGACTTCTTGTATCTGGTTATGAGCCGTAGCTAATCTGCTTGCATGATTTCTACACATAACCCCTCCAATCCACTTAGTTAGTGAAGAACTTTAATAGAATACACCAATTCATGTGTTCTGTGCCTATTTTCTACTAAAGAGGAACTTCAACTCCATAAAAAGAGATTAGGAAATCAACGAAATTAATATGGGGGGATCAAAAGGAGATTTTTTTTTATTCTGCAAGTTACCCGAACTGTTAAAAAAAATGCACCAAACTGGTGAAGCAAGGGAACTATTTGCTGTAAAACTAGTAAAGAAAGCCAAGGGTTAGATGAGTTTTTAACAAATAATTACTACAAATAATTACAAATAATTACAATTTATTACAAATTATTACAAATGACTACAAATAATTACAAATTAAACTCTACTAGCAGATTTCAAGAGCAAATTCAGCTCTCTTTCCCAAAAGCAGAGAAAGAGAACCCCTGCACTGTAAGCACAAACAGGCAAAATGGCGAAAAAAGCCAAGCTCTTGCTCTGCTCCCGAGGATGAATCTGATTAAAACTTGAGAATAGAGTTTAATTTTTAATCATTTATTGTGAATAGTTTAAGGTTTTTTTTCTCAGTTCCCTCCATTGAGAATTGTTTAATTGGATCCAAAAGCGATATTTATCAAGAAATCCCTCTCGTGTATCCCTTATTCATAGTATCGTTAAATTTGAACTTTACCCTTTTTACCCCTTGACTTATAACCTTTTGAGGGTTAAATTTATGATGGCAACTGAAATATATGATAAAAATCTAGAAGTAAAACACAAACTGGTCTGCTGAAAGTAGCTCTCAGTTTAAATCTTAATGGTAATGCTTGATTATTTCAATGAATAAAAATGGGTTCAAAATTTAATGTAAAATCTTTCGATGGCCGAACGGAGGAGCTATTCAAGATTCATTTTTGTTTGAAACTAATTTGCTAACACAGTCGAGAGTAACGACAAAAGCATCTGATTCCATTGATAAAATCTTGACAAAAGTGAACAAATTTGATATAATTTATTAATTGCGGAAATTTCTCCCATTTATATACACTGCTGGCCACTGTAAATGCAAAACCCTGAAGGAAACATACAAATAACATGAAATTTACAACATGCATTAGCGGAGGTGAGATATGCAAATGATTAGAATTTCAGCGCCGACGCACATCACGCGGGCCTGTGGCGCCACTTCAAAGAGCTATTTAAGGCTTGGAGATTTCGACGATTTCAAGCTCGGCAATTGTGTTTTTCTTGTGTTTTTTTCAAAAAAAACGATCAACTATGCATCGTCGAAAACAGCGATCATCTTTTGATCAAGTATCCGAGATCGACAGAGAAAGGATAGTGGCCTATCGAGATTGTGGATTATCTTTCAGGGAAATCGGTAGTCGTGTTGGACGAAACCAAACAACTGTAATGCGGATATGTGATCGTTGGATGCAGGAGGGTACGACGGACCGGCCTGTTCGATCGCATCCACCTCAGCGCACCACTTCACGTGATGATAGGCAAATTGTGCGCATGGCAGTGACGGATCGCTCAGTCACATCACGAACCATAGCACAGCACATGCAGTCTGTAACGCATCATCCAGTGTCTGCGCGTACCATTCGACGCCGTTTACAGCAGAGTGGTCTGTCCGCAAGACGTCCATTGCTTTGTCTACCCTTGACGCAGAACCACAGACGTCTCCGCCGCCAATGGTGCGATGACAGAAGGATGTGGACGGCAGAATGAAATGAAATTGTCTTTACTGACGAGTCACGCTTCTCTCTGCAACACCACGATGGTCGCATTCGAGTCTGGAGACACCGTGAAGAGAGGATGCTGAACAGCTGCGTTATGTAATTTGTAATATTTAAATCAATTTGACATAATCATATAAACATCGTTTAAAGATTATTTGGTTGTAAGACTTTTCTAAATAAAGTACTACTAACTTTCAAAAGTTCAAGAATTGAAATATTCCTTTCATTGTAACTCAGCATCCATTTTGAATGAAATCAAAATTACATCTGCTTCATTTTTTAAGGGGAGGGGAGGGGGAGAGGATGAGCGTATAGCCCCTCCAATAGCATTATGTAACAGAGGTGAAAAGGTTATAAACTAGGGTTACGACTTTCAGTAGTTAAAAAATAAACACAGCAGTGCTACAAGATTCTCGCATTTTTATTCCCGCCACGATGAGCTACCCGTGCATAAAGAGCTATCCATCTCTTAACAACGGAAATATTTGCAGGTGTAAAAACTGATATCAGCTCTGTGAAAAGCCGTACTTGATTACAATGATCAATTAATATGTGAGCACTTTTGAACCCACACCCTGGAACACTCCTTCCTTGAGCGCAGAAATGATCGTGCCACATACACTGTTTCAACTCCTCCGTAATCTCCGTTTTGCAAGTTGTAAAAACAACAAACATCTCGCCGATCAGATAAGCAATGGAATCACAATCAGATAATACCCGAATCTTTGTAGTCCATTTGCATGAAATCTTCCCGGTTGATGTCCTTCCACCGAAAGTAATAGGTGCGGCGAAATGGACTGGCATTTTCCGTGGACTGAAGACATCCGAATTTGCTTAATGGTTTCTCGGTTTGACGTCTGCATCTATCCCTAAACACATGTCCGATTTCAGCACTAGTTCGCTATTAGACGGGGGATTTAAAACGTCGCTTATTCTGTGACATAATTTTGCCTTTTGGGACAAATAGATTCAAGAGTATACATAGCTGAAGAAAGACAAAATCTGCTGGTGTCTCTTTGCACATGAAATTTGAATCAGAACGCTGAAATTTTCCTTCATTGACTATAGTCAATGAAGGAAAAATTCATGCATTATGGCGGATATATAATTTTAAGAAATTTCAAAGAAAGGGTTTCGGAATACAATCCAGATTTATTTGAAAAGAATTAGCAAATTTTACGGCATTTAAGAGATATTAAGTGACATCAAAAAGTGAGGTTTAGGTTCGCAGTTTAAAGCATGCATCAAAAAGAGGCTTTTTATAAAAAACCTATTTTTTTATACTTATTCATACTAGACACACACATATGGGCTTATCTATATACATACGAGGGTCGTTCGATCAGTCCGTGCCAAAGTAATGAAAACGATGGTCTTTTTGAAAAGTTTTTGTTTATTTTTCTACGTTAGCTCCCTTAAGGTCAATATATTTGGTACAACAATTTTCATGTTTTTTTTATTCCTTCCATAAAGTAAAACTTGTCTAATTCTTCAATATAAGCGTTTGTTTCACCAGTCACTTTGGAATTTGTTGCAAATTTCTGACCTGGAAGAAGGATTATCATATTTGGGAACAAGATATAATCCAAGGGGGCCAAATCTGGAGAACATGCAGGGTGGAGAGCAATTTCGTAGAGTAATTCTAACTGTCTTACAGTCGCAGTCTCAGATAAATGACCTGGAGCATTGTGATGACGGAAAAGTAAATTTGTTTTTCGGTAAATGTGTCCTTTCTATCTTAATTGTATTATTTAAACGATCCAGTAAATATACATATTACTCTCCAGGGATTGTTTTGCTTTTTCCTGAGTAGTCAATGATGATAATACAATGGACGCCCCCAAACACAGTAGCCATAACCTTCCTGCTAATGGTTAAGAAACTGTTGAACTGTTTGCGATTTCTTTAGTGAAGGTTCACCTGCTTCACCCCACTGATTTCACTGGTCATCTGTTTCTGTCTGGTAGTGACGTACCCCTGTTTCATCAACTCTTATGAAATGACGCACAATATCAGCTGAATTTCTTTGAAACACCGCCAAATTGCTCCTCGAAGTTTGAACTCGTTCCCATTTTAGATCGATTGTTAGCAAACGCGGCACCCACCTGTCCAATAGCTTCCTCATATTCAAATATTGATTCAGTTTGTGATGTACGTGCTCTCGTGAAATGCCGTCAGCCTTAGAAATCTCCTACACTTTTAGTGTTCTATCCGTTATCACTGTATCATGATTTTTTTTCAATAATACTTCGAGTAGGGACCTCAACAGGACAACCAGAATGTTTGCCGTCCCTTGAGCTCATTCAGCCCCAGCAAAAATTCATAAAACCACGAGTAAATCTTTCTAAGTGAAGGTGCAGACTTACCGTAATATTTGCCAATCCTGAATTTTGTTTCTGACGCCATTTTGCCTTTTAAAAAGTAATGTTTTATCATCTCGTGAAACTCGATTTTCTCCATTCTGTCTACAGTAACAAGAGTTGAAAGACAAAAATGGCTGTCAACCACAGACTAAGCGTCGAATCTGTCTGCAATTTCACATGCAGGCTTTGGTAGCATGCTAAATGAGCGTTCACTAACTCCTTCAGTGTGGGGCGTTATCTCTCGGATCTTGCACAGACTTATAAAAAGACTCTAATTAATATATATATATATATATATATATATATATATATATATATATATATATATATATATATATATATATATATATATAACATAAAATCCCCTATATTCAATTCAAATTCTAAATTGTTTTGGGCGTTGTCGCGATTGAGCTATTTTCGCTTCTGATTTCAAGAACAAAGCAAGCGCAGCGTCCCCTCAAAAAATATAATTTCTAGCGCATCTTTACTTAACAATAATATGTCACCTCTGACATCAGAGTCATAGTTTCAGCCAATGGCTATAGACTTTTGATCACATGGCAGGACGCTCATAAAGTTTATATAAGTTCCAGTATACCTCGGAGAGCGGATTTTTGTCGTGGCACTGTTGCCTAATAAACCTCTGTCATCGATGATAAAGAATGGAGAAATAAAAGTATTTGCAGACGTGAAAAGATAATTGTATTATTGAGTACGACTACGTTTATTCCCGGTGTGATATGCCGGCTCCGGCCATCATTCCCGCCGGGCCGGTATATTACATATATATATATATATAATGTCAAGAATCATGGGACATCAATGGCGGATTCACGAATTTCCAAAAGGTGTGGTTAAAATATTCTAATTTCGTAAGCAGTGTTTACATGCAATTGTAAGTCTTCTTGGCACCCCAAATTAAACTGGCAGACGTTATTCAAAGACTCAGGGCCTACTGTACTACTAGAGTGGAACCACGACCATGGAAGTCGCCCATATTGATCGATTGTGGCAGGGATTGTGGTAATTCAGTCCCAATTAAAAATGTCGTACGCGAGTCTGACAGAGATGTTAAGTGAGAACTTCAAAGATGAATCACTCGTCCACTGCCTCAGCGTTGGCTTCAGGGGTGTCCCAAGCTACAGGACAAAAGAACGAGTACGATACGAGTAGTACTGTACTAATACGATATCAGTACTCATACAACTCGTTGAGAACTGCATAATACGGGATGCCATTATAGTCGGCTGCAGACAAGCCTCAAATTACTCAGCCAAAAAACAGTATGAGACTGTAGTGGAATTTAGCCCGTCATTCATGGGCAAAAGAAGAATGGGAAAACATCACGAGAAGGGAAGATCACGCTTCAGTCTTTTCCAATTGGATTGTGCGTGCCTGGGTATGCCGTTTGTCTGGGGAGGTTTTCTTTCCAACTGCATTGCCCCGAATGTAAACCTCGAAGGGAGCTCTGAGATGTTTGGGCTTGTTTCTGTTGAGAAGGACAGAGTTCTTCCAGTATTTTGCTTTTCATATACGTATATACTCATATACGGATAGATATAAAAATATTTTAGATGATAGTTCCCATAGTATGGCACTATTACAAATAGACTCTTGTTTCTTTCAGCATGACCTAGTCCCATGTCGCATTTCTAGCTCAGTCAAGGTCTGGTGTGTAGGACAAAACATAAAGAAAGTTAGATTGACCGGCTCAGAGTCCCAATTTCAAACGTAGCTGCCTGGCAGACGCTTCAATGAGGAACGGAGACTAATCTTTTGGACTCATATCAGAAATTGTTCGAAAGTGTGTCAAGAAGAATCAAGGCAATCATTGCATCTAAAGTTGGTCCAAGAGTGTGTTGATTTATATGTATATATATGTGTGTGTGTAGATCGATAGTTTTATAGATAACACTGTACAACAAATTTTAACTTTTTTTTCTGTCCTTTAGATGAAACTATGTGATTCTGTATAAAGAAAAAGGTGATTGATTCATATATCAAAACTAAAATGGTTCATCAATACCGTTTTTGTAGGAGACCCACTTCTCATATTTATACAAATTGGTTACAGAGAAATGTAACAGAGGCTTGATTGTAGAAAACAGAAACACTAAAATGATTTTTTGGCCGTTTTCTCTTGTAGACATCTGTTGGTATGTCCCTGATAAAAGACCAGCAATATTCAGCTGGGATATTTCCATTCCATCGTCCACTGAAACGCTTTTCAAACATAGAGATGTACTGGTGAAACCTTTCCCCATGCTCATCACTAATTGCGCCAAGGTTTTGAGGAAAGAAGTCCAGATGTGAGTCCAAAAAGTGTAGTTTTAAAGACATTGCAACCTATAACACGAAAGCATTTCACCATGTCACCAACAAGATGTTTATAGTTTTCAGTTTTCTCATTTCCAAGGAAACGTGAGCACACTGATTTGAATGCCAGCCAGGCTTCTTTTTCTGCTTGTGACAGTTTATTTTCAAACTCTCCATCATGAAAGACTGCTTAAATTTGTGGGCCAATAAAACCCCCATCTTTTACCTTTGCCTCACTTAAATTTTTGAATTTGTTCCTGAGATGAAAGAAAGTCACTCCTACTCTGTCCAGAGCTTATACAAATATTTTCATCAAATAACCGAGTTTAATGTGCAATGGTGGAACAAAGACACATTGAGGATTCACAAATGGTTCATGTGATATATTTTTAGTGCCAGGAATGAAGTTTTTTCTTGGAGGCCATTGTTTACGGATGTAGTGATTTTTTCTGTCACAGCTGCCCCATTCACAGAGAAAGCAGCAGAATTTAGTGTATCCCTGTTGCATGCCCGTTAATATCCCAATGACTTTCAAATTTCTCCAAATGTGCCATTTGAATGTAGTGTACTCAATTAACTTCAGTATAGCTTCATAGCACTCATAAGTTTTTTTTTTAACTAATCTCAGATTGTCTAGCAAGTCTAGACAATCTCCATGAAACCAAAAATATCTAAAAAGTCTAAAAACAGTAGAGGGTCCCGAAGGACCTCGTCCTTTGTAAAACCAAAACATTTTACAAAGGCTTACTCTTGCACTCATAACTTAAGTATAGCACTCATAACTTCGTAAGTTTCCTGTATTTGTAGAATATGCTACAGGAACAGACGGACAAACATTGCCTATATGGAGGAGCAGTGCTTTGAGACTACGTTTGGAAGAGTCAATAAACAGGCGCCACTCTGCTGGATTATGTTCATGTCCCAGTGCTTGAAATAGGCCATTCACATCACAGCAATATATGATGTCTTATTTTTCCGCAAAATAGTCCACAAAATGTCTTTGTCGTCATCTAAATAAACTTATTTTGTCTAGCGGCATTTGCCGCTATAGTATAGATTTCCATTGCTAAAATGTGGATTTTGGGGAAAATGGTGTGCGGTAAACAAAAAATAATCACAGATTCAATATTTGAAGCCAAAAATTTACAAGAAACATACATTTTCATCTGAAGGACATTTTTCATGTTGTACAGTGTAATTTGAGATTTATATATACACTGCTGGCCACCGAAATTGCAACACCAAGAAAGACAAGAGATATCACAACAAAATTTATTTTGTAGATAACATGTTGACCAAGTATCGAATGATTAAATTTATAGACTTCTGTGAAGTGTGGTTCTTGCCAAAATCAGTAGCCAGAGTAGCCGCCATTGTGGGAGATCACCGCTGCCAAACGCCTCGGCATTGATTCAAAGAGACTTTGGATGAGTTCTTGGGATACAGCAGACCAAGCAGCTTCCACACGTTGCCAAAGTTGATCTGCTGTGGTAGCTGGGGATGGAATCTGGGTCAATCGTAGAGCAACCATGGACCACATGTTCGAAAGATCCGGAGAGCGAGGCGGCCAGGGAAGCAATTCAATCTGGCGATTGACGAAGAACCGTTGGACAATGCGTGCCACGTGTGGTCGCGCATTATCCTGTTGAAATATGGCTGTGGGCAAGCCCTGAAGGTAAGGAAGGACAACTGGCTCTAACACCTCGGAGATGTAGCGCTGGCTGTTTAAAATACCGGCAATGCGTACTAGAGGTGTGCGAGAGTGATATCCAATACCGCCCCATACCATAATACCCGGTGCAGGACCAGTGTGGCGGTGCATAACGCAGCTGTTCAGCATCCTCTCTTCACGGTGTCTCCAGACTCGAATGCGACCATCGTGGTGTTGCAGACAGAAGCGTGACTGGTCAGTAAAGACAATTTCATTCCATTCTGCCTTCCACATCCTTCTGTCATCGCACCATTGGCGGCTGAGACGTCTGTGGTTTTGAGTCAAGGGTAGACAAAGCAATGGACGTCTTGCGGACAGACCACTCTGCTGTAAACGGCGTCGAATGGTAAGCGCAGACACTGGATGATGCGTTACAGACTGCATGTGCTGTGCTATGGTTCGTGATGTGACTGAGCGATCCGTCACTGCCATGCGCACAATTTGCCTGTCATCACGTGAAGTGGTGCGCTGAGGTGGATGCGATCGAACACGCCGGTCCGTCGTACCCTCCTGCATCATTCGATCACATATCCGCATTACAGTTGTTTGGTTTCGTCCAACACGATTTCCCTGAAAGATAATCCACAATCTCGGTAGGCCACTATCCTTCCTCTGTCGAACTCGGATACTTGATCAAAAGATGATCGCTGTTTTCGACGAGGCATAATTGATCGTTTTTTTTTTCAAAAACCTTAAGAAAAACACAATTGCCGAACTTGAAATCGTCGAAATCTCCAAGCCTTAAATAGCGCTTTGAAGTGGCGCCACAGGCGCGCGTGATGTGCGTCTGCGCTGAAATTCTAATCATTTGCATATCACACCTCCGCTAATGCATGCTGAAAATTTCATGTTATTTGCATGTTTCCTTCAGGGTGTTGCATTTACAGTGGCCAGCAGTGTACTTGACAAAACAGACAAGTTTATTGGGAAACATACGTCATCCAACAAAACTTTTAGAATCCTTCACGTCTCTGATTGCGTGAAATAAACGTTAAAAGTGCAAAGTATTCAAATCTCAACAGTCTCGTGAGTTTAAAAGGGAAAAATGCGTACGTGAATCTTTGAGTAAATTTGCTGGCCTAATTAACATTTTAGTAACGCGAACATGTGTCGTAGTTCGGCGCAAAGAAGCATATAGAAGCATATTAGTTGTCCTTCATTTTCTCATAGATATGCTCTGTGACTTACATCTTTCTAGTGAGGAGATGACTTACTGTTTCAGACTTAGATATGTTTAATACTATCTGTACTTAACAGTACCTCTAGGCAAAGGAATTTTAAAAATTTTAAAATGACCCCATTTTTATATCATTATATTTTTAGAAGACTTTAAAATATTTTTAAATTATATTCAAGCTGTGTCCATAGCCTTAAGAAGTTTTACATTGTTACTCTGTTTAATCGAGGATTTCATTGAAGTCATAGAGTACCTTTCCAATGTATATTTACTGAGTTTCCACTGGATCTGCCCGCAGTACAGATTTGCTGAAAAATTACTTTGATGTTCTGTGGAATATATTGCTATTCCCCGAGCCATTCCCTCGGCTGTGATTGTGTCTCGTTGAGTGACAGTTGATGCATTCAGTCACGTGATGACGACATTTGTCATGGGGAATGGTCTCCAATAAGGCTCTCCTTGGTGGCCACCTTTTTTGTATGAATACTTTTCACATCGCAGCAAACAAAACTGTCACTGATGAAACTAACAGACAAGTCGCTGTACGCGTAACAACAAAGCATAAAATTAATACCTATAATCTCTAGATATTAAGGCGAGCTAATGGTGAAAATTTAAACAAATAGTAGCCTAAGGTTGCGGACCTAATGCATAACGTGCGCAAAGTGGTTGGAACCGCACGCATTCTAACACGCGCGGTTGCACATCATGGAGAAACACGGAGGAGTGTGATTTTATCTCGAATCGAAGGAAGTCTACAATAAGGGTTTGATTGATGGTTTTTGACAGGTATGTTTGTTTTGTTAAGGGGACAGCTCTAGTTTGTTGTAAAAGATAGTGATTTTCACTTCGTTTTCATATGTTGATTATTGACAATACAGGATTTACTTATTGTTCTAGAGATAAATAGAGGAATGTCGTCATGACCGGAAAAAAATCCATTAGCTGTAATCAGATTTCGAGAAATCATACCCTTAGAGAGGATGACATATTCATTAACTTTCTCCCAATCGAAACTCTTTTGATAAGCTTTTAGAAATCATGCCTGAAAAGTTACAGAATTACAATGGTGACTTCTAGAAATAATAATAGCAATAAAAAAATAATGCATTCCCAGAAAATGTACAGAAACTTTCAAAATTCCAGTAAAATACCTTTAAACAGCCCGTAAATAATCCGTCATCGAAGAAGCCAGTCAGCGTATATCTGTCCCAAATGGGCACTTGTTGAGAATTTTAAACGAAAATGCTACTGAATACATTTATTTACATGTTTTTATTAACTCGCTTTCTTGTTTGTGTGTTTTTGTGTTTGTGTGTTTGTCCAGTCCAAATCTTGCAATCGATTTTTAACTAGCTTCCCGACTAGCTAGATATTTGAAACTTTTAGAATAGCTCAGAACACGATGACAATGCATTATTTTAATACTTTTAGCCATCTTTAAGCAGAATTAAATTAATTTTCAGTTAATTTTATTTTGTAGACTGGTGCAGACCTCTATCGGCCGGGACGGGAACGAAAAGTTAAACGCAAGTTAACTTCCAATGAACTTCCTTTTCTTTCAACTTGAATAATTCATCAAAAAAATTTTAAAAAAAGTATTTATTAATACATAGAATTGTCAAGTTTATATGATTCAGCAGAAAATTTAAAAACATGGTATATAAAAAGTTCTTTTTATATA
Source organism: Dolomedes plantarius (assembly GCA_907164885.2). Lineage (NCBI taxonomy): Eukaryota > Metazoa > Arthropoda > Arachnida > Araneae > Dolomedidae > Dolomedes > Dolomedes plantarius. The sequence goes on along the minus strand of OU015497.1, from coordinate 119,941,705 downwards.
CCATGTCTCTTGTAATTATTTTATGATCTTATCTTGTAAATATTTATGATTCTTTAGTTTATGATTCCTGTCATATATTATAAGAATAATATTTGTAGGTCATGTTTTTAAAAATCATTAATTTTCCATTTTTCTTTCCAGCTATGACTAGTATGAGGAGTTAAAGTCATACTCTTTATTATTTATTATTATTATTATTTTAAAAGTGTGGAGGCACTTTGTCTGAGACATTCGGACAGCGTGGAAATTGTTAGCTGCATTTTATCTAGGAGTACCATACTTGTGAGTAAACATTGATCCCTTGGTACCACCTAAACTTTGATCGGACACCCCTTGTGGTGATATTTGGAGAACTCGCACCTTCCCCGACTCACTGACCTCATGGAAGATCTTTCTACGAGGAGCCACCATTAAACGCAACCATATCCGGCCTAGATAAAATGGTACATAAAGGCCTTACTCGAACTGAGCTACCATAGTCTGAGGCCCAACGCACTACCACTTGGCTACCTCGGGCCCATTCTCTATAAAGTTACAAAGCCAAAAGTGGCAACAATCGTATACAGTGAAACCTCGATCTAACGTTTTTCAAGCGACCGATTGCACTGACCGATACATGCGGGAATACTATGAAGGCGGGATCATATCAGAGAAATATTATCGCCGAGAACAGGTCGTCATCATACGGGAAAACAATGATTCGGAAAACGATCGATATAAGTTCCACTGTATACCATATATATGAATGATAATACAAAAGTTATAACCCATTGGACAAAGTTTAAATCAAACCATTTATAAAAACACATTTAATATTGCTTGGAATCTCTTCAGTATCACTCAGCATTTTCACTCATTAACAGATTCTAATGCTCAAAATTTATGTACATTCTGAATTTTTAAAGCCAGTTGCGATAACGATAAATTTATTGGATTTGAATTGATATTGGTTTGCTGAAAGCTACTTTGATGGTCTATCGAATATTTATTATTCCTTAAGCCTTTCAGTCGGCTATGATGATGGCTGCTATCTCTTTGAGTGACAGCTGATGCATTAAGAAACGTAATGATGATATTTGTCATGGGAAATGGTCTCTAATAATACTCCCTTGGTGGTCGTTTTTTTAGAATACTATTCACGTCGCAGCAATAAAACTGTCACTGACCATAATAAATTAATTTTTTTTATTTTGAATATATTAAGATTGAAAAAAGTTCAGTGTATTTCTGATTAATATCTCATAAAACGAAGTTTATTTTTCTTAAAGAATACTGTCATTTAAATAACTTTACTCTTTATGGGGTAATAGTAGAAAATTTCGCAGTAGTCTTAGATTTGAGTGGCTCAGCTGAAGTAAGATGTGTACCATATATAAAATCCTATTCAGTTTTGCATGGAATCCCTAAAATAGTTCAAAGAATGTAATTCATATTCCCGAAATCAAAAATTCATAAAACATTACCTGTGTAATTGCTTTAAACCAGGGGTCGTCAACCTTTAAATTCCTACCGCCCACTTTTGCATCTTTGTTGAAGGCAAAATTTCTTTACCTCCAACCAGTGCATATCATCGGTGACTCAGTTTAGCGGAAGTGGGAAGCAAATTTTAGAGTGTAGGGTTTGTAAAAATGATATGAAAACATTATATACTTAAAATTATCTTATTATTTTATATATATTTATACATAAATATAACATTGCATGGAACCCCTAAAATAATTTAAAGAATGTGATTCTAATTTCCGAAATCAAAAATTCATAAAATATTACCTATGTAATTTCTTTGAACCAGGGGTCGTCAACCTTTAAATTCCTACCGCCCACTTTTGCATCTTTGTTGACGGCAAAATTTCTTTACCGCCAACCGGTGCATCAGCGACTCAGTTTAGAGTAAGTGCGAAGTAAATTTTAGACTGGAGGGTTTCTAAAAAAGATATGAAAACATTATATACTTAAATTAATTTTATTAATTTATGTATATTTATACATAAATATAACATTGCATGGAACCCCTAAAATAAGTCAAAGAATGTGATTCTAATTCCCGAAATCAAAAATTCATAAAACATTACCTATGTAATTGCTTTAAACCAGGGGTCGTCAACCTTTAAATACCTACCGACCACTTTTGCATCTTTGTTGACGGCAAAATTTCTTTACCTCCAACCGGTGCATATCATCAGTGACTCAGTTTAGCGGAAGTGCGAAGTAAATTTTAGAGTGTAGGGTTTGTAAAAATGATATGAAAACATTATATACTTAAATTTATCTTATTATTTTATGTATATTTTTACATAAATAGCTACGGATGGCTAAGGAGCGCATTCATTGCTCCTTCGTCCACGAGTGTACGGCTAGAAGTGTCCGGAGAATTATTATTACCTGTAATCCAAGTTTAGAGATGGAATTCAAAAGTACATTTCAAAAGCGCATTTTAAAAAGTCAAACTCGCGAATGTGTTAACAGTGTATTCGATATATGAAGGAAGAAGAAAATTTGTAACGACGGATAAAACTCCCACCCGCCCACCATAAAAGCTTGAATCGCCCACTAGTGGGCGGTAGGGATCAGGTTGACGACCACTGCTTTAAACTGTAAGTCAATGCAATGATGTATCTCTATCTTTAAGGTTAGAAGATCCAGGATTGAATCTCTGTCCTATCAAAAAATTGTTCAAGACATTCCATATAATACTTAGTTCTTTACCTGCTTCACTAAGTTGTGTTAGCTGCCACAATTCTTAGATTAGTATTTTCTTAATGTTTTCTACAGATTTCCTCCAGGCCCGTAAATAAGAACCAGGATTGTAACTAAGCATCATTAAGTTAGCATTGAGTTCCAGTAGTGACGGATATAAAGGGATTGAGAAGCCAGCAAAGAGACTGCGTGGTATTACTCGCCGAATTAGCTGAAAAGATCTTCGTTAAAGACGCTATCCTCAAGTTCGGGTATGTAATAATGTGATGGTCTAGTTAGCGTAGTTTGGTTGAGATTACTTCGCATATAGGTTTACTTTGGTGGTGTGGCTTCCTGCTATGATACTCACTATAGGTACTAGTTGTGATGTAATTAAAATTTGCTAGCTGTAAGTGCAGGTCTTCTAACGTAGTCAGCAATTAGTAAATCATTTTCTCTTTTAATACTGTTTCAAATTTTAAATTTTATTCGCTTCTCCCCTGATAAACAATCACGTTTTTAGCCAGGTCACTCAAGGAAACTTTTCATCTATTTAGAAAGACATATATTATAGGCTATACGAAAGGAACAACAGTTTTATAAATCTTGCCACGCTGATTAGGACTTTTCTAACTGTATGCCGTATATACGCAACATTAAAAATCAAAATATATAGGCAGGGTAGAAGGAAAAAAAAACTAGAAATGTCAGACTAGAGGGAAAACAAAACTGTCGAAAATCTTACTCTCTAGAGATACTGTCGACCTGAAAGACAACAGTCTTGTCAAACATTATCAATGGCTGTCTCGAAATTGGCGCCACCCTGGATTAAAATGGCGCCAGTTATGAAATATCTCTTTCGACAGATGAGTTTCCTTGTTTTATTTTTTCTAATGAGTCTACGTAAATGCGTTTGGCTCTCTTTGTAATTGAAATTTATAAATAAGACTACCGACAATAACTCTCTGATCATTACTGGGAAAAACATTCTCGCAACAAACAATGTAGGGTGTAAAATATGATCCTTACCTCACGTCGCACTTAGCTATTTTTCATTTAGTTTTTATGCCGATCTCAGAAACACTTCCCTGACATATCTAATTTGTCTTTTTCAAAAACTTCGCTGCCGCCATTTTAGCAATTAATCTTGTTGGAAACGCTTTTATACAAGATTATTTGCTCGGTATTAACTGAAAATTTATTATTCATCTTGCACGTGATGTTACAATCATTCACACGTTATCAGTTATAAAATACACGTTATCAGTTATCTTCATATTCCGAAATAAAAAAAAATTAATTGAAATATCTTATTGATACTCTTTGTGGTTTTTATGAATTTGGTGAGCCAGTGAAAAACAACAATGTAACATTCGTATAGAAATGGGAGATAAATCTGTTAATTAAAAAGAATTTTTTCAAAGCAATATGAATAACATATTTGCTTTAAAAATTTTTGTAGTAAGAATTTTGTTTTCGTGTTCATTCTAGGTTTATGAGAACTAAAAATTTATGGTTATTTATTTTACTAAATAACATGGATTAATAGAGAAACAATTTTCGTAGATTTTACCAACCATTAATTCTTAAAAAGTCTTGCAGTTTTTATTAAGTGGAGACAATTATTATAGATTTTACAAACAATTAATTCCTAAAAAATCTTGCAAACTTTCATTAAAAAGAGAAAAAAATGCGTTTACAGTGGAAGTATATTTTGGCAAGTTTATTTTTCCTTGCATAAACAATGATTTAATGTAAGTGTAAAAGTATTTCTAAATAAGCTAACACTTTCTTTCCGTTGAACTCGAAAAACAAATATTTTTGTCTGTAGGCACAATATAAATGTAACACCATGTAATGCATTCCCTTAAGTGTTACCGATTAAATAAAAGAATAGTTTTGATGAAAATTTACAGGAACGAAACAAAATTCTAACCAGTTACTTTATTTTATTATATTGTAGGAGCTAAACTCTTCGCACTTTTTAAGAGTTATTTTATAGTGGAGCGGATGGATGCATTATCTCTGTTGAAGTGTTTTCTGAACACCGGATTAGTTATATATGCTGTATTGTGATCTAATATACAAATTAATAATGAGTCATTTAAAGTAAATTATATTTGCCTATTGAAATTATATTTTTAATATCTTAACGAATATTTATGAATATTCAAAATACATTAAGTATTCTGGAAGCATCATATTTTTGATATTTTTATAGCCTTTTTTACAATCTTATGGGTATTCTCTCCTTTATCTTTTATACTTCTAGCTCAGTATTTCACAATCTTATGCATAATTTCAACGAGTTTCATTTAAAGCTCATTAGAATCAATGAAAGTGAACCAATCGGAAAACGTAGTTTTTAATACTATAACACCCTTAACGACAATGCATGCCTTGTACCGTTTCTAATATCTGAAAGAGGTTTTAGAAAGTTTTTTTTTTAGTAACATTGCCTATTTCTCCGTCTTCAGCTGATGAATACGTTCTTAGTGGCATAGACGAAAAGAGTTCTCAGCCATCTGTCTCAGAATGTCCCAGGCATTTTCGATAAAATTTTAGCTCAAAGAAGCGTAAGGAAAAGTCCAACGTCCTCATTTTCTAACTGCTGATCAACAGCCGAAGATCACTCTAGGAAGGATAACAGCATTGCTGTAGTGCTCACAGGTGACAGCACCTCCTCTCAGTTTCTTGAACTCTAAATGTCCTTCTGCCATAATGCCTCTTCCGGTAGGGACCACTCGATTACCTTATCGACGCCTTATTGTCTTGTTTGCGGGGAAGATCATTTCAATCTCTCGCCAGATTAGCAGACTTCCAAAATCCCGGCTGAGACTCAATTTAATCTCGTCAGTAAATTGTACCTCACATCCCTACTCTGCTGGCAGTGCCTTATATTCGTTGCACCACTGATGCCTACGTGGTCTCAAGGGATTGGTAAAAAGTAACGGGGCACATCATATAGGCTGTGGGGTAAATTCTCCCCCTTCGATTTGTCTGTAGTAAAAAGATATATTGTGCTCTTGTAATTTTCAATGTTTTCCGCCATCTGGTGTTGATCCCTCTTGGACCATAAAACAAATATTTATTATCATTGGGCATTGGATTTCCAGTACGACCATCGGCAGTTCTTCGAACATATGTACATTTTACAAAACAATTCCATTATTTCTACGATTTGTTCCGTAAAATTTGAAGGTAAGCAAAATATTTTAAAATAATGTTCTCTACCTTTGATGATGAATGGTTTTTTACAAAAAAAAAAAAATGTCCTAGACTAGCCGAGTGTTTAGTCAAAAATAATAGAATTAGTCAAAAATAATAGGATATCTATTAGTGTTTAACCTTTAAAACCTTGAATTGATTTTGTCGGTGGATTTATTTTTTAAATTGTTTGGGAGGTGGGATTACAAAGCCGTTAAGTATCCCCTTATGTGACTGCATGCCTATATTTCCTCAAACTCCATAGTCTTTTGTCAAACTTTTAGATCGCATGAACTGTTGCCGTAGTCACGCTTACTGAATGCGATGACCATGGGTTAAGAATTCATGTTGAGATTTAACGGTTTTAAAAGTTGCAAGCTTCATCATATTTTACGGTTTTATGGTAAAATAAAACTTAAAGTTCTGTTACCCAGATTGATAGAATTTTGCTTTTGATATTAAGGATTTTTTTTTCTATAATGTACCAGATGTTTCAAAAGCTTCTCGTGAGTACGATAAGATGTTATGGGTGATACCGAACTCTCCGTCACACTTCTAATATGTCGCTTTTCTGCAAGTTTCTCGATAACTTGGCACCGTATAAAATCGTTTGGATTTTCACTATAATTCATACAATTGTATGTACACAGTAGTAGTTGTATGAAAGAAGCTGAATGTCTGTGATGATGAATTTCAGTATTTAACAAGCATAAAATAAGTTAGCCGCATAAAATTTCGTTTTTACATTAAAAGAGTAGCAGCAAAACTTTTGTCATGCAGAAAAAGACACTAGTATATTGTAAGAGAAACTAGCGACTGGAAATTTGTATCCTATATTTTAAGTATTAAAATCCTTTAAGACCGTAGGTATTACACATATGCATACATAAATTAAATATACTTAATGTAAGAAAACGTGAATACATCATTTATCTGCCTTGAAGAATTTTGTTGAAAGCATGTTAATTTTACCGAGAAAAGAGGAGAAACAAGCTGAAACTTTTTTTCAGCTGAAAATTTACTTAAAATACGCTACCTTTACATTTGATTCGTGAATTTCAAAGCCAATAATTTATCATAAGAGTGATCTAAATTATTTAAATTATAACATCTTTTGGTTCAGGTAATTTTTTCTGAGACTATTGCCTGTATAATTCAGGTTCTTATCGTCATCCAAAAGCGTTCCAAATTGAGACGTTTGGATGCACGAAGCGATTCCTGCCACTTCGTTCCGCATTGCTTTTACCGATAGACGCATCCGTTAGGGATTTCGCTCAAATAACAATCCAACGATTTGAATTATCTGATTGTAACACAGTACCTTATCAGATTCCCAGCAATTGTTGTGTTTGTTGCTTACAAAAAGAGGATTATGGTGGAGGAGGTATATTGTATTTAATGGTGTTCATCTGATCTTTGGTGTATTAGATGACAATGAATTTAATACGTAAAAAAATGTATTTTTTATCTCTTGTGTTTGGGTATTGGATTTAAAATATTTCTCTTGAAGTAAGAATGTAAACTTGACATTGAAGCATGACTGCAATTACATAGTTTTGGAACTCTACTATTATTGCTTTTATACGATAGTTAACAATACATTCGTATATATTATTTTCGATAACGTGATGGATGTAAGTGATCCTTTGAAGTTGGTGTGTGTTGTATGTAATCTTGTATTTAACATTCCGGTTCCGTAATATTTATTTTTGAATAAAATGCTTTGGGTTCAGTAGGTATTATCTTAGTGTTTCTATTGATGAAACTTGTCTGAAAGGTTGCAAAACTCAAAGAATGGTAGGGACTGAATGCGGATGAAATACAAGAGGAAACAGCGGGTGTTAACAGCTAAGCAATTGCGGAACAACAGAAATTAAACCCAAATTAAACGTGTCAAATGTACAATAAAACTTAAACAGATGAAAGAGATTTTTTTTAAACTTTTAAATATAAATCAATTTTTCCGAACTAAAATATATCAGTGTTTACGTCGAGAAAAATTTATGGCGTATTAATAAGAAAGAATGGAGAATACAGAATTGAAGTCTTCGAGAGAAGAGTTCTCAGAAGCATCCTTGGCGGTGTCAAAGGAAATGGCCTATGGGGGAGACGTTTAAATTCAGAATTCTATAGATTTTTTAAAGAGCCCGATATTATTAAAATTTTTAAAATTAAAAGAATGAACTGGGCCTCTCATATTGCTAGAATGGATGAAAAAAATCCAATAAGAAGATTTTTGTTGCAAGGCCCTTTACTAGTCGGAAAAGAGGAAGGCCAAAACTAAGATGGCTCGACTCTGTGGAATTAGATTTTAGAGTGATTGGAGTGAGGAACTGACGGAACAGGTCTAGAAATAGGCTGTCCTGGAGGAATCTTCAAAAGAAGGCCCTGGCCCACCCTGGGCTGTCGTGCCAAATATGATGATGAATATGAAATATTTCTTAATTTCAATTTTCAAACTTTATATTCTTTTGAAATTCTCCAGGAATCTTTCAGCCACTCCAACTTTCACTTGCTTATCCGGCATAAAAAATGGTACGCATGTTTTATATTTATGGATTTCAAAAGATTTTTCCTATTTAGAGTTATGAAAACGGTATATATACAGTGAAATTTCTCCATGGCGGCCAGTGATGATTCTCAAAAAAAGTGGCCGTTTTGAGGGGTGGCCGTAGAAAAGGGGTTTCTTCCATAACATTGGCTCTATGGAGTCTTTAATCGGTTCTGAACAAAATATGATCGTTCAGAGGGGGGCCGTCGAATAGGGGTGGTGGGCTAGAAATTTTTTCCCTGTACATAAAAGAGGCGGCAGCATCTCAAATTTATAGCTCACTTGACTTATGTTACACGTGCTTTTATGCTTCTTTCGTTTTTTTTTCCACCAACCTCTAATATAGCAAGATATGTTGAATCAATTATTATCTATAAAATCCCTATTATTATTATTTATGCTAATGCTCTATTTATGTATTGGCTCCTTGCCCATTAGCAACTTCATTTACTTCATCTATATATTTCTAAGAAAAAAAGAGTCTCTTAGCACTGATTAGATAAGGAGTGGAATCTGTTGAATGATACGGAGAATTACGACTCATCCCAGCATTTGACTCCACTATCGTCAGAACCATTTTAACGTCTTCGCTTAGAGGTCTCGGGTACTTTAGGTAAAGTCCAGTTCTGGTGATTGGTATTCTGCTGAAGTTCCTAATTCACTGCTTAAAAGCCGAACCTTCATGTTTTCTTAAGTGGCAAACCTCTTCTTATCTCTACCAGCGACAACTACGTGGTTTACATAGCAAGGGACCCGCGAGGAATGAAAAGTACCCGCTTGCGCTTAATTGTCGCAGCTTTACTTTTGCCAGTGTGCGATTTCTTCCCCATGGCACTCAATAGAGATTACGGGCTCGAATGGAAGAAAGTAGTAAATGTCCGAAATTACAGGATGCTCGGCACTTTACAGCTCGTCGCTTTTAAATGGTGTTTACAGGAGCGCAAGGTAAACCGGTTATAGGTATTTTATTTTTGCTTTTTCTATTGCCAAGCTTACACTGACACCACTGCTATTGAAAAAGAATTGGACTGCACTCCATATGTAATCATTTCAATACATTAACTGCGTATGGCTTGAAACTTGCAATCAAAAGTTATAGACTGTTGTGTAGTAAATCTAGTAATAACATATTATACAAAGTTTCCTAAGTGTTATTTAGCCATTTTTTTTTTTCCAGCTGAACTAGTTTCAAGCTATAAAGGGTCGTCATTAGCAATATGTTTTTTAAATATTAGGCGGTTAGCTATAACACTACCGTATTTTAGTTAATTACTTAGCCATTATCCTTCGAGAAGTGTCAACAGTATTAATGACTCCACACTAAAGATAATATTATTTCTATTCAAAACTGTCGACAAATCACCCAAATATTGGCAAAGGAGTATTGTTTTAATCTCTAAATTCATAAATTGTTTTATATTGAAGAATATTCCTTTCAGATTATTTGTTTCTCATTTTCTCCTATGAAAACTTTCTTCGAGTTTGAAACGAACTTAACACTTTTCTAGATTCCTGTTTCATCTTTCTTGGATTTAATTCTCCAGAATTAATTTGAAAGAAATACTCCATAAAAAGGCTTCACAAAAATGAACATCAGTCTAAACTGAGAGAAAAATCAGAATTAACAGCCTTTTAAATTGCAACTAACATACATTTTTTTATTATAAATTAAGACAAAGAAAAATTATTTTATGAACTGGGTATAACCACAAGCATTACTAATTTATTGAGACTAATTACTTAAACTATTTTATAGGGTCGACAACTTTTTGTGATACAATAATACGTTGCAACTTATTGATGAAGAAGCATTTGATACAAGCATCTGACTAAATTTTTTACTGTAAATATGCGATATATTACGAAATCAGAAAAGACATCACTATATTATATTTATCTTAAAGTATATAGGTTACTCAGCGTGTATCGTTCAAGAATCTGATAAAAAAATCATCATTTTAATATAACATTGTTGTTAACAATACTCCAATGAGGTTGAAAAATACACTCATGGACAAAATAATTAGCGCACCAAGAAATAATTGCGGGATCGTAACGAAACTTGCAATGAAGGTACATGTCGGGGAGATATGCAAATGATTAGAAATGCAGCGTGATTGCGCATTACGTATAGTCGGTAGAGGGCGTTGAACATCGTACTCTGTGGAGTATGAAACAGGTAACCAAAGCTTGTTTGAGTGTGCTGAATCATTTACAAAGGAAGAGCTGAGATAGACATGCCATTACGCCGTGTTCGAAGACAATATAAGCAGTTGTCGCAGTTTGAGAGGGGGAGAATCGTCGGGTGGATGGAAGCTGGGTGGTCAGCTAGGCGAGTAGCTCGTCAATTAGGCCGCTCTGATTGTGTTGTGAGGAGGTGTTGGACACAATCGCTCGGGATTGTGTCCAACACCGAGTGATTGTGTCACACAGTGGACCCGAGAGATGTCATGTACACGAAGACCAGGCTCAGGACGCCCTCGACAGACCAGTCGTTGAGAAGACCGCCACATCGTAAGAAATGCACGCGTACAGCCAACTGCTTCATTGGCCGCCATCCAGGCACAGGTAGCACCTTCACTAGGGGCCTCTGTGTCTTCTCGAACCATACGAAGGCGCCTGGCTGAAGGACAGTTGGTATCGCGGCGCCCATTACGTGTGCTGTCCTTGACGCCCACCCATCGACGCCTCCGTTTGGAGTTTTGCCGCGCACGAGGAAACTGGACTGCATCGGAATGGAACCAGGTCGTCTTTAGCGACGAATCCAGATTCAATCTCGGCAGTGATGACAATCGTGTTCCTGTGTGGAGAGCCCGTGGTGAACGCTTCAATCCTGCCTTTGCTGTACAGCGACACAGCGCTCCCACAGCTGGTGTGATGGTATGGGGTGCCATAGCCTACAATACACGGTCACCCCTAGTTTTGTTCCGTGGCACCATGACAGCCCAGCGGTATGTTCATGAAATCCTGCAACCACATGTGTTGCCACTCATGCAACGGCTCCCAGGAGCCATTTTTCAACAAGACAATGCTCGGCCTCATACGGCAAGGGTGTCACAAGACTGTCTCCGCACTGTTACTACCCTTCCTTGGCCTGCCCGATCCCCAGATTTGTCTCCAATCGAGCATATCTGGGATCATTTGGGACGACGAATTGGGCATCCCACGAGTTTGAACGAACTAGAGGCAAGGTTACAGCAAATATGGAACGAAATGTCTCAAGACATCATACAGAACTTAATAAATCTCTAACTTAATAAATCTCTTAATAAAGTCTCAAGACATCATACAGAACGAAATAAATTATCCTTTTTCTTTGATTTTCTTATCATTTACTTACATCAAAGTAGTCATTACGTATGTAAAATTTCGTTTCATTTTGACGACTCCTTCTTGGTGCGCTAATTTTTTTGTCCATGAGTGTACTTTAGAGTTAAACGTAATGGTTTTCTTTTTAGGTTGGGTTTGTTTCCTTTTATAGACAAAGACCCCTGAAATATTAATATTGGAGTAAAACACCCACACCCACACACGTACAAACACACACACACACACGCACACACATACATATATATATATATATATATATATATATATATATATATATATATATATATATATATATATATATATATATATATGTGTGTGTGTGTGTGTGTGTGTGTGTGTGTATGAGCCTTTCATTTTCAAAGTGGTATAAGTCCCTTTGTTTTTAAATCGAGATATTTTTAAAAAATATTTAAAGATTTTTAAAATCTCTATATTGATTGCAATTTTTTTTCAAATGAAGAGATACCGATAAACTGTAATTAATGTTATCATTAACTTGATTTCTTTTAAAGTGACTTATGCCCCTTTCAAAATAAACGGCTCATATATATATATATATATATATATATATATATATATATATATATATATATATATATATATATATATATATATATATATAGTGAGAGAGAGAGAGAGAGAGCGATAGATATATAAGTACATACATACATATATAAATATATTATATTAATAGTAACAAAGAATCAAAGATATAAAAGAAATTAATCTTCCAAGATAGATTTCTGACAATTGCAGGATAGAACCACACAGTTAGATTAGTTGCCTGCTATAGCAGTTTGACTAGGGGATTTTCCGACGAGTGTACATAACTAAAAAAAAAACTTTTCGACAAAGCATGCAGGTAGCAGAGAAAATAAAATTAAGCCCCATCAGAAAATCAGAAATACTGATAACAATGTTAGAAAGCTTGATCTATCACAAGTATCTATTTTTTTCCTGTTAAATTTTCATTTATTTCTTTAAACAATTCATTCCGATCATTTTCTGCATCGTAATTTCATTTGTGTTTTAATAAATTTTTTTTTTGTTTTACAGGATCTATGAACTAAAAACAAAGGAGCGTATCATTTATTTCCTTTATCTAACAATTTTTAATTTTTTTCACTGTCCGGTTTCTTCCGTTTGTTACAAAGTTTTCCAATCTTAGAACAACCCTATTCCTGGTTAGTCAGATTTTTATTGCTCGCTTTAGAACGTTCTAAAGTAAACTTTTATACTGAGATATTCTATGGCATACACGAAAAACTAACTGTTGTTTTTCAACATGATAGAAAGCAATTTATAGTGAATATGTCCGAAAATATTTATGAAACGAAAAAACAAGTTTTTTGTCAAACATTCAAGTTTTAAGTCACTGCATTAATATAAATTTTAAAAATTTTGTCCTGTAAAGTTTTTTTAAGAAATGCATATTTTATTTGAATTTTAAAAAATAAATACTGCAATGAGTGCAATATAGATTCACTTTTTTCTTGCTTATACAGGAATGGGTACTACATGTTTCAGCCTGAATTTTGCCACATATATATATATATATATATATATATATATATATATATATATATATATATATATATGTAAAGGGGAATCTCGATCTATCGTTTTCAAAGGGGCCGACTGAACTGAACGATAAATGCGGAGACATAACAAAGCAACATGATAGTCGGGAGTGGGTGAAATAAACGACACATACGGTAAAACGATGATCCGGGAACGATCGGTTGAGATTCTACTGTTACTATATATATATATATATATATATATATATATATATATATATATATATATATATATATATATATATATATATATATATGTATATATATATATTAAAGGGTAAAAATCAATTTATGCACTCATATCAGCGTTAAATTGTAAATAATTCAAATTATTACAACATTACTTTTCATAGAGGTTATATCACTTTAGTAGCAACTTCTATGTATAATTTTTATCCTATTCACAAACATGAAGTAGCTATAGCATATACAGAGATTCTACTTTCAAAACTTTCAAAGACAGTGAAAAAAAACTAAGAGTCTAGAAATAAAGATGATACAAAAACATTTATCTAATGTTTATGCTTTATAAAAGGGAATATAAATATAAAAAAGAATAAAACCTGTAATTTATAAGGATTTTAAAAAATACATTGCTGTATACCCAGTATAAATTTTCGTACACATTTTGATTTTTCTCCTTTTCAATAAGTGCATTTAGTGTATCTGATTGAATGAGGCAGAAATTGTCTTTTCATAAAACAATTTACTTAATTACAGAGAATTGTGCCAATTGCGGAACTCAAACCAGAAGACTTTTGGAACTAAAGGCAAGTGCCTCAGCAATTTGACCATCGTCCATCCTCTCTTGTTTCCGAAAGCAAATTTACAGTTGAATTACAGAGTACAACAAAGGAGTATAGATATTTAAACTAACACATTGCATTTATGGAAAATATTATGACACAGTAGGCAGTCGAATAACTGATTTTTAACATATTAAACAGAAAAATACTACTATTAAAAGATGGATTATTTTAAAATAAAATATCCAAAGTTTATTGATTGAAGGGGGCGTGGTGGCCCGGTTGGCAAAGGCGTCGAGCCAGTGATCTGAGGGTTGCGGGTTCGATGCAGGTTGCTGACAAAATCCACCGCCGTGTTCACTAATGGTGGCCTGTGCACGTTAAATCTGTCGTGGCTGCAATGTACTCCAAGTTCTCAAATTTACCTCTGGAGGTGCGGGAACAAGTATTCTGGTCTAGTCACTTGACTCGGTTTTAAATTACGGGACCGGGTTGTGGGGGTAATGCTGGCCACCTATACGGTGCCCCTTAAATGAATGGTCAGCAGTCCCGCCCTTCACTGGTAACTAGTGGCCTCATAGCCAATCTGCCGGGCCTTTGTGATAAATAAATTGATTGTAGGCAAACAATGAAACAAACATTAAAGTTAAACTACAGGCTTAAACGACAAAGTAAAAGCATAAAAAGTTGAGAAATTAAAAATATTAGATGCTATATTAAACTTATAATCTCATAATAATTTCCTTACTATAAATATATATATATATATATATATATATATATAACCCAATAAGATAACTAGGTTATATTGTAGTACAAGTTTTTTGTTTGTGTTTCAGTAGCTCTATTTAAAAGCACAGGTTTTAAACAGAATAAAAATTTAGATAATTATCCTTTTTAGTTAGCTGTAAAATGACAGTATGGGTGTTTCGCGACGTTATTGCCCTGTTAGGTCAAGAGAGTGTTGCAAAGAAGGCAAATGAGGTGCTTTACGGTATACGTGCTCGGTTGAGTCGTGTCATGACTCGTAAGAAATTTCCTTCGAGTCTCTTTCGTGACAGCAATCATTTGCTACAGCTCGGAGCCGCGTAAGTTCTGTGCCTTGCCATTCTCATTGAATAAATGTAAATGTAATTGTATTTTCGCTGCGGAACGCGCCTCTTTGCTTGTTCCAATTTGTCTCGGCGCTTTTTATATTTTTCATTTTTCTTCTCTTTTTGCTTTCTTCTTCTTCTTCCCATCGTGTGACTTGTAATTACAGGCAGAGGAGTCTTCTGTTTTTCGGGAGTCTCGCATCGACTCCAATCGATGTCCAAACAAAGTGTTGTAGTCCCTGGGATGCGAGTCTCGAAGACGTTGAAACCCGCAATTACCCCCGTCCGGAGTGTCAGGCGGTACAAAATTTTATGATTAATTATGACACCATCGCGTCCGGAAGTGACGGATTAGTGGGTACGAAAAGCAAATTAAACTGAAAAGGTCCCGCGGCGGTACACCTACCGCAGCGTTGACACCACTGGATGAAAGAGACGGTGCCAATTTTTAAGTCACTTTGTTATTAATGATGGCAGTCACGGCATCGAATAGCATCCAAAACCATTAGCCACCAAAAAAACATTAAGCAGCTGAAAAGCGAATGCTATCTGACCAAGATCGTAATGGATCGAAACATGATAATCTGGTGTACAAAAATTACCCGACGTTGTAAAATAGAAAAAACCCGAAGAAAAATGATCCTCCACCGTATTGCAAACTCACCCTCGGGTTCCCTAAATTAATTTGTATTCGCTTAGTAAGCGTAATATGGGCCGACATCAGAAGATGATGATGCTGTGATGGAAATTTCGAGGCATCGAAGGATCGTGCAAAGCATGGGAGGGACCGGGGTGGATACTACATTTGGCCACCCACAGATTCGGCTGCCGATAAGTGTGGATGGAACTAACAAGAACGGGCTCTTTAAGCGAAAAACAACGCGCTGGAATTCAACCCTTGTTTGAAAGGGGGAAATTGAATGGTAATCATCCCCTCTAGATTGCTACATGTTCTCGAGCGAAGTGTAACAAGCATCTAAACGCGCATGCTTTCGAAATGGTACGAAAATTGCTGGTAGGAATCTCTTGGGAAGAGTCAAAGGACGAAAAGCTCGCGTGCAGCTGGGGAACACCTGTAGAAATTTCCATATAATTTACTCGACATGTATGAAGAACATCGCTGTAACCGTAGAAGTGTTTGACTCTTTTTATTCGGAGAGCATCATTGGTTTAGAATGAGACTGATCTTGTTCTACCCTGGTTTTTATAAGCTTAGTTGTCAGCCGAAATCTCGAATAAGCTTGTTGTAATTTTCAATGTTACATCTCTCAAAAGTTGCTATGACATAGCTATCTTTGTTTTGTTTTACTTTTTGCGAAGTTTTGTGGAATAAAGAACCATTAGAAGGTTATGGGAGAATTATGGAAGAAGAGAGGAAGATATTGCTTGCGTTTCTGTAGAAGTTATTGTAATTTTAAACAACCGGAAAACATCAAAAACACATATGCATAAAATACATGCAGTTACCAGTTGTAAGTAAAAATAAAAAGACAATAATAAGGAGGAAGAACAGCAGTTTTATCTTTTGAACTTTTATCTTTTATTGTTCTCATTTTCGGAAGAATATTTTATATTTTATGGCTTAGTCGTGGTTTAAATTATTATAGCATGTAAAAATCATTATAGGAACGTGGGTACCTGCACAAAAACGAGTAAATAAAAAGAATAAAGAAAAGGGAAAAATTGTCTTATTTCGGATTGATTATAAACTATGTGGTTGGAAAAGAAATGTTTTTTAAGCTCTATGACTCACATAAGATTCTGATTAAAATCTTTCCAATAATAAAGTCTAGAAACTCTCAAAACCTTTACAATATTCAGCCTTGTCATATGTTTTGTTTATTAACTATTATTTTTTTTAACAGCTTCAAAGTTTTCACAAAATGAGCTAGAAATGAAAAAGTGATACGAAAATATCAAGACTAGTAGTAGGAGGAGACTTGTTTACCAGAATTTCATGGTACTTTTTTCATGTGTACAGGTAGAAACCAGTAAAACAGACTTGTGAGACAGAGGAGAAAAAACAAAAACAATCAAACTAATGGTACCTTTTTGAATAAATAAAACCAAGAACTAAAGCAATCTGGGAAGTATTATTGATGAATTAGTCGTTAGGCAAAACACTACATATAAGTAAAACAGCAAAAATGTCTCATTTACTCACACATCGTATCAACTAGGTAAGTTTGGCTTGGTTTGGAGCGCTACGGTCAACTTTTTGATACACAAGGGCTAATTATACCGGGACCTGCAGTTTAAATCCGATTCCGAACGGCTAGAAACACACAAGCCAACAGTGGGACTCGAACCCACAGGATCTGAACCAAAAGCCAGTCGGGATTTTAGGAGAGTGCTGTAAGTACTTCAATTTGTCAAGTCACACTCCAACAATGTCGAGCGATTGATTATGGAAAGGGACACTTCAAGCACATGTTGCTGGAGTTCGCCTGTTTCTTATTTGTTTCCATAAATCATCAAGAAGGAAATAAGCCACGAATCTTTTAATGGAAATTGATTAAACAGCAGGAAAATAATATTACAGATTTTCGAAAGCCGGTTCTAAACGGCTACAAACATCCATGCGAACATCCTCTCTAGGTAAGTAAATCAAACAAAAGCACACTGTCCTTTAAAAAGATATTACAAGAAATATCTCTGTGGTTAGACGTTGCGCTTCTTACAATTAAAATAATTCAAGAGAAGTCCGCCACTAATTTTAGCACATCTGGAAGAACTGAACGTGGAGTTTATTCGTCAGTGATGACAATGACATTACGTTTCACTCCGAGATCAGTTTTTAAAATTTTTAGAAGCACAGTGTATAGCCAAACAGTTATAACTTGTAATAGCTCTTAAGAAAAACTGTGCTTTTGTTTCATTCATTCATTTAGTGGCTATTAAATATATATATATATATATATATATATATATATATATATATATATATATATATATATATATATATATATATATATATGGAAAAGGTGGCAGTTTTCCCTTATACTAATTTATAGTGTTAAGTTTAAAGGATAATGATATATATATATATATATATGTGTGTGTGTGTGTGTGTGTGTGTGTGTGCACGTAGGTATTTACAGTGTGTGTGTAGATAAGGTGAGTTTCAAAATTATAGAGACTATCCAGTTTTCAAAGTGAAACATAAGTAAGTTTTGGAAGGAAGCCAAGTTTATGATTAAAACAAATGCGACTCGGCTACAAAATTTTTAGAATTTTTCATGTCGCTTATTGTGAGAAATTAACATAAAAAATGCGAACTATTAAAATCTCAGCTGCATCATGAATTTAAAGAAAACGCACACGCAAATATTAATGAGTTCGCAAAATTTACATATTTTTTTTCTAACCTGCACATTTCAAGTTACTCAGAAGTGTACAAAATGCGCGAAATTTCTGTCCTTTATTTCGTTGTAAATATGCCGCACCACTTACATCATTCCGGCGAGGAGGTGACCGGAATCTAAAAACTTTAGGCAAATGAATTGCTGGTTTGGGAAAATTTCTGAAGAAATGGGAATAAGTAGGACAGCGGTTTATAAGATTTTATGGAGAAATGGTGATTACGCATCTCTTGAGCGGGCTGAATGAATAGGAAAAACAAATATAGAGACGATCGCTTTATTCTTTGTCTAGAGTCATCCCAAAATTTGTCCTTGCGTGTCGTTTCTCAGAGTGTAGTCTGTAGAATATCGAAGGATACAGCTCACTGTCGAATTTGAGAAAGCGGTAACATTGTGACTTGGAAAATGTACCCTGTGCCTAAACTGAAACAGTACTTGCTCGATTTCATTGGGTTGCAAGCAATGGAGGGACAAATAGATTACCACAATTTTCTCCTATGAAAAGTTCTTCCTGGATGGCCTTGATGGTTGGAGTGCCTTCTGGAATGATATGAGGCTTAAATCTCAAAGTTGAGGAGATCTACATAGTAGGATTCAAAAGTTCCCGGGCTGAGTCTATAACTTAAAAAGTATTCTCAGTAAAATTGCTGAAACACATCCTCTTTGCGCAACAACACACTTTTGCCATCGCTTGTAAAGGTGATTGAAACATTTCTGGAATCCACTTTTAGCCATGTCTTTTCATTCATCATGAGATGTACTTTTAACTTCATCTGCAGATTGAAATCGACGACCCTGCAAGTGACTTGCCAGTTCAGGAAATAGGCTGAAGTCGCAGGGGGGGGGGGGGGGGGTGGAGAGATCAGAGGAGTAAGGAGGATGTGGCAAAACAGTTGTTTTTGTTTTCGCAAGAAAGTCAGCGACTAGGAAGGATCGATGTGCAGGAGCGTTGTCATGCAAAAGCACCCATGACAGTTTAGCCCACAATTTTAGTCTCTTCTTATGTCTTCTTTGGTCTCTTCTTGATCGACTTACGCAAACGACGCAGGATGTCAACATAGCGTTCTTTGTTCACAATGCGTCCTTCAGGGATAAATTCCAGATGCACAATGCCCTGGATATCGAAGAACACCTTTTCGATGTTTTCAGCGGTGCGGGAAGACTGCGGACGGCCAAAGCATTCGTCGTCGGCACTTTTCCTGCCTTCTCTGAAATGTCGATGCCACTCAAAAGCTTGCGTTCACTATAATGTATCACTGCTGTACATATGCTTCAACATTTCCTAAGTCTCCGTACCACTCTTTCCCAATCGAACACAAAATTTGATATTAATTCTCTGCTCAACAAACGCCATTTCTTTCAATCGCCGGTTACTAAATGCTCCCACCTACAAAATACGACGCCGTGGTGAGCCACCGACCACGAGATTGGCGTCAAACCACTTTTAGATGAGGGGGAGAACGTAGTAACACAGAAACGTTATCGTAGTCGCTCTACTGCAAAAATTTTTTTAGTTATAGGCTCAATCCGGGAACTTTCAAATCTTACCTCGTAATTATAAAAAAATGCATGAAAGACGCACTCGTAGTTTGGGCCATGACAACAAATGTTTACACCTTCTGCGTACCCTGCAGACTTATCCCTAGCTTTTGTCCTTGTTATGGGCTCTTCAGCTTTCTTTCATAGCTCATAACTCTGCAGGACGGAAAGAGGCAGAATTTTCTATTTTTTCCTCTCTGTCACAAGTAAAACCTTGTTCTAAGGGTGTTTGTTAGGTACACTGGACAGCTTCCAAGAAAATAACTTTTGCGTTTTCCTGTAAAGCACCATTGTAAGATAATGAAATCGCCTATTCTTTCTTTTCATGGAAATATAGGTAATTAAATGAGAAAACAATCCTTTTAATCTATAAAAATTCGTCTTTTAACCGTTTATTAATTAATGTCTAAAATATTCCTAATGGTGGATCTGGGTGAAGGTTGAGGTGAAAACTATTAGTAGTTATTACAAAGCATTAAAACCCTTCCCAACAAACACCCCTCTTTTATGGACTAATTAAAATTCTCCGACAGAAAAATATCAAAATCATTGCATTTTCATTCCCTGATTTAAGGAGACCCTCAGATAAGCAAGTGAACAATATTTTCTTCGTCTTGAACATTGGAACGTGTATTATCTGAATATCCGTGAAATTTCACTTATACACAATTAGGATTGAGAAATGGAATTGTTACATCCCCTTTCTCTTGGATGACTCCAAGTATGTTTTTATATCCTTTGGGGGACTCTAGCATTGACATTGACAAATAGAAAGTCAATGGATGTTATTACAGTCAGGTGCATTCACGTACAGGGTAAGGTTATGGAATCACCCCAGTGATAAAAAACAAGTCTAAAAGTTTGCTGAAAAAATAACATATAAAAGTTAGAGAGGAATTTGCAGGAATTTCTAAGCATGTCTTCTACAAGCATGTCCTAAGGAACACCATATTGGAATGTTTTCTTGGTAATCATGCATTACAGTATCCCAATTCAACTTGTAACGACGTAAGAAAGATAGCAAAAGGAACATTTTAGTAATAGGAAAATTAACCTGGTCTTGTCGTTTTAATGGAAAAGACTGTTAAAGGTCTCGCTATTCAGTCGAATGAAAATCATTAAAATACACGAATGATCATCAATAAAAGTCATAGGGACACATGACCTTGAACAAGCGGTCCAAAAAGAATAAAGGATAGAACTGTTATTAATGACACACCAACTTATTAAATATCCAAAAGATATTCTTTTGTTAAAAAAATAGTTTTCCTACCGCATTAAACAACTTCTGAAGGCTATCCAGTTGCCATCTTAGGGATCTGTACATTTAAAATATATTGCTTTCAAGTAGTTTTAAAACACTTGAGCCGGAAAAAGGTTTATCAGGTAATCAATTCACTGAAACTATTAATGTATTAAATCCCGTATAATGGGTGAAATATATATGAGCCAATGTCAGGGAAGAAAGAAAATGGCCTCTTGATGAACATCTTGAAGACCTTCCGTACGGACAAGAACTCTAGAGACGAGACTACTCTGGAGAATTTTATTGCTGTCTCGCAAATCCAAGTTAAACCATCTCGCAATGTAAAGTATTAAGAATCCTCTATGATTTATGGTGCAAAATTTAGATTTTAGAATAATAAAATTACTTTTATTATCTCTTTGTAAGGTTCCTTTCAATATGAACTGGATCTACTGATCACGATTGACTAATCTAGCAACTGATTATTTGTGGTTACCCCGAAAAAATTGGAGAAATTCCACTTTTGTCCTCTCCAGCCAGCTAAACCATACTGAGAAGTCAATCAGGGCAAAACGTAAATCAATGACTATTAGGCTCGTTGGAGATGCCATTTTGCATAAGATTACCGGTTATTTGGATTCGTTTCACGATGTTTAAACAAGTTTTAAACTTTAATAACTTATCATCTTTGGGACATTATACAGAAAATATTTCTTACATCTATAAGGAAAGTTATGTTTTCATTTATCGTGATAAATCAATAAATATAGGTAGTCAGGAAAGGTAAAACAATAGCACTACCAAACTAAAATTGCTAGACTAGAGGATAAACAACTATGTCGGCAATCCTCATTCTGTTTCCTACGACTGTGAGGAAAGTTATTCAGCATAAAACTTACCCATGTCTTTAGCTTAACTAAATGGTTAGAGTTGCCATTTGTAGATCGGTAGATCTATAGTCGAGTTCCAAGCAGTAAAAAAGATACAGTGGCTTCTAGACGTTGAAAAGAGTGATTATAGACTAATGGGCAAAATTTCTTTTTTTTTTTTACAAAATATTGAGACTCGTTGAGAAAATAAGCTAAAATACTCCTAAATATGTTGACCAATATTCTGCGTATAGTTGACATTATACGAGTAGAAATAGAAAATATATGAAAATAAGATTTACTACCTTCGTTGAAGTAATTTGTTACCTAAAGTAAACGTTGCAATAAAAACCAGGATCGTATTCCGCTAATGTCTCAAAATCTTTACACATCTATTTACTTGTCCCATTCAGAGTTTTTCCTTCTCTTTTAAGATACATCTTGGATAAATAGAAAACCAAACTAATTTAAAAATTTTCAAACTAGATTAAAAATTTTCAACCAGTGACTCGTGTAATGTTTAAATTGATTGGCTCTATCATGTCATGATAATATAATTGTTATGATGACTGAATAATTGGGATCAAATACTATACAATGAAAAATAAATTTTTTTTCATTGTATAGTATTTGACCAAAATTTTTTTTTTTCCACGCCTCCCTAAATTTTTTTTTTTCGTGCCTCCCTATCTTTTAATAGATAATAATATAGACACTTTAAATGATAATAACTTTATTACAAAAAAATGAAAACTACAATTAACAGAATAATAACAAGATTTTGATATAACAATACGAACATGCATATTTATTTTTATATTAAATTACTAATTAAACTACATAATTAAACAATCAAAATTTAATGCGAGGGCTGTTGTTGTTTATTGGCACAAAGTTTATCAAATCTTGGGGGCAATGTGGAGAGTGCCGCTCATAACTCTTTTCCTGGTTAGATATTTGGTTTTCATTGCAGCCAGTGCCGAAAAGCCTGTTTTGCATAAATAAGACGTTACAAGCGGTAGAAGCACTTGCATTGCTTTGCAATACAAAGATTCATACTCTCCACTAAGATTCATCGAAAATTGAATTATGATGGCATTTTGAAACTTTTGTTTTAGTGAGCTATCTAATGACAATTCTATCAATTTTTCTGTCTCGATGGCTGTCAACTCAAATTCGTCTACATATAGATATTATGGTTCATTCGTTTATTTATAGCTATTATAGTATAAACATTGATTTTTTATTAAAAAGTTTTGGCGCCTCCCCTGGCAATAGTCCGTGCCTCCCAGGTTGGAAACCTTGGCCTTAAGATATAAAACATGCCATTATACAATAATTACTGCTATGACCCTTTGTGGGCAAATCGTCTTTTACACAGTCACAACCCTTGGGAATCTTTATTGAGTTTGAAAACAGGGAGAGCGTGATATGGATAGTTATCCAGAAGTAGTGGTTAAAGAGAAGATTTATCAGCGTGATAAATACAGCGTTTTAGAGCTTTCTTTTAGCGAATATAGCAACGTTTACATTTATCACATGAAATCTAATTCAACTTATTCACAAAATGGTTCATACTCTGTAATCTTCACATCTTTAGTATAAATATTAACTACATTCGCATTTTTTGCCTTTTATCATTAATTTTATGCGTTAAATTCTGGGAATGTGTTGGCATCTGTTCTGCAATATTTTATTCATTCATCTAAATTATTCTCTAAATGTTCTAAAACCATACCAGCATGAATTCTGCATATTCCTGACCGGAATACCATTTTCTTCATTACACTTTTTAAGTGACCATTTTTGCCCAATTCAACCCCTTTTTCAGTCCACTGGCATTGAACCTAATTACATTAATTATGTGCCATTAAGATTTCATCCGTCTTGCTTTCGATTAGGATAGCATAATTAACATTCTATTAAAATTTCTGGGTGTGATTAATTAATCATAGACACATCGAGCTGTGAATAAAAGACTGACAACTAACACATAACTTGCCGCATTCAGTGCTCGGGCATGGAGTACAGTTAGTTCGCCCATTAGTGGTAATTGCTGCGTGGTAAAAAAGTTTATCTTCAAAATCATGTGTTGGTTGGTTGGTTGGTAACACGAATCACCTTGAAGTAAAATATCATTTATTACTCAGGTTAATCATACATTTAATGGGATTGAGCTAACACAGTATTTGCATTTCGTAGGACAGATGTTTCTATTGCAAATACAAACGTCAGTAGAAATCCACGAGACTACGGTATTTATTTGCTAAAAGAGGCGTTTGATTCTAATTACTACGCTTCAGATTCAAGAATAAGAATTCCTGTAGTTTCCTCTTTTGCACAGTGATGCAATGGCCGCGAATGAGCTGGGGAGGGGGTTACAAACTGATATATAAAAAAATTCTTTGCTGAAATTTCCTCTTTAATGACTTTGGCTTATAATTTTATAACTAAATACAAATTTATCCTTATGTTTTGGTCGACCACAAAATGGCTTTTTTCTCATTCTGTAAATTTATTGCCTTTGCTGCTTCAGTTTTTAATTAGTCTTGTTTGTTTGTTTATTTGCTTTGTTTTTATCTGTTGCTTTTGTGCCCTTTCCGTCTTTTTCGTTATTGTTCACCACTTTGCTTGGTCATTTGTTTGTTTCTACAGACTTCTGTAAGCCTTGTGCTGTACTTTGTGGTGCACAAGGACTGTCTTATTAAATAAATAAAAAAAATAAATAAATACAAATTTATGGGGAAGGACTGTTGATGTTTATAAAGTTGAAGATAAAATAGAAATCGTTGTGTAAATGATAGTTTTCTGAAATATTATTTTTTAATATAAAATTTTTGAACCGTCTCCAAAATCAGAATAATTTTTTGTACAAAGATCGAGCAAAAACGTCCCCGATTTTGGTATATTTTGAAAAGTTTAAAAGAAACATTCAGGCAGTTTTTACCTACACGCTGTTAAATTGTTGCCAGAAATAATGAACAAATGCTTTTCATTATCTTAAACATATAACTTAAGATGTTTTATTACTTAAATTCATTAGTTATGAATTGGATTGCATCAGCTAAAATTAAAAGGAGGGAAGAGGGGGAGTTTGTTTAAATATTTCTTTCTCTCTCTCTCTCTCTCTCTCTCTGTCTCTCTTTCTAAAATAAATAAATAAAAAAATCTGAAAGATTTTGAAATTTCGATATCATAGATCAAAGCTGTTTCAATTTCAAAAGAAAGAAAAGTTAAATATTATTATTTCTTTTTATATTATTTGAACTGGATAGTTAGATGAAATCAATATAAAGAGAGAGAAATGGTATTAAGAAAAGTATTTAATGAAGAGTTTTTCAATTAAAGGAAGAGAAAATCTGACTAATCAGAAAATTTAGCGGGATTTGGATCTACGAAAACTGAAATTTGAAATAAAATTTATTTTTACAGATGTATTTTATATATTTATTTATTGTCTCCCAATTCAAATGATACAGATTCTACGTATAAAATAGCTTTAATACATACACAGAGCTTGCAGGGGAAAATAAAATTGTATGTAATATATGCTTCTTATAATCTATAATATAAAACATAAAAAATGACCGCTCATTTCAGATTAACAGGTATAATTCTTCGTTAGGACACATGGCACTCATCTGCAATGATAGTATGATCTGGATTCTCCCATAAGGGCAATTTCATCCAATGCTGAGCACCTTTATGATGGAATACAACGGCTTTTCAGAACTTGTTATTTATTCACTCTTTTACAAATATTCAGAGGTAATTATTTACAGTTTTTAAGTAATCGTAGATTATCCACAGGTTTCAGGTGGAATTCGTTTTTTAATAGGAAATTGGAACTACTTAATAGAGCGATAAGGAATCACAAAAAAAAAAGTCAGTTTGATTAAATCGTAGTAAAATAAAGCAAAATTAGTTTGAGACTGAACCCAGAAATTAATTTTAAAGCTAAATTATTGCTAAATTATTCAATGTTTATAACAAAACATTGTTTAGTCGGAAGCGATACCACTTGTAGAGGTATGAAAAGTTTCCTTTGTCTGAAAAGGAATATCGAAGTACTTTTTACTGAATACTACCGAATGTTTTACATTAGAATAAAATTACCCACCATTATCCACAATAAAAAGGATTGAAATATATGTCTTAGGAAAATTCTACCCTCCTTCATAGTTGATAAGCATTTGATTGGACTATCACGGAGGGATATCTATGTCCTTTTAGATATTTAATCTGATTCTACCAAACCACCCAACCTACGAAGATTCAATCTTTCGCCATGGTCGCTTGAGTGAACTGTTGTGATCATTTAGTCACTGGCCGGATCATAAAATCCATCTCTCTGAAATGTTTATTTCATGCTTTACCGTGAAGAGGTCAACCATTTTTTTTACTTATTGTAACTTGTTAACTAATTTCAAATATTTTGTATGATATATATTTCTATTATACAGTCGAACCCCGTTATAACGAACTTCAAGGGACCAAAGGTTTTGTTCGCTATATCCGAACCGTTAAGATAAATGCTAGAGTTCACAAAATGTATAACTCATTAGTTGCAATGTGTATTCAGTAATGATGTACTGAAAAATGATAAAATCTGTTAAAAATGATCATTTATGAATTAAATTGACTAAAATCGATTACATTAAACTGACACAATACTAATTACATTACGTACAATGGGAAAATGGCATGACCAAAATTCTCGTTCCTTATATCCGTGAGTTCGGTATATACGGGGTTCGCTATAACAGGGTTCAACTGTATTGAAGAAAATAAACTTAAAATCATATATGTTTTTTCATAAATTTCCAGGATTTATATTCAAATTGTGTCGTAGCATGGATATTGCAGATTGTATATTCCAACTTACATTCTGGTACTTCCAGCGTTCATTATAAAAAGCAATTGAATTTTTCTTTGAAATATCGCTAGCAGTCATAATTTCGAGAAGAAATCTATTTTTGAACGTTAGAAACATGAACACATGGAGTTATTAATCTAAAATTTAATCAGAACTCATCGACATTAGCTTATTTTCAGTCATACTCTATAATTTCTGACCAAAATATTTTAGAAAGATGACAAATAACATTATCTGCGGATGAATTTTTCAATAGTTTGTAATGGTGAGAAAACTGAGGTACACATGCAAAAAAAGGAACTCCGGTTCAAAATACTGTAAAAAATTTATTTGGTATATCCTCAGTTTATTCATTTTTACAAGGTACTTCCAACGTTCATGGTAAAAAGCAATTCAATTTATTCTTTGATTTGAAATATCGCTAGCAGCCATAATTTCGAGAAGAAATCTGTTCTTGAACCTTAGACATATGAACACATAAAGTTATTAATCCAAAATTTAATCAAAACTCATCGATATTAGCTTATTTTCAGTCATGTACACTTTCTGACCGAAGTATTTTAGAAAGAGGATAAATAACATTATCTGGGGATGAATTCTTTAATATTTGTAATGGTGAGAAAACTGAGGCGTACACACACAAAAAAAAGGAACTCCGGTTCAAAATACTGTAAAGAATTTGGTATATCCTCATACGGTTTCTCAATTCCAGTCATGCCTTAGACTCGGAGCACCGAGCTTCTCCATGCCTGCACTCCATACACTAAGCCTTTCATCGAAAAATGGGAGATTCGTCCATTATTTAATCTCACACATAGAGATGGCCATTTCCTACAATAAATACATAAATAAATTACTAAATTTTTAAAAAACAACTTAAGACAGCCAGGACGATGGCCAGAGTCTGCGAATCCAAAACTTGCGGTAAACACGAAAAGCCGAACTAGCTTTAAATTGTAAGTTCCAATCAAGTTTAGCTCTCGTATTACAAAATAAGACAGTAGTGCCCCAAACCAACCTTCCAGTAAGACAGTCGTGTCTAGTTCGAAGAGGAAACGTTCTTAGAGCTTTGCAATGAGATACATCAGGGACTCCTCAATGTTGGAGGACTTTTGAGTTCTTTGAAAGAAATTAGATTCTATTTATGTTTTTGGTCATGAATCTTTACATAAATACATTTTGTTTATAAAAACATATCTTAGAGTTCACTTTCTACATAAAAATAAATTTTAGCACCATATTTTTAAAAGATTAACAAATACTTTTGTAAAGAATTAAATATGACTTACAGGTCCAAAATTTTGTTTTCTAATATTATGGTTTTTTTTGTAATAATTTGCTTATATTTCTTTAAAATATCAGCAGAAATTATTTTATTGAAGTTCATTATTGATGCTCAATATTTTGTGGGATTAAAAAATTATTTCAAAAACTACTCAAACTTAATAATTTAGTAAAAAAAAAAGACTATCTCGTTGGAGAGCCCTCTTTTTTAATCACGAGGCTCTACATGAATGAAAAGCAAAATGAGATTAAATAAAAATAACAGTTAGTAAAATTTAGAGAAAAAAATTGCAAAGAATCTTTGTAAAGTCAAAACGCGATAAAAAAAATCAGAAATAAATTAAAAAAAGAGAAATAAAGAGGAAAAAAAGAAGAAAAATAAGGAGCAGTCTTTCTTTTCTTTTACTGCCTGTTCATTTCCAAAAACTCCAATGTGACAACTTCCAGACCTTGCAGATGAAAAAATATTTACAATGTTCTTTGTGAATATAGAGATCTTTTTTTTAAAATTTTAATTGGTATCACAAGAATTTTCAAATTCCGTAATTGACCCCAAATGCTTTTAATCCATTGATTCTTCCACTAAACATTTAACTATAAACATGTAAGTTTATAAAAGAAGACGGTAATACGTGACAGTAAATATACAAAAGTTTCAGAAATGTGTGACAAATGTAATCCAGTCCTTTTTTTTTTTTGCATATTATATCACAACAAAGTAAACATCCTTATATTAAAACATCAAACAAATCTGAAATGTATTACTCTAGTGACTACTACATACAACACGTACAGGATATTTGGGGCAAATTAAATCGCTTTAACTGCTATTCAAGACCTTTTCAAGTATTCCGAATTTCCCATAGGTACCAAATTACACATCGTTAAAATTATGACATTGTTAAAACGTGCTCGCATTTACTAATGAAATCTAAAATAAGTATCTTGAAAGCTATTTATTCAATAGTGACTTTGATACGTGCTTGGCTTTATAACACCCCAGACAGCTGGAGAACGCTGGTTTTTATGCCTCTTTTCTTTAATAGTTTTGTTAAAATGGTCGATACATTTTCTTGTTCCATGAAATTGAGAGAAATTTATGACCGGTAGAGAGAGAGAGGGAAAGTGTGTGTGTACTCTAAAGGTCGCCCAGAGCATTCTTTGGTGTGCCTCTCTCGGCCCATCATTTATTCAGAAATTATTTAAATAGACATAAATGGGTGCGTATTTAACAACGCCTTAATACTTTTGCGATTGCGCAATGCATTTCTCCAAGGTCCCTTTTTTTTAATAAGGGAATCGATTATATTATACGCGATTTAAATTTAATGTGAATGAATATTTACTAGTAAAAGTGTTGCGCTGAGCTTGAAATCATTGAATTAGTTTTACTTGATGAACATCATCAGTGGCTTTGCATTGTATAATCGAACGACTGAAGGTTGAATGAACTGAAATCAGAGGATATGAACGTGATTTACATTATGAAGATATAGTGGTAATGAAATTCAAGGAAAGGGGTCAAAATATGTTAAGTGCTGTGGTTTTTCTCTAGGGGAATTTATATGCTCGAAATTGAGTTTATCTCCTATGTATTCATTAAGTGGGTTTTTTTTGTATTATGATTATATAATAAAAGATAAAAATACTTGAATTATATCCTCTAACTAATTAAATGATTCCCATTTGCTTTACTGTCTTCTACTTAAAGCATTTTGAAACCTTATAACATAACCTTTCACCTTTAATATTGACAATACTGGCACTTAGTTACTGCTCCGAGTACTCAGTACTGGCCTTCTCTATAAAGGGGCCTGGGGCAAGAAACCATCTGGGGCTCTAAATTTTTTGTAAAGTAAAAAAAAAAAATTACAAACACAAACACATGTTACTGATGCATGCTTACTTGATGCGTGAAGTTCTTGCTATTACATTAATTACTTCAAATTTACATCCCTTTCATTCAAAATCAATTCATGTGAAAGAGTACATTATTTTAGTTCTTGATCATGTTGGGCCCCCTCAATCGCGGGGCCCCGGTGCATAGCATCCGCCGCACCCCCCAGATGGCCGGCCCTGCGAGTACTTCCATACATTCTGTCAGACCTAAATTTCCTTAAATCGTTTTCCGTAAACTGAGTTCTCATTTTTAAATTTTCGAATTTTTCCTAAAATTCAATTACGTTTTATAAATTCTTTTAAATCAACTTGAATACTTTATGAGAAAAATTTGTTTACTGATGATAAAATTTGCTTAGTTTTTAACCCATTTCTAACAGGAAAGAAACTTTAATTTCGTACTAGATAAGCCCTAAATTATCCTTCAGCAGTAATCGGAAACTTCACCATCAAAGCAACAATACTTCGTTTGTACTAAATACTAATGCCTGGTCTGTCACGCCAAAAGGCATCGTATCTTTGGAAAGTCACTAATGCGCATTTGTACAGGAAGTTTCATAAAAGTTCAGCTGCCAGATTTATTTGCTGTGAAAATATCTGCCAATTTGCAACCGCGAGGTATATAAAGCTTGCCGCCTTTAGTTCATAATAAAGGGTAGTTAATATATCGTAATTGTCGAGCAGCTGTGCACAGTGATTCAGTGAATATCATACAATCAAGTATAAGTAAGTGGTACTTACTGTCACTGGTATATTTATTGCAAAAAATGAGATAGACGGTTCATCTCATTATAGCTAGAGTTTGATTAAGTCAATATATCCTGTAGCTATGTTTGTATTTTAATATAGTCATTTTTGCAGCTTGGTTACGTCAGTTATTACTACCAGTTAATTAACATTAGTGTAAATTATAAATTTACTAATTAGTTATTAAATCCATAAAATATTAAGCTTATAGGTCATATAACTCCTTTTTAGTTTATTAAACATCCTAAGCCATTAGCTACAGAAAGTTAAAGTTTGGGATTGTTCTGGCTTGTTCTTACATTTTTTTCAGATGTAGTTGAACCATAAGTTATACCTTTAAGTTAGTTTTAGTAAACATTTTCTCGTAAAGATGTAGCTCCCGTGCGACTAGCTGTAAATTAATAATTATTTAATGATGTACTTTATTTATAAATCCTAATTAGGAAGATGAAGTACAAAACAAAATCCTATCTTCCATAGACCACATGAAGGAGGGTCGATAATTATATTCACTTAGATTGAACTTTTATCATTGTCTCTCTTCATTCTGCGTATCATATCCTAGTTCCCCTCCATTATATTCAACAATAAATAAAAGATGTTCTCTTCCATATTCGATGTCAAGTGACGTCACGACCTCTGTTCCCACGGCCCCCTCTCCCTTTGATGTTATTGATATCCTGTTGCATGGCTGGAAGCGGGGAGAGGGGGGGGGAGTTATCTGGTCACGTGTTTCAATGAAAACATCCCTAAGTTCATATACCCTCTCACCTCTTATCAACTTATAAAAGGAAGGGGAAGGAGAATGAAGCTTTGGGTGGATTTTCATTTTTCGCCTTGCTTAAATATGAAAGAAATATGTATTTCCATTTTATTAACAATTTCTATTAACAATTCTAAAGGCGAATGGATAGGGCCGTAGCTCTGAACCAACTAGTGACAAAGGGGGTGGGAGGTGGGGTGATCGAACAATATTTAATGCCTACCAGATATGCTTTGACAATAGAGTTAGTAAATGCATTTATCTTTGATCTACATTTGTGAATAAGAGAGAAAAATTTATAAATAAATAAATACATAAATAAATAAATAAATAAATAAATAAATAAATAAATAAATAAATAAATATATATATATATATATATATATATATATATATATATATATATATATATATGATCTGAGTTTTATAACCAGTCTAGCCCTCTAAGAAAAATTTATCTATAGTAATTATTTTTTAATTACAAAAACTAGTTAAATCCTGCTCGCATAAATTTTAAATTCTACATGAAGGGTAACAGGATGGGAAATGAATAATAATTTTCTTTGAACAAGATTCTTTATCTTTTGTCCAATAATTAAATTTTCATATTGGTAAAATAATAGCTAAAAAAATTTATTTGCTTCAACTTTTAATACATATTAATAAATCCTATATATTTTATAGCTAAGAGATCACAAGGCTAGGAACAGGTGCTTTCTGTGAAGAATTTCTTGACAGAAGAATGTAGTATCTCGTGCTTCATTAAATTTGACTTCAGTCAAACAATGATAATTATTATGGTAACCTTGAGCGACATGGTTATTGCCACTGCCAAAATTACATATTTAAATGCCCTAGTGGAACAAAAATAAAATTGCATTATGCACAAACATATGAATCATAATTTTATAAATCAAGAAGTTTGTACAAAACTTTTTACACACACATTTTAAAAGGCATTTAATAATAATGCAAAACACTGTGGCTATATTAACTTATACAGATTATTATGGATTTGATACAAAGTAATTAATTTCCATTTTACATAGCTAAACGACACTAAAATGAAAAGTGCTTTATAAATACATGATTTTTAGAAAATTAGTAATACATGACAAGTAATAACATAAACTTCTGATTTTAACTAGATACGCAGATGATTAATATATTATAACAGAAGTATTAAATTTTTTCTAAAGCTAAAATTAATAGCAAAATGCTCCTAAAATTTCTACGCTACTGTTTCCCTAATAGTGTTATTTGAGATATTATAAAAAGAGTAGAGGCATGACACAAATGACTCACTCCTTTCAACAACGTTATATCTCAAAAATCGGCGATTTTTAGTTATGCTCGTTTTCAGAATGCCCTGAAAGAGTAGTATATCCCTGCAAGATCGTCATATCTCACCGCTCATTATTTAGCAGCTAGAGAGCAGAACTGAAATTTACTTTCAATGCATTTCAATGTACTTTTAAACTTTCAAATCACTCTCCTGAAAAATCTTGTTTTTTGAGTTATGACGTTGTTGAAAGGAGTGAGCGAATAATAAACTAAACTCATGGCGCAACAGTCCTTGTGGACTAAAGCTGGTGGTGCCCATCTCCGCTTTCTTGACCGTGGGCTTGGGGTGCCACACAGCATATGTCTCGGTCAGGTGGCCAACCTGACGCGGTAGCCCCAGAGTTAGTTCCCAAGCATGCTTGGTCCTCATTTTATCGACCCACTCAAGGGATGAAAGGGACACATATAATATTTATAACCAAAACTCTTTATGCTGAGTGTCCTAACCTCTAAAATTTTAGGTTAGTAAAGGATAGTTCTTTCCTGAATAGGATTTTTAAAAAAATTTATTGCTTAGTAATATTTTCTGGTCCCGATTCTTCCATAATTTTTCCCAGAGAAACGTTAGAAAACTCCAAATAATAGATCGGTTTCGTAAAATGGTTTTCTAAATAATACATTATTTATTATTCATTAAAGAAATTTGTAATGGCTTTATATATTTTGTAAAGCATAAAGTATGTTCAATTAGTGATCCGAAGCGAAATCACAATAATTTTATACACCTATGAACACTACCATTTTGGCAAAATTTTATTACTTTAATGGAAAATACTAATGCTATATGAAGTAAGGAAAAAACCATCTACTGTTGACAAACAAAAATCAAAAGGAAAAACAACTGCCTTTTCTTGTACAAAAAAAAATCAAAGTTCTCAGTCAAAAGCATCATAGTGATGTATTCCCAGTCGTCTATGATAGACTTACACCTACTCCGACATTTCATAAAGCCCGTGTGACTCGCATACATCCATTTGTGTCGCATATGACTTCCACTTCAGCAAACCTGAGAAAGTAAAACACGGGATACTTGCCCCACTCCATATCATCAAACACTCCTCCCTTTCCCCAATCACTTTTGCGTGGGAAATGTCATCACTAATCCCCCGCCCCCTCAATTTTGATAAAGTATTAGCAGTCGCTTGTTTGCCCTTTTCTCCTCGGGGCCACGTGGCCCCTGTAAGAGTGCCTCCCGCGCGTGGCTCGGTGTTTGTGGTCGATGATTCGCGAAGGGTTTTTCTCATAAAACCGCGGAGGCGTGAATGGATAGTACATTGGTGTTATCGAGCGAGCCGTGGTTCCTTAATGAAAAGCTAATCTGTGATCTGGGGTTTACAACGAGGTGATTATTTTACATTCTGGGGCAGAATAATAGCGTGCCTAGTATAAGATAAGAATTGGATTTTCTCGGGTATTACGATTTCGGAACAAATAAAAATTAAATAAAATAAAAGGCAATGAGACAATTAAAAAAAAAAAACTGAAATTCACTCTTGAATGAAATGTCTGTTAATCACTCTCTGATCAGAAATTATTATACCTTTATAAAGGATTTTTTAAATTAAATTAAATTAAATTAAATTAAATTAATTTTATTTTATTTTTGGTATTGAATGATCATATTTTCTTTAACGCTAGAAAGTCAGCTGCCGTCATTTTGACGGTTTCGCTCATACTATTGAGAGCTATTTCTGTATTTATGTCCTCAGGCTTCTGAAATTTTATGACTTTTTCTATTTTTACGCGAAATATGCACACACATTTACAAAATTATATTCTATAGTAAAGAGGGGGAGAAAATGTGTTGTATTCTTACTAAGACTGAAACCGTCAATTTGACGGCAATATAGAAAACAGGCAGAAGTGTTTAAAATAATATCGGAAAAATGTTAGTTACTTTTCGTCTCTTCCCCCTTTTGCAAATAGCAGAAATATTGGCTGTTCGGAAATATTGGGGATGAAAAATAAGGACTGCACAAACCATACATATATTTTTACGGATAAACCATACCAGGTTGTCAGCTCGGCATACCTACATAAAAATATATTTAAATAATACTAATTTATCATATATTGGTATGAAATAGTTCAAAATTTAAAATATTTAACCATTTAAAAAAATTAAATATTTTAAATTCTTAATTTTATTTTTAACCATCAAAATGACGGCGTTCAGTCTTTTTAGTAAGAAAAAAATTCCCGTCTTTCTAGTGTTAATTTTCGGTATGTTACAAAAGACATTACACTGGTATTTTGCAAAGAGCAGCGGCACTTCAATGAAAAGCTAATCTCTCCTACAGATTTGAAAACAAGGTTATTGTTTTAAGCTTTGGGGAAGATTAAAATCATGCCTAGCTCTTCGGCTCACAAGATTTCTGATTTAAAAAAGGAATAATAAAAGATATTGAGAAATTTTTATTAATTTGACCAGCGCTGAAACAAAGGATTAAGACCTGAAGCGTAGTAGACTAAAGCCGACGTTATTGTGAACCATTAGTCCTAGTATTGAAAATACGAGAAAAATAAAATCTTTCTTCACACATACATATCGTCTTCAGCAGTCACTTACTTAATAAATGAAAGAAAAAGCATGGATCTTCTGGTAGTTTTTTACAAATAATATTCCTGTGGCTTTGCACTGTACTCGAGCAAGTAAAAGGGGCTTATGGCGGCCCTGTGGTACAGCGCGCTGGTTTTCGGTGCTGAGAGTGCTCTGATCGAATCCCAGCCTCGCGCCACGAAAAATGCCTCCGTTTGTGTCGTCCCTTCATAGGGGGTAATGCTGTCCGCCTATATGGTGTACCCATAATAAAATGGACAGTAAAACTGCGGCGTAGTATAGGCGAATGTTTAACGACAAGTGCCTCCGCTTAAAAAAAAAAATAAGAGCAAGTAAAAAAGGTAAAAGTATTAGAACTCGTCAACGTACTGTCTAAAAACATCTATTTGAAAATCTTAGGTACATATATTTTGCAATATAGAATTTTATTTAATAATCCAGTTCCGTATTCATCAGTCACATGTCAAAGCAGAAGACAAAATAGCTATTACATTTAAACAGCATCCCAGTCCCCACCTTTTTCCATGTGTCTTCTTCCAAGTTTTTCTAATTCTCAATCGGGCTAAAATCCGGTAGTATTAGTTTAATAAATTCTTATAAATGGTCCAGCATGGCTGAGTAATATATTCTCAAGAACATTAGAAAGTAATTTCTTCAAAAAATTTAGATGAAGGCACATTCAGAGTAAGGGTTATAAAATATATAGAACATTCCCAGTTTTTCGGCTTATCTGAAATCATCGTTATTGAATTTTTGATTCATTGCAGAATCATTAAAAAATCATTAGCCTCGATGGCTCTTGAATTTAACTGAATCACATTATGAAGGGAAAATCTCCTTACACAGTTCACGTATCTCACTTCTGTCAGCTTCATCTATCCTTGAAAACTGCGCTGTAACTCAAATCTATTTGACTAAACTGGAAAAAATTTTTAGCATTAAATAGAGTGTCATTCAATTATCTAGCATAAGATTATTTACAGAAGAAAAACTAATTTTTAGAGAATAGATACATCAACTATTAAATCTAGTTTCGAAAAAAACTGAATAGACGTACATTATTTTACTTCTAAATTTAATACTTAAGAGTTTGATATTTTTTACAAGCTTCACCACTTAAAAAGCATTAAAACCCCATATAAGATTATATAAAAATAGTTTTACAGAAAATTTTATGTGCTCACTATTTGTGATTGGTTTTGTTTAAAAATTAAAAGTGTAAAATAAGCAAAAAATGTGTCAGCTATGTTAACACAAATAATGTAACTGTCAGAGGCGAGGAAAATGAAAACATAAACTTCTCATTCATTATATTTTGATAGCTTTTTAAGAAGTCAAACTAGTAAAAAAATTTAACACGCTTAGATCTTCTCACTATTTGACTGTATGTCACTCATTTACAGTCAAGTTTATTAGTCAAGTAGAGATGGCTGAAAAAAAGGGATGGTCTGTAAACGGCGAGAGATGAATTTCAAAACTGTTGTACATGTATTACTGTCTCTTTGAAAACAGAGTATTATCGGCTTTTACTCAACAGATTTGGTTGAACGATTCGACAATATAATATTAAGACATATGATAATGAATATCATAAACAATTTCTATTTGTATGTTCATGTAGATGTAAAATTATAATAATAATATACATACATGCATACAAATATATATATATATATATATATATATATATATATATATATATATATATGTGTGTGTGTGTGTGTGTGTGTGTGTGTGTGTGTGTGTCTGTCTGTATATCTATATATGTATGTATGTATATACATCTGAATTTTAACAGATCAAACCTGGAAAAGTCCCAAAAGTTCTGAAAAGGAAAGTAAAATACCATCCAAATAGTAGAAACACCCAGCTTCTTTTCATCAATAATAAAAATAATAATTTCTAAATAATTAATATAGTTTTTATCGGGATCATCTGATGTCTGTATGGACCATTTCTATGGGGGCCCGGTATAAAGAGCTTAAGGAAAAAGAAGTGATTTTTCGATATTTGTTTTTATTGATAAAAAAAAAATATCTTTTGACTTGTATAAAATTCTTGAGTCTATCAATTTTGTATGAAAAAGAACATTTCTTTGTACAAAAGACTCAAGTCGAAATTATAGTTCTGCGATTGGTATAAAAGCCAATAACTTGGTATATTTAAATCACTGTTTTTAACCTAAGCACTATATACCAGGCACCATAGATTTATAAAAGCATTTGTGAATTGTCCATGGAGCCCATCACTCCGAAAGCGTAATGAATAGATGAAGAGCTATGTAATCGAAATTAGTTATCACTATCCATTTTTTGTTCGGGATATAAAGAAGCAGTATAGCCTTACTATACGTTTTCTACAAATTTTATGAAAGTAATTCCAGCAAAATGTCGGGGAAGAATAAAGGTTGTCGAAATTTTATTAGAATTGTATTTAAAGAGTAAAGATATTTTAAGAAACCCGGTTAGGGAAATTTTAAAACTCTGAATTATTCAAAATGCCAATTCATTTTGTTTGTCAAAAATATTCCAAATTCTCTAAAATCTAAGCCATTAGCGATAAAATGCACTTTATACTCGGCTAGTGAAGATCTAAGATTCTTCATGCCCGTGATCTTTAGGGGTCCGGTGTTAAGATTTGGGAGCTCGAGTGTTGGTTTTTTTGTTTGTTTGTTTGTTTGTGCGTAAGTGTGTGTGTGTGTGTACTGGCTCTTAAAGTCCTTGCTCATAAGTACTGTCATTTCTTTAAAAAAAAAAAAAAAAAAAAAAAAAAAACCACACGACCCCCTTTAAAACGCTTTAGAATCTGCAGGTAATAAAAAAGGAAATTTAGCTATTGGAAACCGAACCTTAAATAGCGTATTTTAAAAAACAAGACGAATTCTGCATTCATTCAGATACAAGAAGATTAACACTTTTGCCAAAAGCCATGCCATCTCTAATCATCATTCGTGATTCATAACATTTCTTGGCTGATGATTTGTTCACGACCGTCTTTCCGGTTCTCTGTATCTTTGAATTTAAAGTGGTTAGTTTAGTAATCAAAGCAGTAGTTACAATGTGGAAAAACCTAAGAAAAGCGTTAGTAACCTGATGAAAGCTTTTAGTGGGTTCTCGGGTGCTTTAATTTTCTTTTTTTTTCTGAAGCGTGTTATCATTATTCTCCTCCCCACCTCCCTAGAATAGGAAATGTGATGAAGCTATTGTAATACGCTCTTTTGTTTACTTCCACATACGTGGAAGAGAAGGGTTTTACAATCTTGGAAACTCTTAAAATTTGAAATTGAGCGTCTAGATTATTCGACTCATTCCTAACACGTGATCTGCTACCCAGCCCAATCCTACATCCTACCCTCGCCAATCTCAGAGAGGAAGCCTCAATATATCATGCAAAACTGTTTTGTTCTGATGCCCACCAATAACCCATTCTAAAGCCATTTTAAAGATCCCTTCAATAAATGATGCCATCTGAAAAGCCATTCCAGTACCCATTCGAGTACCTTCAAAACTGGATCTATAATTGCTTCGGTATATATATATATATATATATATATATATATATATATATATATATATATATATATATATATATATATATATGTATACATCTATATTATACATATATATGTATACATACCCACACAACACACCGATCTCTATTAGACGTCTATAATACCTCACCTCATAAAAACGCGTATCTCTATAAGACGTCGAAAAATATCTACATCACGTCGAATGGAGCTCTATAGGAGCTCCGAGGTGTGCTCTCTTTGAGATCCATTAGACATCTACGATTTCTAAGCGGTGCTCTATAGGACGTCTATAAGAGCGAGAATTTCGATGTGGAGGGTACGCGATTTAGATATTTTAGACCTCTAAAGGACGTTCCCCTCCAAAATATTGTATTTTGGATCTTAATTTCTTAATAATAAATTAAGCTTAATTTATTTCGAACAATTTGCATTCTAATAGGACATTTTTATGCAAAAATAATTGCTACAGAGATTCTAAAACTAAAAGTAAATTTATGGAAGTATAACAAAGAGTATAAAAATAATATTGTCTACTACTTTTATACTCTTTGTTATACTTCCATAAATTTACTTTTAGTTTTAGAATCTCTGTAACAATTATTTTTGCATAAAAATGTCCTATTAGAATGCAAATTGTTCAAAATAAATTAATCTTAATATATTATAATAAATTAAGCTTAATGTATTATTACTTATTAAGTAATTATTACTTAATAAGTAATAATACATTTACCACTATTGTTTTTATAATCTTTTGTTATACTTCCATAAATTTACTTTTAGTTTTAGAATCTCTGTAGCAATTATTTTTGCATGAAAATGTCCTATTAGAATGCAAATTGTTCAAAATATATTAAGCTCAATAATTTTTCTAAATTTATTAAGAAATTTAGGTCCAAAATACAAGGTAAATATTAATATTTACCACTACTTTTGATGTTATTACGATGACAATTATCATACATTATAACTGCCAAAAATAGCGATATATATTATTACATAAATAATATTATTACTTAAATAATATTATTACTAATTTTTAATGTAAAAATATTTAAAAATAATTATAATATTAAATATTATAATAATAAAACTAATATTTTTACATTAAATCTAAATAATGTAAAAAGATTTAGTTTTAATGTAAAAATATTTTTACATTAAAACTTGGTATTAATGCATTCTGAAATTTAAGAAAAAAAGAAAATTAACCAAAATGCTAATTTTTCAATTGAAAAACTGAACTATTATAAGTGCATATATATTTTTTTAATGTAATTGTTCTAATTAATAAATATACATTTCACAATTAAAACATAATTTGAATATTGAATTACCGTTTAAATTTGCTTGAAGACTAGTTTCTTCCTTTTTAATAGCTATTGTGATTAAGACTTATTTATTCGTCATAGGTTTTTGACAGTTTAAACCATTTTTGATGCTTGTAATGTCAAAAACCCAACCCTGAAACAGTATACTGGTTGAATATATAGATATCTCATATCTCTTTCCTTTTTCAGCCATCATTACTTATAAAAGTAACTTTAGTAGGACATAAAAAATTAAGTTTCAAAAAGTATATCTATAAAAATCATAATTTATTTTTATAAAAACATTTCTGCTTCAGTTGCATTTTCATTAAAAATTTCTTCTTCAATAATTAATCCAGAATTGTTTGTGTTCACATTTTTTAACATAAATATATTTTTAATACTGCAAGAAAGAAAGAAAGAAAAAATGTTTTAATTAAAGGCTTTATTGAATACAAAATCATAAAATTTCCCCCACACAATTTTCTTTTTGTTTTGAACTCCTAGCATTTGCATGCCTTAACCAGTCTTTGACGACGGTTTCAATTTCTGAGTCAGTCACCTGCTTGTACAATGGATTTCTCCTAGCTGCACCTAGAAGTACAATAAATAAATTTTTAATTCGTTAGAAAATATCACTAGGTTTACCTTAATATCGTTCACATTTTGTGAGATGGGTTTTAACTTAATGCATACTCGTAATATGCACACATTTAATATAACTAAAATATTACATACATATATATATATATATATATATATATATATATATATATATATATATATATATATATATATATATATATATATATATATATATATATATATATATATATATATATATATATATATATAATATTAATCTAAAAATGAAACATAATTTTAGGTATAAATAAAAATAGCTAAACTCAAAGGATGAATAGACATATATTAATGAAATAATAAAGAAAAAATTTGAATAATTGCTTACTAAATATAAGATGAGAGATTTTTAAGTTGCAGAAAGCTTTTTCTTTTGCGCCCAACCAGCTAAATTTTGTTGCTAATTCATTCGTTAGTATTTTTGACAGCATCCGCTGTACCTTGTTTCCCAGACTTACGCCACTAGGCTGAGTAATTACTTCATACTAAAAAAAAAATTTAAACTTAGAATATAAATATGAATTCACAAAACATACACAATATATTTACTAGAATATATTTCATAACATTCAAAAACTTGTTTATTAAAATGAACAATTAATGTTAATTCTATACCATAAACTTTTTCTATGAACTCGAATAGGAAAATATTTCTGATCTACAATTTCACTGTTATTTCAGTAAATTTCTCTTCAGGCAATCTTTTAATTTTGTGAGTGTGTATTTTATATTAAGTCTGCTCTAAAATATTTATCTTACTAAAGAGTAATAATAAAATAATATACTATCCAACAGTTCTTTGGTGTCATTATTGTGTAGCTCCTGCTCAAGCTTTGAAAGATACTCCATCGTTTGATCCGGTTCAGATTTTTGGGCAATTAATGCGGTTTTCATTTCTTTCAACTTACATTTTCTTAAATTGCTGTTAGGAGGATATTCAGTATCATATTTCTTATTAACTGTTGTGAAATGTTGTTTGGTTGATTATTTGTATTTGATTCGGTTCAGATCCTGTGGGTTCGAGTACCACTGTTGGCATGGATGTTTGTAGCCGTTCGGAATCGGCTTTAAACTGTAGGTCCCGGTCTAATTAGCCCTCGTGTAGCAAAAAGTTGACCGTAGCGCTCCAAACCAAATCAAATCAAACCTCCATCGTTTGAAGAGGCAGTTTTATCGCCTCTTTAGCCATTTTAGCTTCATTAATGTCTATCTGGGGTAATGCCTTGTAACCATCATCCTTCTCTTTAAAATAAGACCCAATATCAAGGCTTTCACCATCAAAATGTGTAAGTGGAACCACTCTGGAACTTAACAGCAATTCTAATTTAATACAATACTGTACCCTTAGTTTTTTTCACACTCTAATAGTTGTCTGATTTTTTTTTATTCAGCCAGTTATTTCTTATATTTTAAAAATTATGCACAGAATTTATTAAAAAGAATAGTGGCCTACCTTTATCTGTTGGGTGAGGACTCGGGAATGAAATGTCTAAAAAATTATTTCTTCTATCTATAAAATACAATACCACTATTAATGGCCGCAATTGTTCAGACATTTCTTTAGTTTAATAGTTATATGTATATACAGAAAATACATTAACTGTAGGTATTAATTTGGTTGATTATTTGTATAGTTTTCGGTTTTATCTAATTGTTGACCACTGACCAGGAATATTTTCACCTCATAAGACGAAGAGCGTATCACCTGAACTGCTCTTCGTAATGTGCCGATGCCGGCATGTTAATGCGTGACGTTGGTCATAAGCTACGGAGAGGGCAGTGAGATAGATTCGTTGAGTTTGGAATACGTTTATATACAGAACTTTTATTTATCAGAAGTTGTGCATGAACTAACAAGTGGTTTCATCCAGGTATAAAAATATTGTTCTAGTTATGTTAGTCATTATTATATACTAGCAATTACTTTGTAGTTATCCTAATCATGTCAGCACAGGAACCAAAGAAAAAACGTGTATACAACTATAATTTTCCTGAAAAATGAGAAAAGAAATATTTTTTTATACATTTTAAGAAGAAATGTATTTGTCTGATGTGTGGTTCAACAGTTACTGTTGGGAAAAAATGCAACATAGAACGACATTTCACAACAGTTCATAAAAAATATGATACTGAATATCCTCCTAACAGCAATTTAAGAAAATGTAAATTGAATGAAATGAAAACCGCATTAATTGCCCAACAATCTTTGTTTACCAGGTCCGTGAATAAATCAAAAGCTGCTACTATTGCATCGTTTAAGATTGCACATATACTTGCAATGCACAAAAAACCTTTTAAGGATGGTAACATAATTAAAGAATTAATGCATGCTGCATCAGAGAT
This sequence comes from Dolomedes plantarius, assembly GCA_907164885.2. Classification (NCBI taxonomy): domain Eukaryota; kingdom Metazoa; phylum Arthropoda; class Arachnida; order Araneae; family Dolomedidae; genus Dolomedes; species Dolomedes plantarius. The sequence continues at coordinate 119,898,205 of OU015497.1, read as the reverse complement.
ATTATTTCAAGAATTGAAAAATAAGAATGAAATTATGTTAGCTATCCAGGAAGTTCAATTATCCAGAAATCCAGTAACTCGTAGAATAGAAGCAATATCTGTGAATATCAGAGAACAATTGAAAGATGATTTACAAAAATGTGTTTTTCTAAGTTTACAGGTGATGAATCAACAGATATCTGTAATGTAGCTCAAATAAATATTTTTATAAGGATGGTTTTCAAAGATTGCTCAGCAAAGGAAGATATACTGTCAGTTTTGCCATTAAAAGGGAATACACGTGGGTACGATATATACCAAGCTATTAAAAATCATATTACAAAATTTAATCTTCCGCTTCAATTAATACTTTAATGTTACATTGTGAAATAAGGTCGCTTAGTAAGGGAAAAGTCTTCGAACGATTTTTAGAGCTTCTTCCAGAGATAAAACAGTTTGTAGAGTCTAAATTAAAGCAAACAAATCATGAATAATGCATTAATATAATTGAAAATATAATGATAATAAGTAAACTAAAATATAAATTATACAACAAGGACCTGCAACTAACAACACAATATATTTACTAGAATATATTTTGTAACATTCAAACACTTTTCTATTAAAATTAACAATTAATGTTACTTCTATACCATAAAATTTTTCTATGAACTCTAATAGGAGGAAAATATTGCTGATATACAATTTCACTGATCAAATACTCTATTTCTCAATTCAAATACTCTATTTACTAGCTGTGGTAAAGATTTATCAGCTTTTCTTAACAATTTCTTAATTTAACATTATAGTTTGTTATATAGTGCTTCGGGTATAGTAAAATAAGAGGAATTTATATTTTGAGAAAACTGCAAAAATAACTTTTACCTTACTTTTTTGCATTATAAACAACAAATTACACATTAAAATGCTCCCGTTTTGTAAAATTCCCCTTCTTTACTTTCCAAAACAGTAATTTTTTGTCTTTCTAGCAGCTCTCAGGAATTTCCTGCGTGTCTTTGATTTCATTTGACTCTGAAGTATTGAGTTATGAATTCTAAGACTATCCAAATTATATTATTCGTGCTATTCGTTCGGGTTATTCGTGCTTGAAGCACAGTGAAAAAGTGCAGCTATGACATTTTGTTGCATTCCCTTTAAATTTCCTACAGTACTTCGTACCATAGTAATTCTGTAGGCGATCAATGAATGTATCGCTTACTTTTCCTTTTCATGAAAAACCTTTAGTTTTCGTTTTTAATTTTCTTAGACGTGAGGCAACTATTTTCTGGGCATGTCTAATACATTCCCTTTTAGTTATGCTATTGTCTCCATACATTGTCCTTTGACATTAAAAAAACCCTTCGAGTCACCGTCCCCATAATATCCTGTGTATTGCAATTTGCATATTTCCTTTGAGCGCCCAAATATTCGTAATGCACCCACAATTTTCCTCTTTAAAGCAGAGCCTTGAAAATTATATTAACATATATGGTCAGCTTTTAATGGTTCAAACTCTAAATTTTTAGGTAGTCTTTCCAATTTTTTACATGTCGGACAGTAGGAAGATAAAATTTCTATGTCCAGAACTTTACCGGTATCAATGGAAATAGCAGCAACACACCCATTCAGAGACGTGTAGCCTCTGCGTTCCCCTGTGCCATCCACAGAAACCCCACATTCCAGCATTCCAGATTCATGATTTTGTTTCTGCTCAAGATCATTTGCAGCCTTTTTTCATCATATGTTCTGCAACATCTGCAACAACTTTTGAAAGTTTCCCTTCCAAAGCTTTGTATGCTGTTTTAGACAGTGCATGTAAATTCAACGTTGAACATAATTTATATGCTGAAGCAAATCCTTTACCAATCTAGTGCATGCCATACACTAGCCTGGTATTTATTTCAAAAGAATTTCCATTTTTTTTTTTTTTTTGAAGATGCAAAACCTTTATGGAAGTCACAGTTTTTACACTGAATATTAAATTGTGCGCACAGCCCATATCTTGATTCCTCACATAATGTTTGTTTATCTGCAAAACAGTTTGGACAGCAGAGTTCAGATATTATATTTAAAAGAATTCCAATATCTAAAATTATAAAACCACTCATTGAACCCCAGTTTTCATTTATTGATATAGAACTAGCCGTCTGTAGCTTTGAAAAACTGGCAGAAATTTTTTTATCGCCAACAGATGCAGCATTATGCATTTCACTTTCAACAGGACTATTATTTATTTGTAAATTTATTACCATAAAACTTACGTTTGCGTTTTCTAGAAGTACTTTTTGGCATTTTCGTTGAAAAAAAACTAAAAATATCGAGAAAAATAAATGGATTTAGTGACTTTCAAATGATTAGATCAAATGCAAACTCGTGCGTAAACAATGATTTGGAATGCACAGTTCAATGCCAAATTCTAAAACAAAATTCGGTAAATAACGTTGCCAGATGTAATTCTTAATATTATTAAGATGCTTAAAAAACTATTTTTGTGTTTTTATGTGCGTATATAATCAGTTTTCCTAACAAAATCATGAAAAACAGCAATGTAAACAAACATTTTTGCTTACTTCCGGTTTCAGAAACGCACTTTCAGTTGTAAAATTTCACAGCCAAGCAATATTAAAATATCTAGAACTTGGGTTCTAGACTAGCTAGAAACAAAATTCAAACAGATTTTGAAAGTAAAAGATTGGGCATTCATAAAATAGCAAAAATAAAAAATCGATATTTTGACAGAAATTGACGTTTCAAAGGTGTTCTTACACCTTAAGCATAAATTATTTAAGAATCAACACTTATTAAAACAAATAAAGGAAGTAGATATAAACTTGTTGAGCAAGGATATCCGCAATATTCCGTTGTGATTATAGATCCAAATGAAGAATTCAGGTGCACTCGGTAACAAATAACACAGCAGCAGTGTAGTTTGTTCAACAGGCTATATAGATGGCGCTTTTGGACGGAGCTGGTCTAAAAGAACTCCATAGGATGTCTATATCAGTATCTTTTATAGACGTCGACCATAGAGACTTCATATATTAGAGATCGAAACTTAGAGGACTTATAGATGTATATAATACGTCTTAGATCTCTAATAGACGTCGAAATGAAGTACGACTATTAGACATCTATTTCTTTCATCTTATAGAGTTCTATAGTACGTCCTGGATGTCATGGATGAATTTCGAGCTCTAATAGACGACCATTAGCTCTGTGTGGTTGTGTGGGTATATATGTATAAATATATATATATATATATATATATATATATATATATATATATATATATATATATATATAACATATGTATATGTATATATATGTATATATATAATATATATATAATATATATGTATATATATATATATATATATATATATATATATATATATATATATATATATATATATATATATATATATATATATATATATATATATGTGTGTGTGTGTGTGTGTGTGTGTGTGTGTGTGTTTGTTTTGATCATATTTTGAAGTCTCTTTGAAGTTGTAATTTCTATTAACTATACCTTAAAATTTCTTTATAACCTACGAACTTATATTCATAAATAAACCTATGTAAGCTAAAACTGGAATGATGTATGAGGTTAAAATGTGCATTTGAGAAGGAACAACAGATGTAGTATGAAAGGTAAATAGTAAACCGCATATAAATAAAAAACATCGATAATTCCAATGAAACACATTATTTTCCTGAACAAAAGAAACCTATTATGTTTGGAATCAAACACAAAAAGCTTATACATTTTATTTAATTTGTTTTACATTTGTGTTACTGTCATTAATAATTTAAATTTTGACTAGAAACTAGAGTCAACGTTTTAGAAACACCAGTCCCTTTTAGGTTCGAGGCACATAATACATATTTTCTGAAATTCACATCCTTGGGAGAGGAGTTTTTCAGAGCTGTGGTAGTGTGCGTTGCATAAATTCTTTATGCTGTGGAGAAGTATAAAAAAGATCGGTTTTCTATTAACTGGTTATATATATTGAATCCAGCGAATACTCTGTATACAGTGTCAATGCCTATTGTGCAGTTTGTTCAAGTACAGCTCTTATGTACAGCTGCCTTCTATTAGTATTTTCATAGCGAACCGCAAAGGTTTTGATGTGGGAAGTGAACTAATACTAAATATTAGGGGCCGTATAAAATTTATTCGGGTTCTGACTTGTTCCTCAGAAATGGTTCAAATTCAGTTTTGCAAGAAATATTGTTGAAATCTCTTTGTAAAATATAACATTTTCTCCCTATTATTTTACTCGTTATTGTCTTCTTTTAAAACTTTTATACCATTAATTTTAGAAACAAAAATATTGGAAATTAAAGCTCAAAAACGCTCTAATAACAAGTGTTTTATTAATTGTAATGACCATAAATATCCTCATTTTTTTTCACAGTTTGAAACATTGAGATACGGGAGTTGTTTTTACTTTTAATACTAGAAAGCACTTCATAATCATGCGTGAATGAAAAATTATTGTCTTGAAAATTCCTGTCAACAGATGTTTCAATTAAATGATGAAGTATGATTTGAGTTAAAGTCACCTCAAAATTGAAAAATCTCGTGCTAGGTATTTACCGAGATATATTAAATGTAAATAATTCAGTGTTAATTTTTTTCCCGATTTAAATACGGACTAATTGCATTTACATACCATGACGCATGGGAGTCAAAACAAAAATTATTTCAGGCGAGAACGCTGGTTAGCATGATCATAAAGAGCATTTGTGATAGATTACAAGAAAATAGTTTGAAAAAAACTTAAAGGATAATTTTTTAAATAATATTTTTATTTAAAAAATTGTTTTTCATTTAATTTATTTCAGTTCTTGAAAGCTGCTTTCATTGCCGGACATTCACTAAGCTTTTTTTTTTTCTTATTTACACGTCTTTTTGATCACGAACATTTCATGAGAATTATTTTATGGTAAAAGCAGTTCCTGGCGATACTTCGTTAATCAGATCAGTTTCTTTTTATGCATTCACACTTTTACTATTCGAACAGCAAGGAAGGTCTTTATTAAATGATACTTCCTTGCATCGCCGGGAGGATCAGGTGGTACAAATCGACGTATTGATTTGAATACCCGGGTTTGAACCGGGCAGATGGATGTTATAGTGGCATTCGACAGTTGAAATTGCAATAATAATCCGTTAAGTGGCACGTGGAAAAAAAATTGAGAAAAAGAAAGGAAGCAAATAAAAATGCGTACAAACCAACGGCTTGGGTCTTTGCTTTCTAAAACAGCAAAGGAATATTTGAGGGTAGTCATTAAAAATAACTCTTCTAGACATCGTTGATGTGGGTCAAGTGGTAAAATAGTGGCCTTGAAGTTTGGAGAAAGGGTCAAAGCAATGGTCCTGGCAGACCATTGTAAAAAGCTTTTTAAAAGAATATGGCTGAAATTTCCTTTTACATGAGTATTTAAATAAAGCATTTCTACTGACTTCTTGATTTCATTCCAATTAAAATCAAAATTTTTCTGCGTCAAACATTTTCCGTTCCATCAGATATAGGCTTAGAGTAAGGTGGAGTTACCTCATGGGAACTTCTGCCTTTTTAAAGGGGATTTTTAAAAGAGGAAGATAAAATGCAGTTGCTAGGCATCCTCACCTTCAGTAAAGCATCTTAATCACACCGGCAGCAATTCAAAGATCTACATCACAGCTTCATTAAGATGGTTCAGCCATCGTGAAGTTTGCGTTTCGGCTTGTTCGGCCTGATAAATCTGAAACCCAAACTCTGTTGTTGGATCTCCAAGTTTGCCTTCGGTTTCTTCAAACCGACCCCCCACAGAGCAAACTATGAATCCTCACACTCTGCATACGGATAAAGATCGAGAGATCCTGTGAGGGTGCGAAGGCTAACACAAACAGAGGGAAAACCCATATGCCACAGAGGACTCAAAGAATGGTAGACCTGCCACCCCGTATAATATCGAGACAGGCCTTCCCATTGTATTTCAAATGTTGGACATATGTCCCGCTGGTCTTTTTTTTTTTTTTTCATAAAAAAGGAAAGCAAGCGGCCCGACAAATTATTCCCAGTCTTTCTGAAGGGCTCATACATGAATTGGGGGGATATCATATCCTCGGATGTTTTCATGAAAGATATTTTTTGTACAGTTTTGTAAGGAGTAAAGCTATTCGCTACGCTTCGTGATTTTTCTGACACCCTATGGGATGGGTGCAAACTTGCTTATCGGATGTCACGTTTATCAGGCTTTGGAAAATATTTTAAAACTTAAAGGAAATACTTACTCAACTTGCGTCATGACTTTTATGATAAGGGAATGAGAGGTAGGCATTATTTCTGAATATGTCATCCGTGACTTTATTCTAATAACTAAAGCGATAATTTGATTATTGAGCAAGCTTAGTCAAATCTCGATTACCAAGGATTTCATTATTTGCTAGTTCTCCTCAGTTATTAAATAAAAGTTATTCTATGAGTTTAGAAAACCAGCAGTTGGCATACCCTATAAATAAAATGTAAAGAAGAATTAAAAATATACCTATCTGGAATACCAGTGTACTTTATCTTGGATTTTGTTACACTCCGTGTGAAATATCTCGCATTTCGCCCCCCCCCTAAAGTCACCTTAAAGTCTACAAAATTAATAAGACACAATTTAATTTATGAAATATATTGTTGCAGTAAACTGAATTGTTTGTATTTTTTTAAAGATGGAAACGTTTCACAGTATAAAGAGTTGAAGTTTGGAGCCTTGGAATATTCTGTTTTTTTTCCCTCTACTTTACACACATTAATCTACATAAGATTAAATGATAAAATTAGTATAACTTGTACATTAAATGATATAAAAATTCAATATAAAGTATTATTAAGAATTTAAAAATTAAATTTGAAATATTATTAAGAAGTTCAAGTTCAGGCTACAAAAAGCATTCAAATAAACATTTTAAAGGTGTGTTTCAAGCAAGACAGGAACTTTTATAAGTATCGTATAATGATTCGTTTTCTGGCCCTAAAATTACGCAAATTTATTTTTATTATTATTTTGCCTAATAACCAGGCTAGTTGGAGAACTTAACCCACTACTGCTGCTTATCATCAAGGTGTGCTGACCAATGCACCAAATAGTCAAGTCATAATCTCTCCTTTTGAGACTAACATTCTCCGCAGACTGAGATCGGCCCGGGTAACCTCTATCCCATTCTCAAAATTCTTCAATTTTTTTTTAGCAAGGAGTGATTATAACAACTATATCTTTCTAAAACTACTATTATATTATTCATTTCATTTCGAAAACGTCTAACTTGGGTATAGTGTTTAACCCGTTCTTCCAGCTTACCGGAAAGGTGTGTTGACCTTCATCCAGGAAGCCAGACCATTATCTCTTATGAACTTCGCAACTTACTGTTTATATCATTATAAGACAGCATATGATTCCTGAACTTATCATAATTATCTATGTTATTTCTAGCATTATAAAGATCATGAAGAAACGGTAATATCTAAGGAAGCTTTTAATGGAACATTTCTTTTCCTCTTGAGAAGGTATATAAACGATCATAAATGAGAAAATAAAGGTTTGAAGTTTTATTTGAATTTGTCTATAATGCCTCCATTTGCGAATAGTTATACTCGCCGACTATCTCGATCTTTCGGAACAAATGTCTGATAAGCATCAGATCCATCTGTCGATCAAACTGTAATCCATTCGATCAGGAAAACCCCATTTATGCCTCTCGAAATCCTCCCAGCGATCCCTGCTTCGTGCATTTTCAATTCCTATAGTTGCGAAAAAGCTGCCAAAGTTATAGGCTTACACTAGCAACTGCTGTCAGAGCAACAAAGGTTGCCTACTGACTAGCAGTTATTGGATCAGTATAAGACTTCCTAATTCACTTTCACGCCGTATCGGGAATACGGAGCCCTTTGTTGGGGGAAAGGGTCGAACAAATAGGTTATGGCTCGCATATTGGCATTGTTGGCCCTCTGGCAGGCGAGCCTTATTGTTGGGGCGCCCCTTTCACAGCAGTTCTACAATGATTTTTGGATATACAGAAAATAGGTAGACGCTGTTTTTCGACCAGAGTCTATACCGTAGCCAATTTTATTATTGATGTTATGGGAGGTAATTTTTTTTATCGTGTATATTTTTTTCACCTCTAAGGAAATTTGAGTGAGAATATTCACGGGTCTTGGGTAAAAAGAGGAGAGTAAAGTAAAGATATGTGTTACTTCCTGCATTACGCACAGATAGGTATCGCTAAAGTCATTTGACTCCGATTTCTTTTTTTATTTTTATTTCATTCACTCTTTTTTTTTTTTCTTCGAACGGAACTTGTAGGAAAAGACAGCTTATGCTCTGCTAAAGGCGCTCCATATAATTTTTATAATTGTCACTTTTTAAAGGAATTTGTTCCCCGCACAACCAATTTTTCTTCGACAGAGAGAATTTGACACTAAAGAAAGAAAGGAGGATTTTTTTTTTCGGGAATCTGTTGTTATAAATTAATGGCTTGGTCTGAAAGCAAATAATTAGTGCTAGAAAAAAATTCATTAATTATAAATTATTACATTATATAAAACATTGTCCTCTTTAATATATCAGTCTGAGCTGTCAAAAACAAAACAAAACATTGAATTTGTAACGACATCATATCGTAACGCCAAGCTGCTTTCACTTCCAAGTATTTAGGTACAGAGAAGGTCCTTTTTACTCCGTCTCTGTTTTGCGTACTTCTTAGATAGCAAACACATTTTAAATATCTTATGCCTTCACAGTGTCAGACCCCGAAAATGTATTTTCGGGAGTGGTGACTAAAAGCATAATTTCAATGCCCAAAAGTGTATTTCCAGTGACTAAGTGGGGTTTTGGTATGTTTCTGTAATCTTTCATTACACGCGATCTGAAAAGACTGGATCTTAAGGTTAAGGGTGAACAGTTACACGTACCTGCTCCAACCATGAGACTCAAACTTGCAAACAGTAGTACTGAATACCAGTGCCCTAACCATTTAGCTATCATCTCGCCCCATATTATATTTTAGCTTAATTTTCTAATTCCGGTAATTTTCACTTAAGACCCTCGGCCAGCTATCACGTTTCAATCTTCAAGCGTTTGCCGAAATCTATTTTGGGGTGTTACACATTTTATTTTTCAAATTAGAAAGCTTTATTTTTTTATATTATTAATTTTTACGATGAAAAATTAAAGTAAGGCTCTAAAATCTATACTAGGTACACCCAAAGCTACTAAAGGTTACTTCAACTTCAATTATCTATAATGTCTGCAATCTGACCTAAGTTTTAAGATTTTTTAAAAGACGTTGTAGTCAAAAAAGTTTTTTGGGTAAATTTCATGAACACGTCATAATAAAAAAATGGGTGTATTTTACATGTGGATCTCAAAGTTGCATCGTATGCATTTGCATAGATTCTTCTTAATAATTCTAAGTGTCATTTGTTTAAGGATTGAAATTAAAGTGAGAGATTTTAAACTTCTAATATCAGACTGAGGGAAAATAGAGAAGATCTGACTGGTTTTCGGTGCTGAGGGTGCTCAGATCGAGTCCCAGCGTTGCGCCACGAAAAATGCCTCCGTTCGTGTCGTCCCTTCATAGGGGGTAATGCTGTCCGCCTATATGGTGCCCCCACAATAAAATGGACAGTAAAACTGCGGCGTAGTAAGGGCCAATGTTTGAAATACAAGTGCCTCCGCATTGGATAAAAAAAAAAAAAAAAAAAAAAAAAAAAAAAAAAAAAGAAGATCTGAGAGAATGTCTACAGATATTTTATGTTTACCTTTTTATGACTTTTAAAATTCTGTCTTTACAAACTCTCGACGTTATCTATTCAAACATGTAAATGTGATGAATGAATAGAAAGTGTTTATAATGTATGCAAATCTTCCCAACAATTACCGGATATAGCAAATGAGAAGAAACATTCGTAAAAAAGATAAATAAAAGAGAATCGTTTAAAACTACTTATTTTTCTCTCCATGTTGTAGGTTTATAGTCACAACCTAGGTGCTTTTTTGGATCCTTGATTTTTTACCTACTAGTAAGATCAGATCTCATCAACTGTGATTCAGTAAAATATGGGCTCTTAATGCCCATACAAGGATGTATATTAAGAATGTACATACCCAGACAAATGAAGCTTTTTGTATATTTTGGAGGTTAGGTCATCTTGTGCCGCAGATTATGACTTAAAAGAAAATAGATAGCTAAGAAAACAAACGGATAAGCCAGAAATTCCTTCAGGTGGAACATGCAAAACTCAAATAACGCAAAATGACTTTTTGTCGATCGTTAACAATATCTCCCATATATCCTTGCTGCAGGTAAGTCCCAAAAAATAACTATTATTTCATATTTTCAGCTTTCTCGTTTACAAATGAGAAAAAACTCCTTCAGGTGGAACACAAAAAATTCAAATAACGCGAAATGACTTATGTCGATCGTCACCATGATCACTTATTTTCTTGCCCCCAGGAAAGTCTTAAAAAACAACTCGTATTTGATATTCTCAGCTTCCTCGTTAAGAAATATTGCTAGTGGTTTGACTTTGACTTTGTTTAATATAATGGCATAACGTTGCTTATGAATGATTTTTTTTAGTTCCCCCCCCCCATTCAATTTTTCTAGTAGATATAACTTTCTCTGTTTTATATAGAAGTAATTAATAATGTATATCAAATTAAGTAATATTTAAAGTTAAAAAATATATAAATTTACGGTACAAAGTAGTTTAAATATTGTGTAATAATTCTTCATAGAACAATTACCTAATTAACACACCACGTAACTAAAAAAAAATACGATTTTGGTATTTTCATGTTGTTACATTGGTTTATGGCCCCTGCACAACTCTGTCAAACCTCATAACTCAAAAATGTTAAATCGTTAAAAAAAAAAGTGAAAAACAACACATACTACGTAGCTCCTTAACTTAACTGTCGCAAACGTTGTAGCTCAACTTTAATTATGAAGATGTTGAATTAACATAACATTGTGGACTATATTGCTCAGAATTCTTTAACATTTATTTTTAAGAATAAATTATAATAATTTATCTTTTCACTGTCGAATAAATCAGTTTTTTGTTCGTCCTTAAAAAGTGAGTTACGTGATTTGTTAATTAGGACAACGATATACTGAATAGTAATGTTTTATCGTGCCTTACCGAGCCTGAATAGGAAGTTTCAAAATTTTAAACTGTATTCAAGGATCATAGCGATGTCATTCGCGGAAGAAAAAAAATCCCTTGATTTTTAATTGCATGTAGTCATTCAAAACAGCAATAGTTTTAAGGATTATTTAAATATTTTAGCCCCATGTGTCTTCGTACTTTCTATAATTTTATTTTAAAAAATCCCATATGCCGCAATAATTTAAATTCTGCGGAATATATGCAAGAGGATTTTTTAAAAAAATCTGTACAGCCATCTTTTTTTTTTTTTGTTTCTTCGATTATGAGTTTTGAAAACTAAGAAAATTTGAGGGACGTGGAAGTTCTGATATTTTAGTGATATCATTTTATACTTACTTGCAATCACTTAAAAAGAATTCCCATAGATTAATTGTCTAAATTATACAGAATACACGTTTGAGGATATTAAAACAATATAGTTATATCGCTACTTTTTCTGGATATTAAAATTTTGAGAGGCATAAAAACTTTTGAAACATCGAAATTTTAATATTTTAAAGTATTCAATATCTTATTACTTACAATCTTTTTACAGATAATTCCTTACTCCTTAGTTATCTCGTAGTATATAAAACATCAATTAGGGGTTATATATAAATATACACCTAATTCTGTTTTTGCACGAACCTTTTTTACGCGAATTTGATTTAACACGAATTCAAAAAAATATTTCATTCTCTTTTTACGCGAGTCATTTTGATTTAACACGAGCGGTCCAATCCAATTTCTCAAAATTTTTTTTGGGTCTAAATTCTAAGAAAACAAAATTTTATTTGTAGCGTATTATTTTTGACGATAGTGTATCCAGTTCTGTTTTGATTCAAAAATTCAGTTCGCAGAAAACATTTTCTTATTTTTTTCTATCAAAAAATGGAGAAAGTAAAAGAAAATGATCCTGTTCTAAAGGCAGATTTAATAAAGGAAAGTCTGGAACTAGCCAAAACATTGGGTAATCATTTTGTCAAACACGACCCTAATGAGGATCGCGCTGGGAAGTTTCAACGTGAACTAAAGTTGTCGACAGCCTCTTACAGAGAACGCCCTAACCAAAACACGAACACAACGGTTAATAACTGAATTCGTTCTTAAAACCGGTGAATCATCAGCACCAGGGGGGACTCGTGCTGATTTTGCTCGAGACATCACAGAAAGAATTTCATTAATAGAGGAAGATGACGATGTCCACAGCATTTCTAGTGATAGCAGTGATATTCCAATCGTACGCAAACGTATTAGCCGATTATTGTCAGAAAGTAAAAATGAATTTAAAAAAATTTATGTGCAAAACAGATATTTTTGTTGTTGTTCCTGACAATTTTTTTTCATTTTCATTACATATTATTACAGTTGTATTTTGTTGAAATAAAATAATAAGCTTAAAACGAACATGTTCATATGGTTTTAAAATTATTTTTACTGATTTTTTAGACCCGGAACAAATCTTATTTTCTTCCATTGATACAATGTTTTTTTACACGAATTTTTTTTTTTACACGTAATCTTCAGGAACGCATCTATCGCGTAAAAACAGAATTAGTATATATATATATATATATATATATACCGGGTGGCCATAATTAAACTGACAGTGCTCACAGTGTTCTGTAGCGCGATCTATTTGCGAGAATGACGCCACATTTTGTAGGAAGATTAAACAAGACGGGGGACGAAGGATTCCGCGAAAAAATAAATTAGTTCCAAAGTCACCGCTAGGGGTATATTTGGCGCTGTGTAATAGAAAATAGAGTGTTAACAAATGCAAATTAATACGGAATAAAATTACCTTTTATTATGCACATTTTCTTATTTAGTTCAAGTGCAATATGGCAACACTTTTAAAAAAGCGTAAAATCTACATAAACACCGATAAAGTCTCGTGATCTGCAATATCACGTACGCTGAGCAGAAGAAGAAGTTCTTTATTCAAATTTCACGTTACATCCATTGGCACAGTGCCAGCTGCTTGGGTTTTAAAAGGCAATGTGTTACGTTTCGAATCAATCGGATTGAAAGTTTATGTGCAATGTCTCCTTTTTTTAGTCGAGCGTGCGTTACTGGTCAAATTCTTTTACCTCAACCAGTGCAACGCGTCAGCCGCTCTCCGTGCTTTTAGAACGCACAGAAAAATGCGTAAAGGTAACGGTCCTGTGTCAGTTAATGGGCTAAAATCAATGGTTGCGACGTTTGAGAAAACAGGTTCTCTGAAGGTTCAGTCAGGCAGAGGACGAAAACCTGTACCACAGGATACAATCGAAGCAGTTGCCACGGCGATTGTCGACAGAGGACCAGACAATATTGCTGCCACCTCTAGCGCTCGTGGATTAGCTCGGAATATGGATATGCCTTACAGTACGGGATGGAAAATCTTACGAAAGGTTATCAACTTCTATCCGTACAAGATCAGCCGTGTACAGGAGTTACTGTACCCCGACCATGATTCACGCCTTACTAATTCACGCCCACTCTATTTTCTATTACACAGCGCCAAATATTCCCCTAGCGGTGACTTTTGGAACTAATTTATTTTTTCGCGGAATCCTTCGTCCCCCGTCTTGTTTAATCTTCCTACAAAATGTGGCGTCATTCTCGCAAATAGATCGCGCTACAGAACACTGTGAGCACTGTCAGTTTAATTATGGCCACCCGGTATATATATATATATATATATATATATATATATATATATATATATATATATATATATATATATATATATATATATATATATATATGTATATATAAATCTGTTGTTAGATACCTATATTTTCTCAAATATTAAAATTTCGAAAACTATGAAAACTGTAAAACAAGTTAATTTAAATAGTATTTTGCCGGTATTCTTTTGTATTTTATTACTATCTTTTGAAAGAAAAAAATCAATTATTGAATACTAAGCTGTAAAGGGATTTTAAAAAATCGCAGTCAGATCCCTACCTTTCATTGAACGAGCTGATGATGCAAGTCCAGAATGGTTAGAAAGACCACATTAAATTTGTTTTATCGTCTCATTACTAGGACTTAATCCATCATTCTAGCTGCCGAAACGAGATTGTAAAATTACATGGAAGTCGACGTGTATCTACTAATAACGAGAAATATATATTGAATACATATTGGAAGTGATCAGATAAGAAAGCTTAGCCTTTATATTCATCAGTCTTCGTTTGTCGGCTTTTGTCCCAAGAGATAGAAAATTTTTCTCTCACCTAATAGTATTTTAACGCAGACTCTCCTTTCCTTTCGGCCATCCAAATGTCTCCTCTGCTTAATGATGAGACACATTCGATTTAAACAGCACTCCTGAGGAATCATTTACCATCATAAGTCTGCGAAATTAGACTAAAGCCTCGATGTAGGTAATACCTAATTACCGCGCCGATAACATCGTTTAGAACAAGGGCCCAACACGAAGGGAAAAAGACAGGAAAATAAAATTACATTTAATGATGTTGGCTTGGCGCATCCCTCTGATGTGATTTTTTACCCCCACAAACGCGTGTTAAGATCGTGACTTGCTACTTGATGGACATTGAAGGATGTGTTTTAAAATGTGGGTTTCCACTTGACTGTGAAATGGGATGTGGGTCTCCCCCCCCCCCCTTTTTTTATGAAAGTTTAAATACTTTACTGTGGCCGTGTGGAGCTTGTACATGTTGCGTTAAAAATATTCAACTGTACTCAAAGATCGTGTTGGTATCATTCACGGAAGATAAAAAAAAAACTGCAAATGGCTTATAACAGCACGTAATATTCAAAACAATAGTAGATTTAATGATTGTTCTTTGTGCAGTCTAGAATAAAAAGGAGCAAATTGGCACTTGGAACAGTGATCATTATTATGATTTGTTCATCGGTTATCTGAAGCGCATGACTACTTACAAGACATTTTAAGAGGAAATCTTGTACCACGGGTACTTATATTTGAACTTAAATTAATTCAGAGGTTTATATGATAGTTTTCAAAGTAAGGAAATAATATGAGAGATCCTTTGAGAGCCTTGGACTCTTTTCTGCTAGAAATCGAGAGGAGTTTCATTTACACTAATAGAAGTTAATATCTTAATGTTCCGTAGAGCCCCATATCTTGTTACAAAATTCCGTTTTTTTTTATTTTTATACATCCTCAAATACTTATTTATGTTAAATCTCTCGTTCTCCATGATTGCCTTGATTGCATTATTCACCGCACCATTACTTGACATTAAAAAACAGAAGTGTCGTATACTGAGGGGGGAAATTTGTAACCAAAACTTAATTCATTTTGTAGACAGTCGTTTGGAACTATATTAAGAAAATCTAAGTAATAATTATAATCATTAACAAATGTTCCACCTAATGTTGAGAAGATTAGCACATTGCGAAGAACGTCTGTTCAGGCTCAAAGAGGGTCCCCTGGAGGGAATTTTGATTCAGCTGTACGTGTATCAGGTGTCACGTAGCTTCCCCTTACTTCCCCCCCCTCCCCTTGAAATAGGATTGTCTATTTCCTTCTTAAAGCGGTTGTCTAACGCAATCCTCAGTGCCCGGTACTTTTTTATAATGTGTATGACTGCAAATTTTTGCGATTTATGTTGCAACATGAATTATGGAAACCGTTGTTAAAAGAAGGAACGGCGTTGTAGAGAATAACACTGACAAAATCCTAAAATTGTTAACTTTATTGAAAATTATTCCTGACTTGGATAGTTTAAAGATTTTTAACTTGCCAGTGACCAGATAAGGGTGCTTATTTTTATACCCCAGGACTCAATTCTTAGTTATGGATATTCATCTTTCCCCAACCCGATATGCAACCTCCTTAATCGTATAAGCAGTTTGTTCGAGCGCCTTGCTGAAGCATTATGCCCACTGCTCTAATCTTCTCTCTTACCTCTATAAAAAATTCTCGACCAGCCACTCAAATTTGCAATCGGTTGTTAACCGGATTAGCACCTTACCAGAGGAATAAACTCTCTGTCAAGTGAGAAAAATCAAACAACAATTTTATCAAAAATGTTGTTTGATAGAAGCAGGTTCTGTTTCAAATCAGTGCCTGTTGCAAGAAGCGACAATATGGTTTTCAAAATGATTCGTGGCAATAGATTCTGAAGATAAAATTTGGACTCGAATCAGTGGTAAATTTTACAATAAGAGATAGCGGATCTTTTAACCATAAATGAAGCCATATTGTCACTCACAAAAAAAAATAAGCTTCACTGCTCATCTTAAGTGCAAAAGTATCTATAAAATACGTGTACTCTGATAGTTTGATCCTGAATAGCGCAATTTCTTAGTACAAAAGGTCAAATCTGCATTTTATGTGGCTTTATATATCCTTCCACCTAAAGGAGACCTGCGATGGGTTTCATCCATTCAGTTCTCAGATCGTTGGAGCACCTTTATTGGTGATAGCGTAAATTCTATGTTTGACAGGCAGAAGCCTTAATCAACATAATGTTTACAAAAAAAGTTTTAAAATGTCAAAGGGTAAACAGTTGCATCTTTTGGGGAAAAAAACTGAAAATTTTTACCTTAAAATTGGATTTAGATATAGAGCATCTATCCTGAAACACGAAAACTTTATATTTTAAATCAAATTTTCATTAAAATTTATAGCCAAGAAATCAGAAAGCCCTATAATACATTTTTTTATTAGAACAAAACAAATAAAACATTAAAAAATATATAATTTCTTTAATCATCTTACAGATAATTGAAATTCTCTGAAGAGCAAATATATATATATATAAATGTAAGAACAAATCAAGTTTTAGTGACAGGAAAAAGAACATAGTAGTTAAGTTTTTTTTTCTTTCATCTAAGATCTTTGAAGAACAAAGGCTTAATGTATACATTTTTTTCCATTAGTATGAATAATTTCTAACTTTAATAGTTTTCTTTTACTTTAGTCTGTCAAACAACTTCAGAACTAAAGGATCAAAATTTCTTTATATCAAATATGATTAACTTGACACTAAAACGATTCTATACGCAATTTGGATATATGCATTTAGGATTGCCATTTATTGAATAAATGAGTAAGTTATTTAAAAATAACTTCATTGAATTCTCAGACAGAAAAAAGGGGCAATTTTTAACTTGTGAGTAACAAACATGGCTATTATAAATCATCATTTAATTTGGGGGTAATACAAGTTATTAATTTTGATTAATTTACGCTAATAAAAATAAAAATGATATATTTGTAGCAAATTGCAACAGAAATTGAGTATGAAAAGGAATTTATCATGGATGCTCCCAAAATGAACTAATCGAATGTAAAAGAAATAACAAATAAAAATGTATAGCTGATGTAGATTCTTGTGCAATAAGAGCATCCATATCAAATGCTTGTAAAAGATTTGTTTCGTTCTGAAATAAATTACCTTAGATTACACAGCGAAATATGGTTTATTACTTGCCAAAACAATTTCGCTTTTTCTTTCCTGATAAGAATCTTCTTCAGAGTCCGTTTCCAGTTTTTAATTAACCCCATTTATCAAGATATCTACAAATCATCCTTGCCAAAAATTAATTCTGTCTAGGCTGCTTTTCAATTGCTATGTACTTTATTTTAAGTAAGATTGTTTTAATGTTTTGTTGTGCAGATGAAGGAGAAATTCAAGAAAATTCTTTGATAGAAATATATATATATATATATATATTTAATCTAAAAGCACAAACAGCAGCCTGATATTTTAGTTGCAAGACGGAAGTTTAAAATCCAGAAACAGCTGCAAAAAGTAATAATAACGTATTTACTCTCCTTTCTCTTACTGGCTGAATTACAGAGCAATATTGATGTTAAATAAGAATTTAATATTGATGAAGGAAAAGAATTTATTTCGAAATAATTGACTTTAAATTGTTTAATTCCATTTTTTTGTCTCAATTTAAATATTTGTCTAATTTGTAATAATTTCTTCCATCTACGTCCCAGTTATTTTTGTTTCATTATACTTTTAATTCTATTCAATTTATTTTGTTGTTATAGCTCTTCAGGATTTATGATGCTGCGCACAGGAGTTATTATATTATATGCTGCTTTAGATTACCATTAGTTTAAATATTTCAAAATATTCGCAAGTTTTCAATAAGGATAAATAGAATAAGATAGTAGAAACAGTTTGGTGTTAAAAAAAAAAAAAAAACTTGAGTACTGTTTATGGTCATCCGTAATCAATGCATGTTCTGTATAATCCCCTAAATATCCTATTTCCCCCCCCCAGAAATGTAAGTAATTTTTCTGCTTGTTTGAGAGAGTTACGATAAGATTTAAATAACTACCATTGACAAGCAGTGCTCACACTTATATTAAACTAAAATTCTTAGTTCGGGGTCTCTATTAAATATTTTTTCTTATTAGTAATACTTAATTCCATCAACGTAATAGTTATTTTTGTTCCATTATACTTTTAATTCTGTTCAATTTATTTTGTTATTGATCTTCAGGATTTATGATGCTGAGCACAGGAATATGGATATGCTACATCTTTATGAATGTTCTTAAGGTTATTATTCGACACACTGCTTTAGATTACCATTAGTTTAAATATTTCAAAATATTCGCAAGTTTTTAATAAGGAGAAATAGAAAAAGATAGTAGAAGCAGTTTGGTGTTAAACAAAAACCCGAGTACTGTTTAAGGTCATCCATAATCAATGCATGTTCTGTATAATCCTAAATATCCTACTTCCCCCCCCCCCCCCAGAGATGTAAGTAATTTTTCTGTTTGTTTGAGAGAGTAACGATAAGATTTAAATAACCACCATTCACAAGCGATGCTCACACTTATACTTAACTAAAATTCATAGTTCGGGGTCTCTATTAAATATTTTTCTAATTAGTAATACTGAGTTCCATCTACGTGATAGTTATTTTTGTTCCATTATACTTTTAATTCTGTTCAATTTATTTTGTTATATCTCTTCAGGATTTATGATGCTGAGCACAGGAATGTGGATATGCTACATCTTTATGAATGTTCTTAAGGTTATTATTCTGCATACTGCTTTAGATTACCATTAGTTTAAATATTTCAAAATATTCGGAAGTTTTTAATAAGGAGAAATAGAAAAAGATAGTAGAAGCAGTTTGGTGTTAAACAAAAACCCGAGTACTGCTTATCGTCATCTATAATCAATGCCTGTTCTGTATATTCCCCTAAACATCCTATTTTTTTCCACAGAGATGTAAGTAATTTTTCTTTTTGTTTGTTTGAGAGAGTTACGTTAAGATTTAAATAACCACTATTCACAAGCAGTGCTCACACTTATACTAAACTAAAGTTCTTAATTCTAAGATAATATTATAAAAATCCTCGATAAATTGTTATTGAATCGTTAATTAGCAGAAATTTTTAACTAAAAAAAGGATGTCTTTGCTCTATCACAACCTTTCAGAAGACTGGCGAAAATAATCTTTGAGCTCTGATATTTACAATCAATTTTGACTGCATAAAATTCTTAAAGTTTTCCTTTTTAAATAAAATTAAAAGATATCTAATGAGGCATAATGCCAATCCAAGAGTTATCCAGTAATTGCTTTTTTTTCACATAACGAATGCACTACCCATTAAATAACTAAAGCTATTCAAGACGCCGAGGCTCCGGACTACCTTAATGAATCATAATAATGCTTGCTTTGTTAATTCGCTAGATCCAAACCGATATTATTTTTAGAAACGTCTCTGCCCCAAAAAAAAAAAAAAAAAATGACTGAGGCATCAGTGTTAAAAAGTTCCCTAACAGTACATTACATTAAATGCGGAGTAGGGTTTTTTTAGTTATCATAAACGTATCAATGGCAACTTCCGAATATCCGGATATTCTTCCAGCGCAGCTCCTGAATACATGGTCGATAGCAATCTAACACGGCACAAAAGCAACTCGTTGCCCTTCCATCCTCTTCTGGAATCGGAAATTCTTCCATACGACCGGGCTCTCCCCGGATCCCTCCCCCCGAATTTCGATTTTTCGTCTGCCGGCGTTTCCCGAAAAGGTAAAGAGGGAAGAGGAGGAGGAGCAAGGAGGAGGCAAGATCCTCTCTTCACATCCAACAAGGCAGCGGCAGCCTCTTGTTGCTCCTAATGTATTTTTCGTGTTCGACTCCGGAGGCGGACACGTGTTCGAAAGACTCGAGTGATGCCTTACACGATTTTCCACTATACCCGGGAGTAAGGCCCATTAAGGGGACGTCAGGGTTTTTGTTGGCTTGTCGTGAACTTGTTCGACGTAATTTTTGTAGAAGCTGCGACATTTGTCTACGGCTCTACGGTGTCAAGTAAAGGGGGCAAGGTACTTCCTTCTAAATGGTCACGGATCGAGTAAATTCGTTGTCGCTCGTTACGCCGTTTTTATACGTTCACTTTGATTGATCCGGGGAACGTTGGCTTTCGCTTTTCATTACCCGCACTAAAGAGACTCTTGACAAGAAGATGTGGAGTTTTAAAAGCGTTTCTTTGATTTGAAAGAATAGGGTGTACGCTTCTGATTGCTTGCAACGTATACAAGATGTACGTATCAATCAACATGGCACCAAATTTAGCTTTCAATTTTTCTTTTCCTCATACCTGAATTTAGGTGGTATCTTAAAACATCCGTTCATACAAATTTTTGAAGCCTCCTGCTTAATCATATGTTAGATATCTGTGTACCTATCTTCCTTTATCCCTACTTCCATACGTTCAGGGCTTATCATTCCCTTATTTATTTAAACTCGACACCTTAGATATCCCCTATGGTTCATTAATACATCTAACGGTTCAGCATGCAGTTATTTATTTATAGAGTACCCCCTATAGGAACTTATTAAGATTGTAGCGACTGTCTGTAAGGAGAGGGATTAGAGACCTGTCTTCATACTTCGATCTGACATTCTTATGCTAAACTGCCCCGGAGATGTGAGGTTGTTTTTATTTCAACTACTTCCTTACATATTTGCCGCTTTTCATTTTGAAGCTTACGATAAAGGAAGGATGTTGTTTTGAACATGATTTTTGTCTTATTTATTTTGACATTTCGAATATTCTTAATTTCATTCCAACCTTAAAAGTTAGGGTATGCATGTTGTCATTATTGTACTTTCAATCAGTCGGGTGACATTATTTAATGACCACCTATTTGGAACGGGAATCTAACTCTCGCTAAAGCTTGGAAATCATATTTAACCTATTGGAAATATCCCGTTCATGAAAGGAAGTGTTATCTGAATGGCTTACATCACAAGGTTTACATTAAATCTTTCCAATATACATTCTTTAGTCGACTTCTGTGAATCTGGGCTTTAGAACAGCGTCTCTAAACACATTTCAGTTGCAAAGAATCTGTATCTTTGAGTTTAGTTTCCTCGTATTGACTCTCGTGGCTGAAACTGGCAGTTTACGTCAAGTTGACGAGCAACCAAACTCTGGACTTTTATAAAGCGCAGAAAACTGCATGAAGCATTACAGAGACGGTAGGCAAAAAATTGATGAAAGATAGCAGACTTAAGTAAAACTGATATAAAGTATTATGCAATATCTCAATATAAAGTAAATTGTCTTTTCATTTCTGGATTAGTTTTGGAAGTATAATGGAAATTAAGATCTACTGATGTAACAGTCAATCGATGCAAATTCTCGTCTAGTCCCTTTCAGGAACTTTCAAGTACTTTGTTCGTTCCTAGGTCTTATGAACCTAGGCTACTTCATGCAATTCATGCAACTTCATGTAACTTCCTGCATTTTCCTTCTAAATCAAATGTACATTAAACTGTTTTAGACAATACAACATAAACAGATTATATGTGGTTATGGCCACATATAATCAGTACTACCCCAATTGCTTACCATCAGCAATTTTTTCCAGTGTCCAGTTTTGAGACAGCAATCTTTTTCATGACTTGAGGTTTTAATATGAAAAGAGATAAAAAGTCTGAGTGAAACCTTAAAAGAGAGAAAAAAGGGAAATTCAGGATATAGTAATACAAGATTCTTTCAATTGTAACAAATGGATCCGACATTATAAATTTTTACAATCCTTTACGTTGTTGCTAACAATAACACTGGTTTTCGGAATTCGATAAATATTAGAGGAAAAAGTAATAGTCAATATTCTAGCACCATATCGAATGTGTCATTACACAATAAATATATACTCATATTCTATATAAGAGAAACCCAAAGCGAAAAATGCATTACATACTATTTGAAAGTCATAATTTCGTACTTAGCTATTTCTTTTCAGTCGAATTTCAATTTGAATTATTTAATTTACAAGTTTCAAACTCAACTGCGCAACAGAGTTTTATATGACACTTGTTAAAACGCCGACTTTCGGAAACTTCACTTTAAAACTGTAAAAGGGAATTTCGTTTCGCACACATAAAACTCCTTCTTACTTTTGACATTTGTTGTGACAGATTAAACAGAATCAATTTCCCCTAAAGTGAATTTTGGTACTTTTCGAGCACCGATTTCATGTAAGTGTTTTGATTTGTTCGACAGAAATTTTATGTTGCAAGTTTTATGGACTGCATGGAAATGTCACATGGTGTGTTATGAGCTCGTGAAGAAAGATATTTCATGCGAGGTTACAACCAACTCAATTCAAAACATTCACGCACATTTTCATTTCAAATTTCCGTCACAATACATGGAATTAAATTTTAAAGATGATTAAACCACATAGTTTAATTGGCAATAACAATGGGTTATATTAGGAAGAGAAAGAATTAAAGGAAGTTTTATGAGATATCTTCTGCACATGGACAAACATACATATATTTCATACGTAGCAAAATAGCAGCAAACACTTTTTAAAAAATAAATCGTTCAAATTTTATCATTCAATTCCTTAAGAAATACAGGATACAAAATCTAAAAAAAACATACCTTTAATTATTTGTTCTATGCATAGTAGTTTTCTAATGAAATAGCCCAAACTGCAGGTTCCTTCGGTGGTTACATAACCACGTATGTTGTTGTTCGAAAGGTTTAGTTTCGAACGCTACGGTCATTTTTTGTTACACGAGGGATAATTAGACCGGGACCTACTGCTTAAAGCCGATTCTGAATGGCTAGAAACGTCCATGCCAAGAGGGGGATTCGAACTCGCAGAATCTGGTACCGAAGGGCAGCGTTCTAACCATTCGGCCATCGTCCGGCTGTTGCTCAAAAGGTACACTGGCAAGAAGTTCCAGACCAGATTCATATAGGCTTTGCGGACAGTGGAGTACGGTTTCGATTTACAACAGTACCACAAGGGTCGGAGTCCGACTTGGCTAGATGCCACCACAATTTTGGGCAAACAGCCCCAGGGCCGACATTTGAGGGGGGGGGGGGGGAGGGTCCCACTCTCTCTGACTTGCCGGTCTACGGATTGAAAATTCAAATATCTGGCCTATACATGAAGCAATTTAAAGGGACACTTCGGGTTTCGAACCGAGCACCCAAGGCGCTACCACAAGGGTACTTCGGCCCCCAATAACCACATATAATCAGTTTATGTTGTAATGACCAAAACAATCTGTTGTGCATTTTAATTAGAAGGAAAATCACGAAGATATTTCTCCTACAGCAAGAATATTTCAGTACAAAACAGGGCTTCTTTTCCTATTATAATGATTAAAAATATCATAAATAAATTTTTTTTAAATCTTTCTTAAAGTTACATATTGTTTTGAAACTGAAATATATATATATATATATATATATATATATATATATATATATATATATATAATCAGGAATACAATCTAAACTTTAATCAGTATTTTATTTAACTAGCCGCTGCGCGACCAGCATGGTCGGTTTTAGTTTTATATTTTCTTTTGCAAAACAACTCAACTGAAAGAAACGTATGTAAGGAATGTTACTATTACCTGTCATCATAAATATACGTTGTTAAGTGGTAGTGCCATCTCAGCCAAAAAATTTATAATCATTGCAAAATTCTCTATAAGGCTGATTCTAAAACATCGGGATTAAGAAAATATGAATTTCCGTTACTTCAGAACAGAGTTAAAGATAAGACTGAGAAACTCAACAACAAAGATTTTAAAAATTACATTGCTCTCTGTATGTAATATTTTTTTTAAATTAAGATACTTACACTTTATCATTGCATCAAATAAGAAATTGTTAGAGACAAATTTTTTCACTAAAAAAGGAGTAAAAAATTCAGCAAGTACTAAAATATAGTATGGATTACATCACTCTCTATATGTATTATTCTTCACAATTCAGATATTTACACTTAATCATGCCAAATAAAAAGTTGCTGGGAAAATTTCTTCGCTTATAAAATGGAGTAAAAATTCAGCAAGTGCTACTAAAAAAAGTGTAGACAATTAACTCTTACTTACTATTAAGATATTATAATGCAATTATTAATATTTTACTATGATATTCTTCAAACTTCTTGATATACACAGTTGAGTATTTCAGAAATAGGAGATACTACAGTGACAGAATCAAAAGAACAGACTCTAGATAAACCTACATACAACTGTTCAGGACTAAACACTGGATTTAATAAGTCTAAACATATTTTGTCAAAAGTTTGTCCTCTTACATACATTTAGAAAAACCGATGGAACAAATGAATAAATTATCTCGTGAATAAATTAAAATTATTCAAGTGTAAAATACAGCAATTAAATTGCACCAAATTACTTGCTGCTATCGTCGAACCGTTATACACACGCGGTTGGCCGCTAATGTTTACATCTGGTAGTTCCAGCTGTTGCCATTCGGGCTGTAGAAGTATCACCAATTTTTGTGCCGCATACCTACGCATTTTATCTGTATGGATATCTATCTAGCAAAATATCAGGGTTTTAGAAGTATAATTTCTTAAAAATCTTTATTAGTGTATGCTGCGTTCGACTGGCAAGTCATAAAATACATTAGGGATTTAAAGTTCACAAACTTGTATTCACCCCTTTAAAACAGACAATACTTAGCTTTCCTTATTTATATTTTAACATCGAAATTGCTCATAAAAATACAGATTTTTTATTCTTTTGATACAAATAAAGGATTATATTTTAATGTAATGATTTCTATTTCCAATTAAAATACTTCAACTTATTCTTTCAATATTTCGGACAAGAATTAAATTTTTAAAAAATGCACGTATTCTCTGATTTTAATTTTCTATCTCTTTCAGATCTAAATCTGAAAGTTTTTGCTTTCATTGGGTGAACTATCATACACTGTAGTTATGAGTTCTGATATTAAATGCATTAATCTCTTGAAAGGGGCCAAAATATCAGCTTAAGAGATATTAACACTTTTGTTTAACGAAATTAAAATGCGCAAGACCCAAAAACCTACTACGATTGATTTTTAGATATTGTGATGTCTGCAGACTCTCTACTTAACCCCCGGTATTATATGTGAAATATGGTACAGAGGTTAGCTTTTGGAAGGAAGCAGTTTTGTGTGTTGTTTGTCGAAAGACTGTGAATAACGATCTATTTTTCCAGTTCGAAGTTTCTTTACAGCTTTGAATGAGTATTTACCAGAGGCGATTTAAAGCGCGTAGGATCAAGTCCATCGATCAAGAGGCGTGCCGCTATCTACGAACAGTAAACAGACGAACAACGAGGACTAGAGTGCACGTGGTTTTGAGACGAAGGGCTGTGGTTCCGAGATATGCAGGCGAAGGAAAACCAGTTTCGACTGGACTGGGCTCGGGCGAGCCAGGGACAGAGAAGTCGGCAGAGAAAAAAAGACAGGAGTTCGGCTTTGACGGAGGTCGACTTTGCTTGGACCAGCTGGATTTTCGCGGGCCGTAGGGCCGAGGGCTTAACGATTGTGATTTTGGTCGGAGTTCCTTACGCGTGTGATTGTAGATTTGGCTGGAAGCCAGGAATGCACTGGAGATGCAAAACTCAACGAGTTAATGTAAATATTTTGTAAATACACTATTTGAATAAATGTGGGGTTTTTTACGTTCATTATTCCAGTGTATTCTCAGTGATTTCTGAGGGAACAGGACGGCTAGGTCTTAGCCATAGTTCGGCATGCTATCCGAATAGACTGGGCAGAGAAGTCAAGTTGCCCAGTTTATGATAATATACACTTTTAAATTCTCTCAATTCATTATAATTTGATTTGTTGTAATTTCTATTTTGTAATTGAACTCATGCAAGATTCGACCTATCATTTAAAAATAAAAGCATTTCTTTAGAAGATGAAGGCACAGTGAATCAAAACGTGCACTTTCTTTTCTTCGTACTGGTTTATGATATTCATAAACCAGTACAAAGATTATAAAACATATCGTAAAAGTAGTTATGGAATTAAGTTAAAACTGCCTGAACGGAAAGAACAACATGTTGAACAAAAATTAAGAATTAAGTAAGATAATGTGAATTCTTTTTCATCAAAATATGCAGATTCTTATACCAATTTTTTTAATCCTACTTTACAGCAGATTCCTCGGGATACCCAAGCATGAAAAATTTCACCAGAGGCCTGGACCTTGTATAATAATAGGAAGAGCAAATTTGATATTGGAGCAGAAGAATTATTCAAGGTAAAAGGCTTTAAATGGGACATTAAAAACTCCAAATTCAGTACTGTCGATAATATGATAAGCAATTCGAGTTTGTAAAACACTAAGCATTCTAAATAATCTCCTAAAGAAAAATACTCCCGAAATGTAGAGCTTAGTGTTCCGCATCAAAACTTTCAAAGATTTGAAGGAGACATAAATAGAGAATTAGAAGGATGATTTTCTTGAAATGCAATGTAACCTTTCCTTTAGGTATTTCCACATTCATTCCCTGGCACGAGTTTGCAGTGAAAAGGGAATTTTTACAATGATCCTGAGAAAAACCTCTTATTTTGGGGAGCGGGGCGGGGTTCTCCCCCTTAATAAGAGTAAATAATATTTAAAAATATATTAACAAGCAATATATGGGCATGACTTTTAAATCTTTAACTTAATCATAGCCTAAAGCAAAAAAGCAAGCCAAAATTTCCTCAACCATTTTTTGATGGAGATCCGCACAAAGAAGAGACACCAAGAATAGTCGCAGAGAATACGATTTTCCACACAAACGTATTGGAGTGTCCTAATTTACCCCCTTAGGGTTGGAATTTCAAAAAATCCATTCTTATCGGCTATCCATGTCATTATAGGAATGCACTGTCAAAATTTCAGCCTTTAGATTCAGCGGTTTAGTCTGTGTGAGGTCTGTCAGGCACTCATGGAACTATTTTATATATAGGTTTAATTTAACATCCATAAAACATACTAATTTTAATTAAATTCTTTAAAAACTTCCACCTCAATTAGTCTAGTGGTTAAATTTTATCTTTTACTGTATTTTAATATTTTTTGTCGATTTATTTCGTTGTTATGCACGTGACACAAAACTAATTTAAAGTATCACAAAAAGAAGAGAAATCACATGATCAACATTTAATAAATTAAATTCTAAAAATTAATCTTTAAAAATTCACCAAAAATTAGAAAATGGAGGTAAAGATTCGAAAAAGATTTCATTTTAAAGAAATTTTTATGATCTTTCTCGTGATATAAATTTTATAACCCTCAAATTATTATTTTAAATGCAAACTTAAAAAAAGTTACAAAAACATCTTAAAAATTTAATTTAAAAAATCTAAGAAAATTTTTTCAAAAATCTTTCTTAGTGCATCCCTACTCTATAAGATGAATGGCCATGCAAAATTTCAGACTTTTAAGTCCAGCAGTTTGGTCTGTGCATTATCTGTCAGTCAGTCAGTCACGGAACCGTTTTATGTATATTATATAGATAATAGAAAAAGTCAGATTTTTGATAAAAAATAGAATGAAACATTTAATAACATTTTTTAATTAAAAATTCAAAAATCCGGCTACGTCAGGCACTCAATTGTGTCCGAGGCCACCCGCATGCCGATTTTGATACGATTCGGCCCCGTAGTTTATCCGCTACAGAGTCCACGCACACAAAAAAAACACCAAAAATGGCACAAAAAATTTAATAACTTTTTTAAAAGTAAAAATTTAAAAATCCGGCTACATCAGGCACTGAATCGTGTCCGGGGCCACCTGCGTGCTGATTTTGGTACGATTCGGCCCCATAGTCTCGCTGTCAGCGAGGGCAGCCACGGAAGCTATCGAAATAAGCAACTTTTAGGGGCAAAATCATAAAAACCTTAATTTTAAAAACTCCAGGGCCCGATTTTCAAAAATTAATATGTCTATGTTTTAATCTGAACTAACAACTATATCTATACAAAATTTCAGCTCAATTGAAGCAATACTTTTTCACTTATAAAGGAACAAACATAGGCCTATTCGAAATAATCAATAAATTTCACAGTTTCAATGAAACACAATGATTTTTGAATAAAGGTCAATAATTCAAGTTCGATTTACGAAAATTGTGCATAAAATTGTACATAAATTCAAAAACATAAAGTTTATAAGTTAAATAAAGTTCTGTAATATTATACCAATAAATTTCCAGTTGATAGCCAATAAATTGTAAATCTTTTTTGCCTTAAATGTCCAATAAAAAGCGCAGTTCCAAGTGTAATTTTCTTCAATAAATCCTTAAATGTTGCCAATTTCAAAAATCCCTTTTGTATTTATCAATACCTCCTCTACTTGAATCTTTAAAATATTAAATGTTTTACTGATAATAAATGAAAATGTAGTTTGATGTGTTGCTATGGTTACTTGACGATGGTCGACAAAGAAAAATTCAAATGTTAAATGTTTTACTGATAATAAATGAAAATATAGTTTGATGTGTTGCTATGGTTACTTGACTATGGTTTACAAAGGAAAAATTGTAAAGGTGAAGCATCACTTCAACATTTAGGCCCCGAACTTTCTTTCTACTGATCAGATATACATAACATATAACCTATGTCCATCTGGAATAATGTACCTTTCAAATAGTGAAAGAATTTTTCAAATCGGTGCAGTGGTTCCGGAGATTACCCTCCACATACAAAATCCGCTCTCTCTCTTTATATATTAGTATATATATATATATATAACAGTTCCGTAACTGACTCACTGACTGACATACAACGCACAGACCAACCGCTGGACCTAAAGAGCTGACATTTTGCATGGCGATTCTTCTTATAGTGTAGGGGTGCACTAAGAAAGATTTTTGAAATATTCTTCTTAGATTTTTTAAAATTAAATTTTTAAGCTGTTTTAGTAACCTTTTTTAAGCTTGCATTTAAAATAATAATTTGAGAGTTATGAAATTTATATCACGAGAAAGATCAGAAAAATTCCTTTAAAATGAAATCTTTTTCGAATCTTTTTCGAATCCCCCATTTTCTGATTTTTGGGGAAATTTTAAAGATTAAATTTTAGGATTTAATTTATTAAATGCTGGTCACGTGATTTCTTTTTCAGGTACTTTAAAAAATTTTATCGTCACGTCCATAACAATGAAATATACGAAAAAAAAATTTTTCCCTTGCTAATGAGGCAAGATATTAAAATACAGTAAAAGATATGTTCCTCAAACTGTACTATATTAACTGTACTATATTCTTTAGTATGTCCTATTAGATTTAATTTGATTATTTTCTTCCACCTTATTTAGTCTATAAAAATATAACTTACGATTGTTTTATAAATATATTTTTTTACATCAATTGTATACATTGATCGTCGTATTTATTACACACAGACACACACACACACACACACACACACATATATATATATATATATATATATATATATATATATATATATATATATATATATATATATATATATATATATATATATATATTATATACACTGCTGGCCACCCAAATTGCAACACCAAGAAAGACAAGAGATATCACAACAAAATTTATTTTGTAGATAACATGTTGACCAAGTATCAAATGATTAAATTTATAGACTTCTGTGAAGTGTGGTTTCTGCCAAAATCAGTAACCAGAGTAGCCACCATTATTGGAGATCACCGCTGCCACACGCCTCGGCATTGATTCAAAGAGACTTTGGATGAGTTCTTGTGGGTACAGCAGACCAAGCAGCTTCCACACGTTGCCAAAGTTGATCTGCTGTGGCAGCTGGGGATGGAATCTGGGTCAATCGTAGAGCAACCATGGACCACATGTTTTCTATCGGCGAAAGATCCGGAGAGCGAGGCGGCCAGGGAAGCAATTCAATCTGGCAATTGACGAAGAACCGTTGGACAATGCGTGCCACGTGTGGTCGCGCATTATCCTGTTGAAATATGGCTGTGGGCAAGCCCTGAAGGTAAGGAAGGACAACTGGCTCCAACACCTCGGAGATGTAGAGCTGGCTGTTTAAAATACCGGCAATGCGTACTAGAGGTGTGCGAGAGTGATATCCAATACCGCCCCATACCATAATACCCGGTGCAGGACCAGTGTGGCGGTGCATAACGCAGCTGTTCAGCATCCTCTCTTCACGGTGTCTCCAGACTCGAATGCGACCATCGTGGTGTTGCAGACAGAAGCGTGACTTGTCAGTAAAGACAATTTCATTCCATTCTGCCGTCCACATCCTTCTGTCATCGCACCATTGGCGGCGGAGACGTCTGTGGTTCTGCGTCAAGGGTAGACAAAGCAAAGGACGTCTTGCGGACAGACCACTTTGCTGTTAACGGCGTCGAATGGTACGCGCAGACACTGGATGATGCGATACAGACTGCATGTGCTGTGCTATGGTTCGTGATGTGACTGAGCGATCCGTCACTGCCATGCGCACAATTTGCCTGTCATCACGTGAAGTGGTGCGCTGAGGTGGATGCGATCGAACACACCGGTCCGTCGTACCCTCCTGCATCCAACGATCACATATCCGCATTTCAGTTGTTTAGTTTCGTCCAACACGACTACGGATTTCCCTGAAAGATAATCCACAATCTCGGTAGGCCACTATCCTTCCTCTGTCGAACTCGGATACTAGATCAAAAGATGATCGCTGTTTTCGACGAGGCATAATTGATCGTTTTTTTTGAAAAAAACCACAAGAAAAACACAATTGCCGAACTTGAAATTGTCAAAATCTCCAAGCCTTAAATAACGCTTTGAAGTGGCGCCACAGGCGCGCGTGATGTGCGTCTGCGCTGAAATTCTAATCATTTGCATATCTCACCTCCGCTAATGCATGTTGTAAATTTCATGTTATTTGCATGTTTCCTTCAGGGTGTTACATTTACAGTGCCCAGCAGTGTATATATATATATATATATATATTTATTTATTTATTTATTTATTTTGGCATTAATTGTATACATTGACCGTTGTATATTTAATTTGAATGTACTCAGTAGTGAATTGCGGGTTTTCAGCTAATACATATATATATATATATATATATATATATATATATATATATATATATATATATACAGAGAGAGAGAGAGAGAGACAGATACCTCAATGGATATGTTTAGAACTAGCAGAAGTGTTCCATTTCGAGTACATGCACGAAGTCCAGGGGATTTAAGATAAACATGTTAGGCTTACTCCTGTGGATAAGTGAAAGAAAAAATTTAAGTCTTTAAGACCTAAATAGTTTTTGAACTTTCCCCAATGTGTTAGATCCTTGTCCTCCTCCAAAGGGGAAACATTTAAGTACCCTCTCTAAAGCAAATGTTAGAAAAATTAATTATGTTTAGATAAAATACTTTAAATTACAGTAACAAATTGCTATTGGGCATTTACCATTTAATGCAAAGATATGATAAACTAGCTATTGTTACATGGTTGGGTAACAACAGATGAAACCTTGTTTAACTTTGGATAACAATAGCAGGAACCCATAATACCCGTAGTGTTTGTGGTCTCTGAGCAAGGGTACATAATTATTTCTCCTTTGGCGGCGAACAAGGATCTAACACATTGTAGAAAGTTCAAGCTATTGTCGAGCTGAGTTTAGCTAGTTAAAGACTATCACTTAGCAGTCAGAGCTCTGAAAGGCAAACCAACGCACGGTTAATTTCATCCCGGTTTAAGGTAATAAAAGGATTTTCAAGTATTTGGATTTTAAGTTGATCACATATTTCAGAATTTATCTTCCATTGTTGAAAAAATACGATGTAAATCCATTGTAATTGACAGGTGAAATGATAGTAAAACTTTAACACCCATGTAATCTCATGCATGTGCGTATATTTAAAAGCTAAAATTTTTCTTTCAAAATTTTATAATTTCCCTTAAAGCTGTTTAAACTAAAATGGCCTTATAGTGAAGACGCGATGAAATTTTTATGCATTGAAACTGATCGTAACATCTCCAGAATTTTATCAGCATGGTTGCATAAATTTTCTTGCTCTATTCAATGTAGTTTATGTAGAATAATGAATACATTGTAGGTATATTAATTTTCTTCGTGTATATTGAATAACGAAAAAAAATATATGCAACCACGATGAAAAAATTGCGAGTAAAACAGATGCTTTCATCTAGAACACTTAAAATTTTTATTGCGACTTCATTATTGATTACGGTAAGATATTCAAAAATATTTCAATGGTAATACATTCGTCGGCACCACTACTAGCGATATCCTTATTGAAAGGTGTCAAAACTATTGTTGATTAATTTATCTGACCGATGATCTCTTTTATTCGCCAATGTATTTTTAAACG
This sequence comes from Dolomedes plantarius, assembly GCA_907164885.2. Taxonomy (NCBI): domain Eukaryota; kingdom Metazoa; phylum Arthropoda; class Arachnida; order Araneae; family Dolomedidae; genus Dolomedes; species Dolomedes plantarius. Next base: position 119,865,428 of record OU015497.1, on the reverse strand, counting down.
AATACATTGCGGTGTTTCTAAAGTGTAATCATATGTATCTCAGCTAGGCCGCCAACAGATGGTAAAGTTATGGAAATCGTTTGAAGGATCACCTTAACAAATTAGCATCCTTTAGTGTTATATCCTATAAGGTTTGTTGATTGTTCAGATGTCATAACGAGCTGTAGTTCTCGAGTTCAATGAAAATGATCGAGTTTTAGATTACTCTCATCACAATGAAAGGACTTCATATAAGGCCTTCTTATGGGATGACTTCTTATCCATATTTATACATATTTCTCATTGCCAAATCGATAGACATCGACAACAAGCAATTAATAAGCTACATCTATTTAATTCCTTGGATACTTAGTTAAGAGGATCCTTTGATGGGGCCTCCTAGATGTGCACGTATGCACCGGCGCAAGAAGGATCACTTCAGGTTCTTGTTCCGGAGGCATTTTTTCGGGAGCCCAAGCTATGATTACTGATGAGTAATTACTGTTAAGGTTTTGTGATTAATGATCACGGACGAATGATGTTTCACAATTAGTGACTGTTTTCAGCGCTGATCGATCACATGAGGCGCGCGTGAAAGCTTTGCGTAATGCTGTTCAGAAAGGTGCTCCGTGTTAGGTTCGGATGTTACTGCTGTACGGGGAGGAATTTTTAAACTTTTGAAGATTGATTCTATTAGATAGGAGTAATTTTGTCTCCGGCCAGTAATTCTGAAGCCTGACAGGTCTATTCATGTTGTCCTGATTGCACAAATTTCGGAGCTCCCATTTTCTCATTATCAACTCATATCAACTTGTATATACTCATTATCACATTATATCGAATTATCCGTTTCTTACCACCTATATTGATCCCTGAAGAGAACAAGAAAATCCGAGATCTGCGTATGCTAAGCTAGCTGACTCGTAAGTGCACTAATAAAATTTTGCTGGTAGAAGATAGCAAAATAAAAATGACCCTATATCGAATATTCTGTTGGATATTTCTTAAATCGTGAATAAAAGAAAACATTGTGATATCAAATTCTCATTTTTTGGTAATGGTATGATATATATAATTTATATTTATCGATTCACTGTGATTTATTTGGAAGAATTTTCCCATTAAAATTTGATTTTGTTCAAGGTTATGTATAGGAAATTAAAGTATTAACTGTTTTTATATATTTAACGGGAATACTCTTGGGTTGCAGAAAACACTTCGTTCTCCACATCCTTTTCGTTACGCATTATAATCAAATTTTGAAAGCACCACTTCCAAAATTATACTTAATATAATTACTACAAGTCAATACTTAAATATAATTAAATTTTTTTTCAGTGGACGATCAGACTATATGTACGAGTAGTAGTGGTACAAGGAATGTATCCCAAAGCACTGAAATTGTAGCCAATGGTGTGCACAATGCAGCATGCAGGTATTTATACATTGCTATTTACAATGTATTTTTATCCATAAGAAAAAATACATTTAAATAAGTAAAAATTAATAAAAGCTCGTTTATTGGTTTCAAAAATCATCTATGGTTCTCAAAAATTTAAAAAAACACTAACATTTTTCTCAACTCAAAATTGATAATAATACTTTTTAGTTGCTCACTGTCTGGTACCTTTCGGAGAAATCCAGTCGACTTTTGTAGTTGTCAGTCACAAAGTAATATATTTGTTCCCTAAATCTCATTTTATATTTTATTAAATCAGAAAATAATTTTAGCCCTTTGCGGTTTTTTCTTTTCTTTTTTAATGATATGACATGGGTATCCTACTGATTGGAATTATTTTTCACTGAAAAGAGAACAATTATAAAAAAGCAGTGTAACATATACAATCTATTTTTATTTATGGTGTTAAAGAAACAGTAATATTATTCTCTCTTCTATGTTATAGCCATGCCACCCACATGGTGTAGTGGTTAGTGTTATGAGCTGCCACGTAGTGGGCTTGGGTTCAAATCCCGAATAAGTCTTGGTTGTTTCCTTGTCGTCCCCCACACAGAGTGCAATGCTAGCTCACCTATATGGTGCTCCCATAATAAGTAGCTAGTAAAATAGCAGTGAATAACAGAAAGTAAATGTCTAACGACAAGTGCCTCCGCATTAGACTTAAAAAATGTTACAGCTATAAGATATAGGCTCTACTGTATCGCTCCTGGTTGTGAAAATGTTGTAGCTCGGTGCTTTTTAGAAACTTTTCTTATAAAGCGCGAATCAATATATTTTGCTCAGCTATTTTATTCCTATAAGCAGTCATTTTCAGGAAAGGCCTCATCTCCTTATGTGTAGTGCCTTCATGCAATTCCAGTTTGTCTTCACTTCGAAAGCAGCCGAGAAGCAGGAATCTTTGATAATCATGTAGATTCCTTAAATTATTCACATATATTTAAGGTTCCCGTTGTATGATTTCGTTAGAATGGGGAAGTTAGATCAGTCACAGACTAACGCAGATATAAAATGATATCAGTTTTTTTTTTAAATTTTGTAAGCCATTTAAATACTCGCAGCTCAAAACTCAGAAGATTTCTCTTGCTTTAAAAACTTATCTTGGAATTGAAAGTTATTAAAAAAATATTAATGTTTATAAGACTACATCTGCCTTGACAAAGCCGATAAAAGTATTAATAAATATAATCTTCCCATTCAATATACTTAATGGCTATGAAAGTCAGAAAGCCCACACAACTCATAACAATATGTTGCAGCTTTGTATGTACAGGAACCATTTTCATTGCTCATATCATTTTTGAATTTTCTCTTACAATTCAATAGAAAAATTTATTTACAATTCATGATTTGCGTGATTATTCTGGAGTAAAATAGGTACTATGAAAGTATCCGAACATCCAGAATGAAAGCAAAAGTAAAATTTAAAGGAATATCAAAGAAAAATTGAAATATATTAATTGAAATTCGAAATTTTTGTGCATTTCTCAAACGAAAACAAGCATTTTCACTTGTAAGGCAAGCTATAATATCCAAGAAAAATTACTGAGATGGATAAAATTCAATAATGCCGATTTTTGATGTAAATGAATGTCTCTTTTGTCCTTCGTGTTGTGAAATCAAAGAATAAATAGTTAACCTTTTCCAATCTTACGTGTGGATGCAAAATTAACAGGCTTACGAACATTGGTATATTTCTTTGCTTTTCATACTTCATACCTGAATGTACTAGAAAATTTATCTGTCTCTGTATTTCTTAATCTATGCTATATTCTTTCTAGTACTTTAAACCGGTTTACAAAACCACAAAATGGCTATTTCCATAAATCCTTTCTTAGACCAATCAACCTCATAGATTCATCTCATACATCTGAAGAAATATTTTTAGTTTTTCTCCGAAAAAAGAAATAATAATAATAACCCTGGGATAGAACTATTTTACTACTGATCCACAAAAACACAATTTTACAGAGGTAAAAATTTAAGGTGGTAGAAATTAGATTATTTAATTGTAAAGTTTGTGTAGTAGAAACTTTTCATGGAGAATTTTTGCTCTTAACGAATAGTAAATGAATGATAACAATGTGCTTATAAATATTTAATGCTTCGATTAAAAATATAAGCTTAGGGTAATAGTGATTCTACTACTAATTCTCTCATATTTTTCATTAAAATATTTCTTTCGTAACAACTTGGTTGCCTTATGCGCTCGGACCTTCTGCTCTCCTGACTGGTGTGTTGACCAGCAAGGCCTGTCACGACTTGCCGTAATGAACTTCCCAAAGTTGCTTGGAAAAGTTTGTGTAGTAGAAACTTTTCATGAAGAATATTTGCTCTTAACGAATAATTATTGTAAATGAATGATAGCAATGTGCTTATAAATATTTAATACTTCGATTAAAAAAATTGAGCTTTGGATAATAGTGATTCTGCTGCCAATTCTCTCACATTTTTCATTAAAATATTTCTTTCATAACAACTAGGTTGCCTTATGCACTCGAACCTTCTGCTCTCCTGACTGGTGTGCTGATCAGCAAGGCCTGTCACGACTTGCCGTAATGAACTTTCCAAAGTTGCTTGGAAAAATTTGTGTAGTAGAAACTTTTCATGAAGAATATTTGCTCTTAACGAATAGTTATTGTAAATGAATGATAACAATGATCTTATAAATATTTTATGCTTCGATTATAAAAAAGAGTTAAGCTTATGATAATAGTTATTCTGCTGCCAATTCTCTCACATTTTGCCTTAAAATATCTCTTTCGTAACAACTAGGTTGCCTTATGAACGCGGACCTTCTGCTCTATTGACTGGTGTGTTGACCAGCAAGTCCTGTCACGACTTGCCGTAATGAACTTCCCAAAGTTGCTTGAAAAAGTGTGTGTAGTAGAAAATTTTCATGAAGAATTTTTGCTCTTAACGAATAGTTATTGTAAACGAATGATAGCAATGTGCTTATAAATATTTAATGCTTCGATTTTAAAAGAAATTGAGCTTAGGATAATAGTGATTCTGCTGCCAATTCTCTCACATTCTTCCTTAAAATATTGCTTTCAATACAACTAGGTTTCCTTATGCATCTGGATGTTCTGCTCTCCCGACTGATGGGCTGACTAGCAAGGCCTGTCACAACTTGCCGTAATTAACTTCCCAAAGTTGCTCGGATAAGTTTGTGTAGTAGAAACTTTTCATGAAGAATTTTTGCTCTTAACGAAGAGTTATTGTAAATGAATGATAACAATGTGCTTAAAAATATTTAATGCTTCGATTTAAAAAAAAACTAAGCTTATGATAATAGTGATTCTTCTGCCAGTTCTCTCACATTTTTCCTTAAAATATTTCTTTCAATACCACTATAGGTTTCCTTATGCACTTGGATGTTATGCCCTCCCGACTGGTGGGCTGGCCAACAAGGCCTGACGACTAGCCGTAACGATCTTCACAAAAAGTTTTTTTGATTATTTGTTTTATTTTCCAGGTATTTGTCTATGCGTAAAAACAGCAACAAAAAGACACACAGAATAATCTACCTATATGGTACTTCCTAAAGAAAGAACCTGTTAAAGAAGACCTTTTGCCATTACACACATTTATGAGATGCATATTTATTCGCTAGTTTAACTTGTATTAATTTCCATTTTTGCGGAACAGAGGACTAAAAAAAAATCTTAACACCTTTTATTAAGTGTCTCGTGAGTGGGTAAAAAACTCATCCAGATATCAATCGCTGATACACTCCTCGGGTGGATAATATGCTAGTACTTGATTGCCATAAAGGGAGGCTCTGCCGAATTACCCGTGATTACGCTATGAAAATATGTCAGCCTGTATTTTTCGGAATTCTACTCCAAAAAACCAACCTGGGTGTTCTCCGTGAAAACAGACAGTTTGATTTGACGAATGATTCCTTCCGTCTTATTACGGCACTCAAAGGCCACTTCTCGAGTCAATACAAAACCACCTTTTGACATCCCGAATGATTGATGCTCCTCCACGTGAATAGCACACACACGCACACACCCTGGTTCGAGTGCCGATGCTTTGTCTTAATTCATTCTCTCAGGCGTAATTACACAGTGTTTAGGAGCTTCGTTTGGCGATGAGAATATGAATTAATGACAGGGTAACATCGGGTGAAATTTCGATTTTTTTTTCATCCTTCCAGTGGGGTTAAAAATTCGCTTAATATATCCGATAATAATGACACTTCTAAGGAAGAAAACAGTTTCTTTATAAATGACTTTAAGATACTCTGATTATACCTCATAATAATAATACTTATTAAAATAGAAAGAGAAGTAAATGAATATTTTCTCTGAGCTTTTAATAATTTCTTTTAAGAATGCTAAACAAGTTATGGGGAAACAATAAGAATATGATTGCTTTTAACAGCTTGTATAATACAAGATAAGGCAGATTTCAAATGGGTTGTCTTTGAGATACGAGGGCTTACAAAGTCTATCTATTGACAAAAGACTCAGCCCATAAGTAATCTCAAAAACATCTAATTAGATTCTGGAGATTAAGGGTGACATTTACATTATTGCACGGTTGAAATGGTTGGATTTCTATTTTATTTGATAAAAAATTGCAAAACACTATTTATTAATAATATTTAGTAAATGTTGATGTATTTTATACCATTATGCCATTATTTTATACCATTAATTAAGTTTTCAAGTTTTTGTCTTCATCGAGCTTCTCTCTTTCTTCGGTACAAAACTCTACCAAAACTCCTTAATGCTCTTTCTAAAAAATTATATTCTTGTATGTGGGCGCATCATATTAATCTATATTCACACGTGAATTTTCCCCATAAAATTTAATAAACATTCAAAACTGCCTACTTGACATCTTTTCAACTAAACTAAACATTTTTTTAGATTTATTTATTTATCACGAATGCCAGGCATTCACAGTTAAGTCATTAAAGTTCTGGCTTTCCGATATTTCTGAACAGTACACTTAAAACTATTAAGTGCAGGGCACGTGTCAATGTGGCAGATGTCCATTGAGCGTCCAGAATTACAGAGACAGCAGGCCGGGGAGTCCTTTAGTCTTAAAAAGATAGGCAATGAGACAATCGTGTCCTGTTAAAACGCGGAAGGTGGCAACAGCAGAACTAGGTGTAAAGTAGGTGTAAAGGTAAGTGGCAGGCCTCCTCGTGGTGCACTCTGGGTAACGCAAAATATGCCACGGCTTTGCCATTTACTGGCTTTCTTCCTTTTCTGAATATTGCACATTTTTTTCCATATGTTGTACTTCCTGTCAGTGTACACGCACAGTCAGAATTACATACAGATATATCTATAAGTATTTTACATTACCTGTATGAGTTTCTAAGAGAGTTCAACTTTACTAAGTATACATTAAAAATGTTAACCCTATCTCTAAAAGTTACTGCTTCATAAACATTTTTTACAAGGTAATTGTGGGAATCTGGAATGTCGATCACATAACTTTTATACTGTGATATTTCACTTAGCCTGGCACTTAGCCAAATGGTTCGTGTACGTATATGTCTTCCAGCTGTTTTTCACTCCCCATTGCATTTATCTGTTGTGCAGTGATGCATCAATTAGACCTAATGACCAGGCCCTGATTTTCCATTAGGCCTAGTAGGCCCGGGCCTAGGGGCCCCCGAATGTTGGGGGCCCCAATAAAATTTTTATTTAAAAAAAAAATTCCCAGTTCAATTTTTTTTTTAATTTTACCTTTTTTTATAGCAATTTTTTATAGCAATTTTTTTATATATCCTTTCAAATTTGATTGATTGGTTCATCATAGTTATAGTTATATGTATAGTTCATTATATGTATGTTATAGTGTATATAAGGGATTAATAAGTTTTTCTGATTGCATTGTATCGGTGTTTTAATGGTGACGTTAATATGTTGTATTGGTTTTCGTTATTTGATAATGTTCTAGGCTTCTACGCATCAAATAGCCAATTTTTGGTAAAATGGTACTTTCGCAATGATTCATGATTAATATATTTTTTTTGTATGTGAGTTTTGGAAATTTTAGGCCCACATCAGTGTTAGTGGGCCCCCATCCTGAGTTGTGCCTATAGTCAAGAATTTTCTAAATCGGGCCCTGCTAATGACTCTCTTCAGACTTAAAAATCGCCTATGATTGACCTTTCTATGGTGTCCCTGTGCGTTCTAAGGGTTGAGGGTAACCATTCTTCTCTCAGCAATCACTGCCTGCAAAACTGTTGACGTGAGTGTGTTTAAATGCTCTGCAGCGTCTCTGAAAGACAAGACCACTAGTGTAACATTCCATAGTCACATGTTTCCATAGTCACATTCCAAGTCATTTCTTTCGAATCTCGATATCTGTAATAAAACCAAACATGTTGGCGGAAGCCTGGAGTCTTGCCTTCATACAAATCGTGCATGCGTTGCGCAACTGCAGGAAGCACCATACCACCGCATTTGATTCTGAGAGCATTCCCGGTGATTTTAAATAAGAGAATATCAAAACCAAATGTTAATAACCTTAGCTGATCAAAGTCCTTCTCTTCATTAGAATGGAAAAGTTTGAATCATAACACAGGCCAACGAAAAATGACTTTTTGAAAACTTTTTTAACGTTAATAGCTGATTCTTATGTAAATTTTGGTGCTGAATTCGTATCTGACCTCAGTTTTTTTCTATCACCCATAGTTTCGTCACAATGTGACTTCGGAAATTAGAAAATTAGCCAAACATACCATAGAAAATAAAAATAAATAAATGTTACAATATGAACAAACTTTTATTCGAGTATAAACATGAAAATACCTTTTATTACAAAGGTTTTATGTGTGCATTGGCTTATATTTCCTTTCCCTCTTCTCCTTAAAGATCTTGATATTGCTTTCTTGCCTGTGAATAGCTTTCTCAACTTCTCGGTGAAGTGACCAACAGTAGTCTCCTATCATATTGGTATTCCAGCGGCCCTGTACAGTCTTCCCATCAATTTAATATCTTGATGAAACCGCTCACCTTGCTCCTCACTGACACCACCCAAATTATCTGGGAAAAAATCAAGGTGAATGTTCAAAAAGTGAATTTTGAGGCTCATAGAACAGCCTAACTTTTTGAACTTTTCCAGCATGTTGGCTACAATAGAAATATAATGTGGGTCCTTTTTGTTGCCCAAGAACTTAGTCACAATCTGCTTGAATGATACCCAAGCCTCCCTCTCTTTTAAAGTCATTTTTGATTCAAAGTTGGGATCGAACATTATTTTTCGGATGTCAGGCCCAACTAACACGTCTTCTTCCAATTTTGCTTTCGATAGATGAGGAAACTTCTCGCAGAGATACTTTCAACATTCTCCATCTTTGGGTAAGGCTTTCACAAACTGTTTCATTAAGCCTAATTTTATGTGTAGTGGTGGCAGGAGAATGTTTTCCGGGTCCACGAGATTCTTGAGCAGAATGTTTTTCTCTCCAGGCTTTAAAGATTTTCTTGCAGGCCAGATTTTTCTGGACCAAGGTTGATCCCTTTCCCTACTGTCCCATTCACATAAACATGAGAATTTGGTAAAGTCAGATTGCTGGTGGTTAGTTTACGGCGTTGAATTCACTAAAAATGTCATTTCTATAAACATTGAGTGATGAAATGTGAAAAAATGGTGAGTGATATGGCTTTTGTATTGTCATATTCGGTTTCAGCACACTAAGAACCACAAGAATAAGGCAAATTTATTCAAAAAGTTTTTTCATGTGTATGACCTGTGTAATCAAACACATTTTTTAATTTAATTTATGTTTTTAGTCCTTTACGGAAGTGCATGAATTATAGTTATATGTATTAATCTAGATTTTTTTTTTTAAAGTGGGTTTTGGAATTCTGTATAAATCATCTGAATGAGACATAATAAGGTTGATAAAAAATCCATTTTCTTTATAAATATTTCTACTAATGGAAATGTTGCCCAAATGATTTCAATTCACCATGCATTAACAGCCTTTAAAAATCCTTTTACTGAGGAATATTTGATCACAATATTTTATAGTTTTTTGTATTCTGGATACAATTTAAATATTTTTATAAGAAAAAAATTAATGTATTCTAAGATATGTTTGAATGGGTTGTTCGTCTGAATGATATTTTGGCATCTAAAATATCACTTGAAAATTGAAATTTCTGAATTTTATTTTACTTAACTCATTCTTAATTTATTTTACTTAACTTATTCTTAATTTATTTCTAATGAGTATGAAATCCAAAAAACGAGTTTTGACGATAACATATATATATTCTTCCAAATCCATTCTGTGCTAACAAGACTTATGTTTAATATGATCGTTTACAAGTTTTTGGAATTATTTTGTTATCGAAAGTTTACTTCAATAAATAAAAAAATAAGTAAATAAATAAATGAATGAATAAATGAAATGTACTCTCTGTTAAAGGGAAACTAAATAGAATGGGAAATCTGTTCAACAGAAAAGGAATTCGTTTGTAAGTCCTTTCAGCTGAACTTAATCCTTTCAGCTTCTGGACCCACCACGACTAAATTCTTCAGGATCAAAGAAGAAAAGGGGGAGGATATCTTGTATACCGTAGAAGTTATAAACAAATTTCTGTGATATCTATAAGATTTTAGAATGCTAATACAACAGAATGACTACACAAGCAAACAAGATATAAACTATGTATGTAAATCAGCAAATCTTTATTTTCTCGGCACCTTAACTTTTGGCTAGAGGTCACAAAATGAAACATTATTTAACTAGGAATTTTCAGTTCTCATGTTATAAAATGAAAAACGTTTATTCAACTTCATGAATACAAACACAAGGGGGAAAAATGTCTGGAACTAAATATGTAACATTGCAAATCTTTATTCCTCCTTTATTTCCTTATAGCTAGATCGTCTGAAATTATAATGCTTAATGATTATAGTTTCGAATTCTCATGTTAGATGTTTCAATAGATGATGAACTATGTGAGATAAACCTCACAGGAATTAAATATGCCACACTGCTAATTTTTCCCTTCATAATAAACATCTTTCAACAAGATCGTTTTAAAATAAAGAGCCTATGAATTAGTATTTGTGTTCTCATATTAGATGTTAAAATATAATAGCAAAACTTTATGGAAACATAAAAATAACTTGTAGATACTAAAATACTTTTACCAATACAGTATAAATAGAAAATACTGATTAATGAGGATATCAGATATCTTTTAAAAGCCTTATTCGGTTGGAGGGGGATGCTTAGAAGGAGTAAAATTAAATATTTCTATGAACTCAACTTAACGATTACATCTAACTTAAGACGTGCTCATTACCTTATTATTTATAAGTTGTTGGTTATTTTCTCCTTCTTAGTACTGAAATTAAACTATTTTTTACGTATTCGGTAAATAATACTGCATATTGAGTTACAAAAACAACGAATACAAAACAATGTTTTCATTTACATTAGAGAGGTGAAAGGATAAAAGAATTTTTATTTTTCACTCATTCAAGGATCAGCTAGTTAGAAATGTTTATTACCATTTTCCTTCCATATCGTGTTAAAGTATTTTTTTCTTGCTGGAATTTCTTGCACATATTACTTGAACGCCATGTAATTCCCCTACTGATTACATACTTCTAAATATATTTCGCTAAGTACCATGCTGATGGAAATAACGAAGGAATTTAAGGAATGTTTTATTATATAAGGCGTTTTCGCTAGAGAAACGGAAATTGTATATTTGATTGCCATCAGAATGAATGAAATCTTAGAGGAGGAATATAATATTTAGTTATTTCATATCCCACCACACATCTTCTTTTATAGAATTATCTGAGTTGTATTTGTTTCATGAACTCCTATTCTTAGTGAACAATAAGTAGTAAGTTGGGATATGAGATAAAAATGTAATTTTTTTTCGAAGCGATCATTATTCCTGCCTGAAGAAAAAAAAAGACTTTGCACTGATTCAATTTTCTCATATCCTGAAAAATTCAAAAAGTATAGTTAACAGTGTTTTATCCTAGGTTTATTGTTAATTAAACTTAATTATGTAATAAAAATGTAAACTGAATTTTACGTATAGAAAAAATACCCTTACTTTGTGTCATACATTTTCATTCTTGGAAGAAGATTAAAATTTTCATGGAAAACTCATAACTGAATATTTTATAACTCTATGTATACGGTAAAAATTCTCTTTCTCTGTTACAAAAGCATTTATTGAAAGTTGACTTGTCAAAATGTGTCTGAGCTCTCAATAAAGAACTTTTCAGACGTCAGTATGCATGTCAACGTTTATAAAGGTCTGTGCAATTTCAAACCCATTTCAAACGGGGAGGGGAAATTCCTTACTTGGCGAGGACAACAAGTATTCTGAGCCTTCCAGGGAGTTTTATTTATTTAGTGCCAACTAAAAGAACTATCACACTTTACGTTATTCGCCTGACAAGTATGTTGACAGATTACGGTATTCGTGAACTAATCCATGATATGCTGCTTGTAAACATACATTGGAATATGACCAGTGATGTGTAAGTAACAGGCAAATATTATACTCTATGCAGTTTCCATTTATAAAAATCAGAAACTTATTTTACTCTTAATACAAAAATGAAAAAATATATATTTAAGTTATAAAAATGTAGAAAATGTTTCGAATAAAATGGTTATACTCAGTTTCAGAATTCTTCTCTGAATTTTGAGGGAAGTATTTTCAGCTTTTTAAATATATATATATAAGAAACATTATGTCAACTTTAGGTAGAGTTATTTTCAACATTGAATTTTAAACTGAAAAAGTTTTTAAAAATTGCTCTGAAGTTATTAACTTTATTTTAAATTAAACGAAAAAACAAAAGTTTCTTTTAAAGTAATAACTTAGCTGCGTTTATACCGCATGTGCTCTCTTTCTTGCAGCTTGCATTACTGATGTGATATTTCCTGTTTTTGATCTAGAAATTTATTTCGCCCTCCAAAACTCTTTTTGAAGCTGAATGAAGCATTAGTTGAATCTGACCATTGGTACTTCACAGGCAGGCTTTGATTTGCTCTATAATAATAATAATAAAAAAAAGATTGCATTTTCTTGCAAACTTTATTTAAGTTTCAAAATGCGGGTCAAAATCAAAATTTAAAGTGAACTCAATTAGGAATACACAGCTTCTTAAATTACACAATAAAAAAATAAGACTGGTGCAACCATAGGCGTAGTGACGGGGGGGGGTTGCACGCCCCCCCCACACGATACGTAACTTGAAATAAATTAAAAAGTTATTAGAAGTTCAGTTAAAATCAGAAAATTGTAGAAAACTTTTAAGAAAGTTGGTTTTTTTCCGCGTTTTGAAACTGTGAAACTGAAGATTCCGATTATGTCTTTAGCCTTAACATAGTTTTTAAAAATGATATGATCCATAACAAAAATTCGATGCTATATTTTTTTCTAATTTTATTTATATTATATTTATTTTTCTCATTTTATAACTTTTAAATACTACTCAAACATCAATTCTATTCTTATTCAATTGCAAAAAATCATAAAATTTTCATATTTCAAGGACGTCCGGCAGTCAATGCGCTGAGGAGGGCCCTAACCAAGTTCAATTCGTGCTCCCCCCCCCCCCAAAAAAAAAAAAAAAAAAAAAGTTAGAAGCACGCTACCCCTATGGGTGCAACTAGTATCCAAATTATTAATATAACTTGAAACTAGTTGTCATTAATTAATTTTATTTGTGATTTTAATGAACTGTATGTTCCTGTTTTACTCACTAGACAAGTTTCATGTAATTTGTAAAAGCATTTATTTTACTAATTTTTTGCTGAGTAATGTAATTGCGTTTTTCTGTCATAAAAAATTACTAATGAGTATCTCGTTGTAGTTAATTTAAAGTGATTTAAAGAGTGTGCGGTATCATCTGATGGCTATGAATTTGTACAAATTTACCCTCTATTGCCATAATGTTATTCTAAGGTTGATCACAAGTAAAACAAGTTTTGAGTCTTTTTTATGGTGATTTTTTAAAACCTTTGGAAAATTTTGCTGTTTTTTTTAATACTGCTGTCTTGCTATTTTGTGAATCTGGTACTTACCTGGTACACAAAAAAAATACCTGGTACCCTGGAGAAAATATCTGGCACACGAAAAGTTCGTCAAACTATTTGCAAACGTACAAATACTTTTGTCGTCATAATTTCTTGTCCTCTTTATTAACCTGGACCTCAAAGAAGAAATTTTTAGCATCATTGACTACTATGAACAAATAAAGTAAGTTTTAACCCGTTTGCTGAAATCCTCTCAATTCTTACAGCCTCAGAAATTTTGAAGTAATGAAAGTTGTTCATAAGTGAAAGAAATCGTGTGGAAAGAAATGAAAATATATTTTGTAAATAATTATTTATGGATATTCGAAGAATTATTTTACCATTTCTTTAATAGTAACTTCATAATTTTAAAGGATTTCTATCTTTCCGTAGTTTCTACCATTCTTTCTTCTGATGTTACTTTACATTTTAGAATACGATTATTTATATTCATAAAAAATTAAATTGTTGGAAATATACATATACAAATTGATTCGAGTTGGTCTACATGCATATGCTTGTTACATAGTTTAGTTTTTTTTTATGTAATTGAGTGAAAATCTAATCATGATCACGTAATAATTCGAGGCACTTTGGATTACTTTTACATCCATACTTAGACAGAACACTTCTCTTTTATAATGTTCATGACTAGGGATACGCAATTTTTGTATTTACGAAGTAAATGCGAATAAAGGCAAAATTTGCACCTCTGAGCTAATAAATGGGGAACATTTTTTTTTTTACTACTTTTCTGTGAAAACTCGATGATAAACAGCTTTTTAAGCGAAATTAGGTAATAATAATAAAAATTTATTAACATAATTGTTTATCTAAGACCATCCGTGGTCTTTAACTGAGAGATCTTACTCTCAAAATTTGCTTATCACTTATTGTTAAAGTCTTAAAGTAGAGAACGTGGAGATTACTACAATGGTAGGTTTTAACTAAGAATTTTGATACTTACCTAACAAAGTAAGTAAAATTGTGATTTTTTAATAAATACGAAATCTTAAAATTTATGTATATATATATATATATATATATATATATATATATATATATATATATATATATATATATATATATATATATATATATATATATATATTATTTTTTTGTGAATATATCCGAAATTTTATATATTGAAATTTTTTTTTTTCGTGCGAAATTTCGATATTTTTATGCGAAATTTACGTACCCCTATTCATGACTGATTTACTGATTTTAAGAGGTACAATCCTTTCAACGACTTCAAACAGCTGCAAATTCTGTTGACATCCATATTTACTTGGACCTCCGAAGTAGAAATTTTTAGCATCTTTGACTTTAGCAAATAAAGTACTTCTAATCTTATCTATTGAAAACCACCCTATTCTTACAGCCTCGGAGATTTCGAAGTGACCAGGGTTCTCCACAAAAAAGCCAAAGGTCGGTGAACACACGGGGTCTGGTCATAAAAAGACATTTAAACGATAAAAAGGAGTTTAGGGGATTACCTTTCTTTATCATTATCCTTCAAATTTTACCGCAGACTTAATACGAGACTACAATAAAAAAATAGGGGGGAAAGCTTTAAAAAGTGCTACATTTATATCATGTTTTGGAGGGAACTAGGCAAAAGTGAAAGCATATTTTTTTTAAAGGTATAATTTTGTGTTAGTTATCGCTTTACGCAGTCTGTCAATTACTGCTTCTAAAAATAACGCCTGACCTCTCTCGTTCTGTGCTTTTCATTCTCAATTTTCTTAACCTGTCATATGGACAAGTAGGGTGATTTTTTTTTCTTTTTTACTCTTTGAACATTTTTAGGTGTGTGATTAATGATAACTTTTGGGTGGGAATTTTTTAGTAATAGGTGTGAAGAGGAAGAAAATAGCGACAAAGTATAAGGTGTTTATTTCTCAATCTTTGACACTTTCTACTTGAATTATGGTTATGACCTTTATAAATAATAGGTGTAGCTTAAAAGTACTTATTTGTTGAGGGTTTGTTGAGAGCGTAGAATGATTTTCTCTCCTGAAATATTACTTGTATTAGCAACTAATGTATATAAAACACAATTTTTTCTCCTCAACTTGTTGAGTATTCTTTAACAGAAATATTCTGGGGGAAAACATGAAAGTCATTAGTCAAAGGGTTGTTGAAAATCAGTTTTAAGTTTGTGCAATATATTTCGACTGTTATGAGACATTAACATGAAGCGAAACCTAATAAAGAAAAAAACCTCTTAGTTTAAAACGTTCCATTTCCATTTCCTTTAAGGTAATTTTCAGCTGTTTTTTTTTCTTCTCATTTTTATACAACAAAGAATAATATATTGTTAGTAATTTTTGAAGTTTGTAATGCTATGATAGTAAAACTTAACTGAGAAAAAAATTATGAACTATTCATCCGTATCATTGCTTCTACCGACGTTCTTGATATTTTACAATAAAAGCATGTTACGAAATATAAAGTATTTAAGAAATTTATAGTTATATTGATTGAGCTTTATAAATTATTATTAACTTGTTTATGAATATTTTTATATTTAATACACTTTATCAATTTTTTTTCTTTTGAAATTTATACGAACCGCACATTTGTATTAATTCTTATACTACACCATTTCTGTTATATTGCCCAGGAACCTGAATTGTCATTACAAAAGAGGAGAAAATTCTTTATTCGAGAGAACAATCTAGGAGACATGTTTAAAGAAGTTAAAAAAATTTGAATTTTGTGAGGACGAAACAAATTCGAATTGTGCAAGCCTCTGAAAGATGTTGATACAATAAAATACATAAAAATAAATAGAAAGAAATGGGAAGAACATCTTATACGATTGGACTCTGAAACAACAATGAAAACAGTTTTAATGCAACTAATCTATATATATAAAACAGTTCCGTAACTGACTGACTGACTCACTGACATACAACGCACACACCAAACCACTGGACCTAAAGGGCTGAAATTTTGCATGGCGATTCTTCTTATGGTGTACGGGTGCACTGAGAAAGGTTTTTCAAAAATTCTTCTTAGACTTTTTTAAATTAAATTTTTAAGCTGTTTTTGTAACTTTTTTTAAGTTTGTATTTAAAATAATAATTCGAGGGTTATAAAATTCACATCACGAGAAAGATCATAAAAATTCCATTAAAATGAAATCTTTTTCGAATCTCTACCTTGATTTTCTGATTTTTGGTGAATTTTTAAAGGTTAATTTTTAGAATTTAATTTATTAAATGCTGATCACGCAATTTCTTTTTCTGGTACTGTAAATAAATTTATCGTCACTTGCATAACAACTAAAAAGACAAAAAAAAATATTTTTTTTTTCTTTTTAATGCAGCAGACGATTGGATATTATCCAAAAAAAAATATTCCTTAAGATTTTTTTATAAATATATATACATATACATACATATATATATATATATATATATATATATATATATATATATATATATATATATATATATATATATTTAAATCAATTGTATACATCGATCGTCGTATTTATTATAATATATATATATATATATATATATATATATATATATATATATTTTGGGGGGGGGGTTTAATTGCATACATTGACCGTTGTATTTAATTTGAATGTACTCCGTAGCGAAGTGCGGGTTTTCAGCTAGTTTAGCATAAAGATCTAGTAGAAGGTTGAAAATGAGACTAAGTGGTATTTTAGACAGAGTCTTCGTGATAGTAGGAACAAGAAACTAGCGCCATTTAAAAATCTGTCCAAGAGGACTTGCTTGGACAGAATTTTAAAGAAGACCACGGGGGACTCATCATGGGTTGCCTTACCAAAGAGATAAAAATGAAATCTGTTTTATGGGTGCTCTTACTATGCATAAGCGGTTTATTCATACACATATGTTATTACAGGATTATCTGCAGAGACAGCTAGTTGTCTCAACGTATCTTCACAGACCATTACATCTTGCTGACAGTGATGTTGTCTTTGAAATCTTCGGTTTCTTTTTCTTGTTTAAAGCGAAATCCGTTTTTATCTCTCCAATCCCACCTCTTTTCGTTTCGATCTTTCAGTGTGGAATTTAGGCCTGCCGCTTCTAGTATTCTTTGAGTACGGAAGATTATTATTAGCTTTACGATATTTAGTAAAGCGATATATTTTAAAGGAGATGTATAGTCTTATTGTATTTTAAGATTATTAGAATATTCGATAGGCAGCATATACAGAAGGTCGTTCGCACTTTATGGAAACGATTTTGTAATTTGTTTTTGGACCTTTGCATTTTGAGATAAATATTTGGCAACTTCAAAATAATTGTCTGCTATTGTTTTGCTTTGATTGGAATGTAAAATAAAAAATTTATTTTGAAAATGGCTTCTAAAATTGATAGATGGCTCGAAGGTTACGTAACTGCACTTTCCGGGGAGAAATATTCGTATCAACAAATTATAAGGCAGTGTAAAAAGTTTGGTTATGGCATTTCAAAAAGAGGTATTTATAATATATTAAATTTAAAAGGGGAAAAACGTCTAACTGAAAGTAAAAATGAAAACATAACCACTAAACCTAATCTTAAGACTGTTTGAAAGCAGGTAAATATCAAGAAAGTGAAGTCTCTGTTCCTAAAAGAAAATCCGCCTACTCATAGATCCATTGCATCGAAACAAGGAATGTCTTCTGGCACTGTAAGTAAAATCATTCATAAAGATTTGAAGTTAAAAAAGATGTGTAAACCTAAAGTTCATCTGCTTTTTCCAAAGCATATTGCTGAAAGAAAAACAAATTGTAGAAAATTATATGAAAAACACCTAGCTGCTGAAAAATGAAAATTTGTGGTAACACTCGATGGGGCATGGATGTATTTAAGTGACTGTAGTAAAAAAAGATTTTCTGTTGCTCAAATGACAGTACGAAATGGCTACGGCAGTGTACAGAAAAGTTCTCAAAGGAGTTCATGATAGTAGCAGGATTTTGTTACAACGACAAATTAAAAATAAAAAAAGTTTCAAGTAAAGCCAAAATTAATTCACTCTACTATCAGCAGAATATTTTATAACCAATTTTTGAAGAAGAAATTCCAGCCTTATATGGAAAGGACATTGATAAGTTAATTAAGTTAAGCTTCTTATGGACAAATCCTCTAGTCACATGTCTAAATCAACTGCCGCTTATTTAACAAAGAAAGAATCAGAAACAGGAATAAAATGTATCCCATTTAATGAAATACCTGTAAAATTACCTGACTCTTCTCCAATGGACTTTTGCGATTTCGGTTTTTTAATACGAGCCTTAGGAAAACGGCATCCAAGAACACTGAACGGACTTTGGAAAACGGTGCAAGAGGAATGGGGTAAAACTGACATGACAGTACTAAGCAAAAATTTACTTTCATGGAAAAATGGAGCTAGAGCTACTGTCAAGAACCATGGCTAACAGATAGAAGCAAATCACCTCATAAAATACTGTATTTATACATAAAACTCAACTATCAAAATCGTTTCCATAAAGTGCGAATGACCTTCTGTATATTGAAGAATGCTAATTATTTATCTTAAAGTTATCTAAATTTTCAAGATAAGAATCCTAAAACATTCATTAAGGGGACTGATACCTTTTGAAAGCTAAGTGACTCAACCAACATATTCCTATTTTCAATAATCAGTAGTTACGAAAATCATTTATTCAGAAATAGGAAAATTTTACTGTGAGTTAAGCACTCTTCTTTATAAATATGTCTCTAAATTTTATCTAGCTTGAGAATTTTTTTAATTTTTAAAAATATCAACCACTGTTTTTTTCACTTATGTCATTCCGCACATGATATCACCAGAACAGATGTCTAAACTACCATGAAATATTATGCACATGCAATATAAACATGTATAATTACAATGCCCAACTATTATGTCATTCCTATAACAAAATTTTAATCGCAGGGATATTTATCAAAAATTTTTTTATTAATTTTTTTAAAATAAAGAAAATAATTTTTTTTCTATGAAGAATTAAGAATTTTGATATTAAAGTTAGTCATTTTGAAGAGAGGTTATATGACTTAATTTTAAAACTAGAAAAATGTGTATATTCTTTAATATATGAATGTCTGTGCGCAATAACATAACAGTGAAACAAAATGATTCAAATTTTTAAAAAATATAAAATTATCTTCAAATTAGAAGAACTTTAGAGCCATATTTGTAAAAAAGAAAGAGTGTTTAACTCACAGTAAAATTTTCATGATTCTGAGTAAATGTTTTTCATAACTACTAATGATTGAAAATAGGGATATGTTTGTCGAGTTTCTTAACTTTTAAAGGGTACCAGATCCCTTAAAT
Organism: Dolomedes plantarius; assembly: GCA_907164885.2. Classification (NCBI taxonomy): domain Eukaryota; kingdom Metazoa; phylum Arthropoda; class Arachnida; order Araneae; family Dolomedidae; genus Dolomedes; species Dolomedes plantarius. The sequence goes on along the minus strand of OU015497.1, from coordinate 119,845,635 downwards.
CCTTGATGATTCTTCCACCGATGAAAAACTTGATCCAAAATCAAATTACCTCGCGCAAAGAAAATAATTAGTAACTGTATATAAACACAAATTGAACATGTTATAATCAAGATATCGGGTATGAATCACGTTTAATTCATATATGTGTACTGAGAAAATATATCAACCAAATTATCCGCCTTAAAAATTTTCGATTAAAAGTTGTAATTATTTCATGAAAATCGTTTATTGTGACCGTTTTACCTACCAGGAAAAACGTATTCCGTTATTTAAGTTTTTCCTTCAGTTTATCTCTGTATACACAGAAATAAAACATCAACATTAATATTTACAAAGTAAATTAAAATTAGTTTTGAACTTAAATTCATGCGTGTATTATTAACAATGCTGGATGGTTCTTACTGCGACATAATGTGGTTAAGTAATGTTCCATTCTTGAATCTGTTAGTACTAAATCATTGTTTATGTATCCAAAAAAGGTAAAAGGAAACTGAAATTAGTGAAAGTTGTATATGTTTTCTTGTACCATCGTAAAAGTTAACTCTACTTGACTGTCACTTTGCTCACACATGGAAATAAAGTTTTGCTCTCAAAATCGACCTCAAATAGGCTTCTTGTTTTACCAAAATTTTCCAATAACTTTGTTTTATACCTACAAACCAATATGCAGAACTTTACTATTTACCCTTCATAACAGATACTGAGTAAAGCCAAAAGTATAAATAAGATTTTGTATTTTTTAGGCCATTATCAAGAAAATTTGATGCACGATTTCGCTATGAATAAAAGACTAATATTAAGTCATCATGTGGTAAACACTAGGTACAGTTTATGAAATGACATAAACTGCTATAAGTGACAAAGGAGGTATTGTAAGATAAAAAAACCGGGGAAAAAGAAGAAAGAGATACCAAGTGATAAACAGACATCCGTAGGTTGAATGCGAGTTGTAAGAGAAAGCCCTTTGGCCAGTCAGAAAGAAAAAAAAAATCATCGGACTATCAACTGCCTACATAAATGGTTTCTTTATCATATGTTTTAATGAAATTCTTGTCATTCAAGGTAACTAAACGCTTTGGGTGAAAGAACCAAAGTCATTTGTCTAAATAACTTTTGACACGCATATGAAGGTGTTCGCTTTTTTCCAACTATTTTGAATTCATTGTAGATTTGTTTTATATGATACATGTTCCTGTTTTTGAATGATGTAAATCAAGAATTCATCTGTGATCAGTTTATGATCAATGTCTAAAATTCCCTCAATAAAACTAAAAATTTACTCTTGCTCTCAAGAAATGTTATGATTAAATAATTGGAAAAATAAAAAAAAGGTTTTTAACCTAAAAATGAATGTTATAAAGTAGCCTTAAGTGCTAAATTCTCGGGGTTTTATTCCTTTCTATATAAGCATATTTTTAGGGAAACATGTCCCCTATGCATAGATAATAGATATTTTGGGATTTTATAAATAAGTAATGGAAAATAAAACAGATCCCTTGATATACAGAATTAAAATCAAACAATTTTATTAAATTATATATCTATTAAATACTTACTACTTGATATGCACAAAAAAGTAATAATTAATGTTCTCGTTTTTAAAGACTTTTTAAATAGTTATTGTTTCAAAATTATTTCTTTAATTATCAGAAATATAAAAAGAAACAGTTATTACTATAATTATCAGAGAACATCAATGCATTGTCGTCCACACAATTACTGTCTAATTTCCGAGTTTCGCACTTAAAAGTATTTGAGATATCAAAATGTCATGCTTCTGACGGACCTCTCATGTAAACTGTTTAAGTACTGTGGAGAAACAAAAAGAACGATTATATCTCGAACCGAATAATAATTGGTTTTCACAAGAGAAGTTTCATAAATGTTCCTGACAGTACCTTAACATATATTTTTCTGATATAAGTTTTAGAAATAATTATAACTCAAAATTGAAACTTATGTCAGCACATTAAAATTTAATTAACTTAACATTGGTTGTCTACGTACAAATGCTTTATTGTTGCAGTTTTTTTTTCTTATACTTCTAAAAAGAAAATTGTTGATAATATATTGTCTCATTTTAGACAATTGTCTACTAATTGCTTCGGATAAAGATTTATTATTTTAGCTGAATTCATTATGTGTAATTATTATAGAAAGATTTCTTTGGAGCATCAATAGGATTCAAATTACAGTTTTTATTATTTTTGTATTTTGTATATTTTAAATACACGTTATCCTCATAAATATTCCAATAATTAATTGCCTGGTTTAATGTACTAATAAATCAAAATGAATAAAACAGTAATTAATTTCTTTCCGGAGATTAACCGATTTATTTTCGGATTGAAATTAATTGATATCTATGCCTATTACTGAAGAAGCCTTATTGCTGTCAATAAACCGGGGTCTTTCCCCTCGCAACAGTCTTACTTGATATACTACTTTTGCGGAATCATAAAAATACCACGAAGCACATATTTTCGTCGAAAAGAGATATATTTTTCGCCTCCTTACCACATACCTTAACCAGTTGTCGCACGACAATAAAATTCCAACTGCTCGATTTCCGTCATACAGGCATGCGTGACAAGTAATCCTCTGTACTATATATATATATATCATCCGTCGTGGAAAGCCTCTTTTCCATAGCTTCCGTCCAAAGAACTTGAGTGGACACAATCCCTACTTCAGACGTTATAAAGAGGTTCTGTAGGGAGTCAGCTACAACTGAAACTGTCAATCACGAGTCGTTCCTTTTTTATTTTTATTTTCATCTCTGAGGCCACCCATTTTTTACCTCCATAGAAGATATCACCTACACCATAGGTCTTTTTAATGGAGAAGGAGTATTCCAAAGCCGTATTTTCGCAGGTGGGTTCTTACATATTTGTGGGGGAATACCAGCTTGCTTCCGGAGTATGGGGGGGGGGGATCTCAGATCGTAGTACAAATACATCTTATGATAAAGGCAGTGTGAAATGACAATGTTGTCCTATTCATATAGGCTGTGTTCAGAAGGATTTTACTCTGTTTTTTTTTTGTTTCATGCAATATTCTAACGTATATCTCTATATTAAGAATTAATAACTAGGTTAAATATTTATCGGATTTCAATCATTTATATGTCAGTGGTGAAGTTTTTTTTTTTCTTTTTTACCACAGTGGTTAAGGATGATAGCCAGTATTAGTATTAAATCACCCCTCATTATTATTATTATTATTATTATTATTATTATTATTGTTGTTGTTGTTATTGTTATTATTATTTTGTATCTAAGCTAGTGTAGTATCCAGTTACGCAATTCTGAAGATGCGAGAAAATTTATGGATAACCTTTTCCTCATTCATCCGTCTTTAAGTTTCAATCATACAGACTGTGTGATCATATAGACTGTGTAGGCTTGTACATGCTTAGTTATTTATTTCTTTTCAAGAATGCTGACTTTTATCCACCATTGAACTTGCATAACAGTCCATACTAATTCTTGGCATCGATTTATTGCGACTATTACTATTTCCATTGTATTGGAACTCTCGTTAAAGGGCCGGTACTGTAGCTAATAACCTTCCTTTCTACAAATCCAGAGCAATATTCAGTTGGTATATTCCGGGATACGACAAAAGTGTCCTTTAGAACGCTATTCCTCACTTTATAACGTTTCGAATAGAGTTAACCAAGCATACCTTTAATGCATTTTAAAGAAAAACATTTAGTTTTCGTCCATGTGTTCATTTATTGTCAGTGCATAATTCAATAATATGTTTCTTGATCTCTAAACGCATTTTGTTTCGCTACGACAACAGATAAAGTTGAATTTTTGTACTAATACGTCCCGAAAAAAATAAATAAATTAAATTAAAGCGTGATTGTCTTTTATTCATATATGAAAAGAATTATCAAGATAACTTAATTTTCTCATAAAACAAATATTTTCTTATCTCTAAATTGTTTCTCTCGTACTGTAGAGTTTAAATAGGCAATTATAAACTTTATCGGTATATGTACGAGATAATCCCCATAAATTTTAGATGGCGAAGTAAAAAAAAAAATTTTTTTCAGTTGTAGTAGCATAAAATTCTTATAACATAAAAAGTATTTTCTGAGACCTATGGAAATATTTCCATTATATGAATTTTTATCACCTGTAGATTTGGTTTGGTTGAGAGCGCTAAGGCAATTTTTTTTGCTACACGAAGGTTAATTAGAACGCTGCCTACAGCTTAAAGCCAATTCCGAACGGCTACAAACAACTATGCCTATAGTGGGACTCGAACCCACAGACTCTGGTACCAAAAGCCAGCGCCCTAGTCATTTGGCCATTGCCCGGCACTATCACCTGTAAAACAGATCGAAATGCGCGTTCTATAATAAGAAAAAATTGCTTACATTCTAGAAAACTTTTATTAAAAGTAGTAAAATATAATATTTTGCTACTATAGGAAAAATATTTTATCCTTGCATTGCAAATATTATAAATTAAAATCCTCCTTAAACTGTACGATAAGGTTCTATTCAACATTAAGACATTTTATATAAATGTGAATATACACACAAAAGATAGAAAAATAGAAATTGATATTTAAATAATTTCCATTTAGAGAACCTTTTAACTGTATGACATCAGCTATGAGTTACCTAACTCCTCACCTAAGCCATAAAATGTTGCTTATTTTATATGTCTTGTGGTAATTCGTTCTTCGTTTTCTGTGTTTACAATGATGTTTTTAAGAAAAAAGAAACTGTACTTACGTGTACATTACGTATCCTCTAACCAATATTTTGAATTTATAATTATATTGAGAAGTTGTTTCATGAGTTGTGGCAGCGTGGGTTTGCAAAAAGCAATAACTCTTACGTTCCAATGAGGTATGCAGGTTATGAACTTAAGATAAAGATATCTTATACCTTTTACTTATTACGTACGATAAAATTATTTTGTTCCATTCATCTGTCAAAACAGCTTTTAATCACAAGAGTGCTGGAGGAGAAAGTCAATGTCTGACCTATCATTCTGAAAGTTCTCATAACGTCTTAGTAATATTGATAAGGTCTGACAACTGAAGACACCAAGTTGCTGTTTGAATGCATCGCTGTGTTCACGAAACCATGTCCTGATGATATTGGCAGCATGAAAAGGCGCATTATCCACCGGAAACCATGGACAAACATTAAGAGAAAGTATCTGCAATATAAGATACAGGTGGTTTTGCAGAATCAAGGAATATTTCCCCCGTTATTTATCTTATGTAACGCACCCTTTCAGATATTCCGAAGGACGAAGAATGTCATGGAATAGATAATAACAGCATTTAAATAATCCACTGCCGTGTTTTGCTGTTTAAACCGAGCAGTCCAGGCCGTGAGTGATGACATTTTACAGAGCGATGCTTTTGTCTTCTATGCATTTTTGCTAAGCCCTAGTGTTGTAAAAGATCACTGCAGTGCTCCCAATCAAACCACATCTCTAAGCATTGCGAAATAAACTATAAAATCAAAGAACATCAGTCATTAAGGCTGCTATGTACTAACCCTATTGGATTCGCTCACCTCAGTGTTAACCTATGGAGAAAATGTGTCCAAGGATTGCCGACTTAAAAGATTTTTTTTTAAAAAATGTACTCCGTAATAGAGAAAAAATTTTACACCTTGGAGAATTTTTCGTTTTTTGAAAAAAGTACAAATAACACTTTAAAATTTACATTATTCGGGGGAAAAATCTGGAATAGTGTGCTTTAAACGCTCATAAATTCCTTTGGTGGACGGAATTTATGAAATCAATCCTGTTGCAAGGTGCAGAAAAGTTCAGGCAATCTGAAAATACCCTTTTTATTGGATTATCAGTATTTATGTATCTAGAAATAGTAGACAAATTTTCTCTATAGGTTAACAATGCTGTAAGAGAATTCAACAGGGTTTGTACACAGCAACCTAAACAGAAAAATCAAAGTAGGAATATTTTAAAACTATGGTCTATATAAGATGTTTCTTAATCAGATTAGTTCCTAAATCATTTTCTTCATTTCTTCACTGTAACTTAATTATTTGATATAACTAGCATCCGATGCGATGACAAAATCAGCATACTATTTTTTAATTTTATCTTTGAATTTTCAAAATCTTAATTATTGATAACATTTTAATTCTAAAATGCAGGTACATTTTAGCAATAATTTGCGTTGTTAACAATGAATATTTGTATAGATATATTTATAAATAAGGTTAGTTTTCACATACGTATATCATTTTTCACCAAACACTGGTAATATAAATGCAACCGCTTATATTCCTTTTTTCTTTTTTTCTGACATATATTATTTTACCCTTAATGCGATATTTTAATTTGTTCTAGAAAATGTTAAAATTTCTCAATGGATAGAATGTTTAAAGATAGTCATACTTCAGCAAACTGAACAATTGATACGAAAATGTGTACTTAACGATATACTATCTAAACAAGCATCTTCGGTAAAAAGAATTAATGGTTAGAGATGGAGAGCAGTTTGGTGGGATAATGACATAAATTATTAATTTTGCTTCTTGCTGCCTTTAAGCGTTTGTAATCCGAGCCAAAATGTCATCGCAGTTCGTTATCAACGTCACGTCCTGTACAGGAAACGTGTAGACGCTTATACGAGTTGCTTTATCAGGGTCTTTCACAAAGGCAACGGCTTTACCAGAGCTGAAAATCAGAACTACAAACAAATTGTAAATCAGATAGTTGTGTTTCCTTTAAATACCATACCAACTAATTGGCAACCAAACAGAAATTCAAATGGGCGAATTACATTCAGTTATCAGGCAGCAACCCCTTGCAGAATACTGATCACACGCGAACTTTTTCATTCTACATGACGTCACCTGCAGCTGATAAGGGCTCTTTGATGAGACAACTGGGTCCCATATTTTGAGATATAAGTTTCGATGTTGCGCTTGACAGTACATAGATATAAAACATCATCAAATGTTATCGCGAAATGTTGTCGAGTTCCTGGAAGGTATGCAAGTTTTTCTTAGAGAGCTAACAAGAAAAACCTTTTATGATGTGTCGCAGATTGAGCTTTTGTTTGATAACACGGCAAACTTGATCTGAGGAAATGCTGTAGATGTCAGAATATCTCAAAAATTTATCTTATTGATAGGCCATAAATTAAAATTTCGAAAAATCTGTTATAGATTTCCTGATAAAGAAAAGCTCGTGACTCAAAGCGGAAGTTATTCGTGACTTGTTTAACTGGTCCGCATACTCTGCATATTTTCAGTGAAACGTGCTAGTTCATATAATTTGACGTGTTCTGTGTCTGAACTGTGCTCGAAAAGCTTTGCTCTTAAAACTTTAATGACTGAACATAGGACCGGTTGGATCTCCCGTTTTTTTTTTGCATAGGTTAGGATAGTTTCAAGCTAATTTTAATATAATTACAAAAAGAAATTTTGTTCGAGGTAATTGAACTAAGCATTTCAATTCATTCATGTTATTTGTTACTCATGAATTAGAAACTAATAATCCTCATTATTCAGAGAAATAACTTTTTTTGTGCTAAACATAGAAACCAATTGGTGACAATGTTTTTGATTGATAGGCTATTTCAAAGATATTCGAGCATTTTCGACAGTTATTCCTCTACATAGAGCTACATCCCCATGCTATTATGTTTATTCTGTAAACAAAGTACTTTTTCTTGAAATGAATGATTCCGACGACAGAGGGAAATAAATCTGAAATGAACTTGCGATATTCTTACTAAGTGATGGAAATACAGTGTGGTCCAAAATTATTGAGCGCATTTCATGATTGAGAAAAAAAAAAGAACGAAATGAGGTACGTACATGTTTATTGTTTTCTTGGAAAGACAATTTAAAACAGTTTTACACAATAAAATTTTAAACATTAAATAACTTCCACATATGCCGGTAGATGGCACGACAACATTTCGCAAGAAAAATTTACTAATTGCGTCAGTCTGCAAATGGCTGCCGTACAGGAAAAAGCAATTTGCATTTTGGGGTTCCATGAAAGCAAATCCGTTGTAACTGTTGAGAGACGTTTTCGTTTAGAATACTCAAACTATCGTCCTCTAAGTATGGACTCTATTAAACGTTGGCACCAACAATTTAAGGACATGGGAAATGGGGAACTAGAAGGACACGGGAAGTGTGTACTGTTTATGGCCTACCAGCGCCTTTCCTATGTTCCACATTTTCCGTATCCTTAAATTATTGGTACCAACGTTTAATAGTGTCCTTACTTGGAGTACGACGATTTGAGTTTTCTAAACGTAAAGTCTCTGAACAGTTACAACGGATTTGCTTTCATGGAACCACAAAACGCGCATTCCTTTTTCCTGTACGGTAGCCATTAGCAGACTGACGCAATTAGTAAGTTTTTCTTACGAAATGTTGTCGCACCATCTACCGGCTTATGTGGAAGTTATTTAATGTTTAAATTTTTGTTGTGTAAAACTGTTTTAAATTGTCTTTCCAAGAAAATAATAAACATGTACGTACCTCATTCCTTTTTTTTTCTCAATCATGAAATGTGCTCAATAATTTTGGACCACCATGTACTTCTAAATGACATATGGACAAAAATACTCGTATTTCCGTATTTCTAAAGAGAATTATTTATTTCGATCTATTTCTAAGCTCTTGTAAGTAGTAATCTATTCATTCCTCTCCATATTTTCCCCACTGAGCAATTGAAATAATAGAAATCACTGTCACGACGTCAAACCCCGTATTTGCAAAAAGTTACGACGCCATTTCGTTAAGTAGTTGCTTATTTTATTCTGAAACTGTCAGTTTTTATGTTAATTCTTTGTCTAGATTTCTTTTCGTCGCAATTCTGGGCGTATGTCATGACAAGCACTGAGAAAGATAAGCGCATTGTGAGAAAAAGAAGGGTCAGAAGCAGACCAGTTAAACAGTTAGTTATCCAACCACTCTTGCATGCCTGTTTTTATTTCAAAGGGGAAAGTTGTTCGAAAGGGGTTCAGGTTTAAGAAAGAAAAAAAAAGGCTTAACATATACTTAACATATACAAAATAGTTTTCTGAGTAAAATGGTGTAACCTGCATGTTCCTGTCTATTTATCTCTGAATGGAAGTTTTTATGATTTGTCAACTTTGAAAGGATATATCTTAAACTCCTTTCAATGTACCAGTTTGAACTTTCGTACAACATTCGCCTGTTTTATTTTCACTAAACCGTATTCTGGTTTTGGGATTTAGAATGAAAATAATTCCCTAAAGCGAAAATTTCTCTAGAAAATTAGTATTTCCTCTTTTAAAGTCCTTAAATTTTTTCTAAAAAAATATGCTTACTAAGACTGAAGAGAGAAATAATTTTAAAACCATACTCATGCATGAAAGTTAAAAAGTTAAGGAGAGCTATTGAGGCAATAGGAATAGCCAAAACTAAACATGCTTTAAACATGCTAAATTAAAAACTTTTTGGATTTTTAAAATCTAAAAAGTTTTTAATTTAGTTTAGTTTAAAATTTAGGGTGTGTAACAAATTCCCAATAATAAAAATTACAAGTGAACTAATGTGTGTCCTACGTCTCCATCTGATATATAATCTGCAGTAATTCTCCTTTAAAAACTGTTTTTTTCTTTACATAAAATCATTATTACTTATATAAGGTGTCCGAGCTAAAAGTATCCAAAAGTTATGACTTATTTTTACGGAACTACCCATTAGAATTTTTAAAAAAATATTTAAATATAAAGAACATCTCACCAAGTTTTAATATAAATCATAGATTTCGATGTGTGCACCTTTTGTAGCACGACTAACGGCTAAATGGTAATCCAGTCCTCTCCAAGTGTTTTGTGGCATATCAAGAGTTATTAGACTTTTTTGCTTGGGGATTCATTAAATCCGTTGTTTATAAAAAAAAAAAATGGAAACTGTGGATGAGTTGAAGAAGCGTATCATTCAAGCAATTCGTGTAATAACTCCTGATATGATGCCAAACACTTGGAGAGAACTGGATTACCATTTAGATGTTTGTCGTGCTTCCAAAGGTGCACACATCGAAATCTATGATACTATGATCGAAATCTATGATTGATATTAAAACTTGGTGATATGTTCTTTCTAATTGAAAATTTAAAAAAAAAATTTTAATGGGTAGTTTCGTAAAAATAAGCCATAACTTTTGGATACTTTTAGCCCGGACACCTTATATAAGTACTATATAAGTATATGTTCATTTTTTCATAGAAAAAAATTATTTGCTGTCTAAATATCGTATTTACACCCTAATCTCTTTGGATATTCATTAATTACTTGGGAAATTATTAACCCCATAATTCCGTAACATATAATCCCGAAACCCAAAAGTCCTCCAAAATGGTTATTTTACAACAGAATATCAATTATTTCTAAACTGCTTACATACGTTAAAAATACCTCTACTTGTTTACTGGGATGTCGACTAGACTTAGACAGTTTAACTTGACATGTCCTACCGTAAGTGGTTTTTCCGAGGGTGTTACCATGACTAAACTAGATATTGATTGCTGTGAAAATACTGGTTCCAGACTCTTTCTCTCTCTCCAAAGATCTGAGTGAAAGTTGAGCATGATGTACAGGCATGCAAAACGACCAGGCTTTGCGTGACAAAAGAATATTTTCATCTTACTGCAAAAAGTTTAACGACTTCCATTGTCAGGAGCGATAGGAAGTATATCTGTCTTGACAACCTACAATTTTCTTAAGCATCTTTTTAACCCTTTTGCACCCCAAAACACCCACAAGTGCAGGCTGAAAAGAAGAAACTTGAGTGAAGTGTAAAATATGAAAATTTGTACCTTGTGGTGGGGAAAGTTGCAGGAACTCAAAAATTTAAAGAAAGGGTTATTTTTAGGGGGCGACTGGAGAAGGAGGGATGAAAAAGGAGAGGCAAATGAAGGATTATGTAGAAGACAAACACAGGTTGACTTCTATTCAAGTAGGATACCTCCAAGGTGATCCTGCCACCAACACGTCTAGTTTCAGGGAATATTCTATCATAAATTGTGTTTTCCTTATTCCTCTTCTGTTTTTATTTATTTTTTAATTTTAATTTTTAATTTTTTAATTTTTTTAATTATCTCAATGCCTTTGTGTCTGTGGGATCAGTTATTTTATTAATATAATTTTATATCTTAGTGGACTGTAAAAGAATCCATTAACAAAAATTTTTAATGCTCTTGTTTAAATGCAACTAATCAATCTTCTTATTTAAAAAAAACTTTAAAAAAAATTTAGTACTTCTTTTAATAAAGGTAATACTGGAATGGCTTACCTTTAACATCATCTGAATAATACTTGAATAATCAGTCAAGACTAAAAAATTTAGTTCCATGCATGTATCCTTAAAATGCATTTAATATTGACTTCATTTTAACAAATAACTAATCCATGACACACTGGAAAACCGTTCGGAGTTAGGTTTTACAAAATGAATAATTGACTTCAAAATGTCAGCAGCTTGAAGAATAATCTGTACAGAATCTTTAACAAAAAAGAATAAACGGAATCACATCCAACATACCGATTTTCGAATTCTTACATGACATTGCTTAGAATAGAATATACACCCCAACAGAATAAAAATTTCTGAGCCATTTTCTTGCCATAGCTCAGAATCGAAATATGCAACAACAGAATAAATAAAAAAAAAAGTTACATAGTGATGCCATTTATTGACCAGAAACTTAATTAGAATACAAATTACAAACAATATGATGAATAAAATGAAACAATTATTATAATGAATTATTTAAAAATAAAAATAAAAATAGTAAGTATTTTATGAAGACTGAGCACTGTCAGTGTCGCTTCTTACAGTACAACTAAGAAGTTGATCTGCAGGTAATAAAAAATGCCACACATCTCGGAAGTAGGAGTAGAGTAACGATTACAATGGACATGCAATTCTCGTATGCACACTACGCCTGTTTTTGCTTACCTAGTTAGTTCCTCCATTTTGAATGAAAATATGGGATCGGCTGATTCTTCAGTTGTTTAACAAAACAAGAACGGCGTTGTAAAATGATCCAGTGAATTTTTACTGTGTCCCGGTGGTTAGCACTTTGGCACCGGATAACGAAAAGTGGAACTTTGATTCTTGCCCAGACCATAGTTAGCTTTTAATGAGAAAAAAATTATATAAATAGGTGCAGAATGAGATAGTTTTTTTTACAACATGTCTACTGCCTTACAGATAATCTAAAATACTTTTCTTAATAACTAACCGCAGAAAACGCAGAAAATCGATTTTATTAAATTGTCTTTCAATCGATGGAATCGTTGGATTGAAAAAAATCCTGTTACTTCATATGTTTTTGATTTGTGATATTACAAATGCATTGTGATTTTTACCATTCAATTTATCGGTAATTATATACTTCCTCTATCTTTTTATATTAGTTTATTTATAGCGTTGTAACTGATGACAGATAAACGTATCAGAATACACATACATATAACATAAGATCAGAATACACATACCCATAGAGAATACATAAATATTATTTTAAAATTAATTATCAATAGATTAAGTAAGAAAAAGTGCATTTCATCATTTTTTGCAATTTAATGCATTTTGGCTACTGCAGTGTCATCTACAATTACATTTTTTTGTTTCGAAAATCATGAAGGAAATGTTTGTTGGGAAGTCTAAGATTTCGGTTCATCTGAAATACTGTTCTTTTTTTAATTTTATTTTTTATTTTTCCCGAGGATAAAAATTTCATTCAAGAAATATCAACAAATAAAATATTCATGTTTGTTGTCTATATATCTAAAAAAGTTCCGTAACTGACTGACTGACTGACTGACATATATCGCACAGACCAAACCGCTGGACCTAAAGGGCTGAAATTTTGCATGGAGATTCTTCTTATAGTGTAGAGGTGCACTAAGAGAGATTTTTGAAAAGTTCTTCTTAGATTTCTTTAAATTAAATTTTTAAGCTGTTTTTGTATCATTCTTTAAAGTTTGCGTTTAAAATAATAATCCGAGGATTATAAAATTTATATCACGAGAAAGATCATAAAAATTCCTTTCAAATGAAATCTTTTTCGAATCTTTACCTCCCTTATCTGATTTTGGGGGAATTTTTAAAGATTAGTTTTTAGAATTTAATTTGTCAAATGCTGATCACGTGATTTCTTTTTCTGGTACTTTAAATAAATTTATCGTCACATGCACAACAACTAAATAGACAAAAAAAAAATTTTTTTTCCCTTGCTAATGCGGCAGACGATTGGACATTATCCAAAAAAAATATTAAAATACAATAAAAGATATTATGTTACTCAAACTGTACTATATTAACTGTACAATATTCTTTAGTATGTTCTATTAGATTTAATTTGAATATTTTCTTCTACATTATTTTGGTCTATAAAAATATCTGTTACGATTTTTTTATAAGTAGATTTTTTCGTTTTTTTTACATCAATTGCATACATTGATCGTTGTATTTATTATAAATATCTATATATATATAATATATATATATATATATATATATATATATATATATATATATTATATATATATATATATTATATATATATATATATATATATATATATATATATATATATATATATATATATATATATATATATATATATATATATATATATATATATATATATTTGGCATTAATTGCATCATTGACCGTTGTATTTAATCTGAATGTACTCCGTAGCGAAGTACGGGTTTTCAGCTAGTGTATGCATGATTCATAAAGTGCTCAAGCTACATATATACATATATATAGCGATAAAAGGGAGAGGTTTAAGGTATTGCATATTTTCTTGCCATTATCCTTTACCTAGACTGCGAATGGTTGAAATTTCCCTTTCCTGAATTTCTCAAATTTTTGTTGAATAAAAGATGAAAAGTCTCCAACTACTCTTATTCTGTAACATTGAACCAAAGCTACCTTAAAATCACAAAAACTCTTGCCTGCTACAATAACACGTTTCTGTGTACATAAAAGTCACCCCGTTCCTAAAAAAGGGCCTGTACTGTATAAAGGGAGAAAGTTTAATGCAAGGAATAACTACAACGTCTCTTTGGGGAACTTCAGTTCTCAATGGACGAAAGCCACAACAGGTGGTTGACAAAGATTCAAGGCGGGTACCTTGTCAAAAAGGCGGGGGAGAAAATGGGCCTATTTAGATCGAGATGTATATCTTTACCTGACGGAAGATTCATTTTTAACACGTTCGTGTAAAGCGATTTGACAAAATTCTTGCTGTTAAAGGGGCTATGGTAGTATTGCACTTCTTCAAAATCCTGAAAGGGTGAGGAAGAACTTCAAGGTATCGCATTAAGCGTATTTAAATAGAATCTGAATCTAAACAAAGATGAAAGGAAGTTAGAAAGTTCGTTAGTTCTTTAGTTAGTTAGTTCTTTAGCTTTTGTTACCGGAGATCCCAATATTGTTTGATTTTTACCACGTTTTTATTAACTCGCTTTCTTGTTTGTCCAGTACAAATCTTGCAATCGATTTTTAACTCTCCCCGACTGGCTAGACATTTGAAACTTTTAGAATAGTTCGGAATACGATGACAATGCATTCATTCTTTTAATACTTTTAGCCATCTTTAAGCAGATTTTGAATTCATTTTCAGTTAAATATTTTTTGGTATGGAAAGTTAGTTCGGAAAAATCCGTAAGGTGGCGCTTCGATCGAATTCAATGCTTGCACTTTTGAGTAACGGTGTTTGACAATTTTGAAAACAGAATACATGTGAATTTAGTTTGTTTACAAAAATATTGTGCGAAAAATTTTAAAAAAATTACAAAAGTTAGCAGTTTATAAAGTCTGTGGATAGTGGAAACGACTAATAAGTGATTTAAATTAAATTAAATAAAGTGAAAAACGTGGTATATAAAAAGTTCTTTTTATCTTGTAATTATTCTATATTTTATGAAAACTTGAAAAATACGTTGCTAGGTGTGACATAATTAAGCTGAATTCTTGGATTTTATGCAATCAAAAGATTTTTTGTAGTACTCAGTTGGCATTATCAGTCGTAATAAGAATCAATAAATTTCTGTAACCGAGAAATAGGTTTGAAATTCCTCAATACAGTAAACAAATATTTCTTTATTTACTCCACTATGACGGATTAATTCAACAGTTATCCTCATTTCAAAATTTGAAAGTAATTTCCTCATCATTCGGATATTGTTTATTTATTCATTGAAATTCGGATATGTTACTTCTTTAGCGTTAATGACCGAAGATAGTTTTAACATAAGATCTACACTTTTTTTTGCGAAATTTCAGACTTTCCACTCAACAAAGAGTCTGGATGAAAAAAATAATAACAATAAATCACGATCTAGATAGAGCTTCTGTGTAAATTAACTGAAAATGAAATTAAAACTATCGGAATGTGTTTTCTTTAAGTTAACGAACAGGTTACAAAATATATTCGCGAACAAATTATAAATTATATTTATATTCGAGAAAACATTGTAGAATTTTGTTATAGTTATAACTGCTGCTGCAATGTGGAATTTTTTCTCAGCTGACGAACACATCGAAATTTATGAAGTTCCGAAAATTGGAGATGTTGTGTAAAACCATATAACTTTAAGAACGCTTTCGATAATTAGTGAAATCACCAAATAATATTAGTTTATATTTTACTGTTCTTAATTTATCGTCAAGTACTTGAACATAAATATACCAATATGCATAAAATGCTTAAAAACCGAAAGCAATATTTTTTTAAAATTTTATTTCTAATGATAAGTTTAAAGACCTCTTAAACTGGAATTTTGAAATGAGGATAACTGTTGAATTAATCCGTCATAGTGGAGTAAATAAAGAAATATTTGTTTACTGTATTGAGGAAATTCAAACCTATTTCTCGGTTACAGAAATTTATTGATTCTCATTACGACTGATAATGCCAACTGAGTACTACAAAAAATCTTTTGATTGCATAAAATCCAAGATAAACAAAAAAAAAGAACAAAAACGAATGCAAAATATATATATATATATATATATATATATATATATATATATATATATATATATATAAACAATAAAATCAATAATAAAAAAAAAATCCTCCGGGAAACACAATAGAAATTATTTTTAAGTTCGACAAGGAGCAGCCTTTTAATTAATATTCCACTCACTATTTACTGCTTTTCTAAAAATATAATCTTAATTTTATTATATTAAAAAAATCCTTGCATTTAAAATTATACAACATTTTAACATAACTCTCCTTATTTCTTCTTTTTTTCTTAAGATCAATATAAAGTTTTGTACATAATTTTTCTTTGATATGATTCGTCGTATGACTTCAGTGAATATTATAGACCGAAACATTCTCCTCAATGTTGTATTAAATAAATGTTTTTTTTTTCTTTTTTCTAATTTTCAGTTTTAATGCTTGTACAATATTCTACAAACTGTGTTACTTAATAAAATCGCCCACCACACTTCCTCATTGTCGAATTCGCCAGTTATTTATAACTATACCAACCCCTTGAAAATTTTCCAGGTGGGCTAAATCAAGGAGTGTAATGGACCAATTCAGAGCTCCCCCTCCCCTCTTTAACTGGACATCAGTCCAAGACTTCCCCTGTTGCAGTTCTACCCCACCATATAGAGTTCATATCAGCAGTGAATTAGTTCTGGGGGAGCATAGGACAAAGAGAGATTGCTGACCGACAATATCCCCACGTGCGCCCGGTTACACAATGAATGGGCCGCGTATGAACGCACGTGCACCGGCGTACTAGGTGTGCTATTGAAAGAACATACCTCTTGGAGAGTCGAAGCTTGACCATTTCCTGCAAGTTAAAAATCTATTTCTCAACAAAGGATGAAGCCCCCCATCTCTTCGAAAATGTAACAACATAACAACAGCATAGATAAATAAATATACCTGCAAATGTACGGAACTTTCATGACAGCAACAGATTCAATAACCCTTCCCGACCGTGTTATACTTCGCGGATGGAAAAAATCAATAGTTTCATTTACACGACGTACAAATATGTCCAGGGGTGAAAGGTAACTTTAATGTGTTTGTAAACATGTTTTAGTCTTAAAGAATGACCTCTGAACTTGTCATAAGAGGCTAGAACATTCGCACGGAAAGGTAAACTTTGGAAGCTTATTGAATTCAAAAGTTAAAATATTTACTTCTATGGTCCATAACTGTTTGATTGGCCAAACATATGAAGGACGTAAAATTTGAATTTCTTCTATATGATTAAAAGTGAATCATAACTTTTGAATTTTAATGAAGTGAATAATAAAATATTTTCTAAAAATATCTTGTTGCGGACAAAACTCGTCCATCTGATCTAAAACTGAGTCAACAAACTGCCCAATGAAGTTTTTGAAA
This sequence comes from Dolomedes plantarius, assembly GCA_907164885.2. Lineage (NCBI taxonomy): Eukaryota > Metazoa > Arthropoda > Arachnida > Araneae > Dolomedidae > Dolomedes > Dolomedes plantarius. Next base: position 119,828,241 of record OU015497.1, on the reverse strand, counting down.
TCATGCTTCATGAACAAATAACTCTGGAAAACAAATATTCTTTCACTGAAATTTATTTTATAAACTAAATATTTTATAATTCACTTCAATAAAATTCTAATGTTTCTTTCGCAGAAATTTATTTTATAAAATAAATTTCAGTGAAAGAATATTTTTTTTTCCAGAGTTATTTGTTCATGAAGCATGATTTCAAAAACTTTATTGGACAGTTTGTTGAATCAGTTTTTAGAACAGATGGACGAGTTTTGTCCGCAACAAGATATTTCTTCATGAGTCAAGGAGATATCCGTATAATTTTACGTCGTTCAGAGCAAAGTGTCATGCCTAGCTTTACAGAATTATAATGCATTATCTATCGAAAGAGAAATGTGCTTTTTTTATTTTGCTTAAAACTGATGTGCTCAAAAAGATATAGTAAGTAAAGTTTTTGGAATAGTGGCAAATAAATTAACTTATTTCTACATAAATGGAATTCATGAACAGGTTTTGCATTACGTAAAAAAATGTAACGTCTTTTTTTTTGTTTCTGAAGAGATTGTTAGTTTTCTTTTAGATTTCTTCTTATCCCTTTTTTTATAATTCAGTGCTCAAATATTCAGGGCCCGACTTTGATCCAATGGGCCCTGGACAAAGCAGATTTTGGGAGCCCCTCCAAGGACAGATCTAAAGGGGGGGACCACGTGCTCCCCCCCCACCAGATTTCTACATGAACATGTGGGACACTCACCCAGGCCCCCCCATAAATTGGGACCAGAAATTAAAAAAATTTTAGACCAGCAAGTCAAAAATTTGAAAATAATTAAAATAATAATAAGAGCTAATTAATTAATTTACTGTTTAATGTTAATAAATAAATTAATGAAATTTTCTTTTGAAATTCAGAATAGATCACAGTCTGGAGTTATTACCCCCCTCCCCCTCCAAAAAAAAAAGACAAACCAGAAACGCTTACGGATGTACGTATACTTTCACTTTAGTGGGTGCACCGTGCCCCACCCAGGATTTTTTTCTGTATCCACCACTGTCCTCCTTTACTGTACTAACCAAAAACCAAAGTCGATGTCAAGCCCATAGCCAGAAATTTTTCCCGAAAATGATGGTAGAGGCTGCAAAGTGTAGACTGGAAGAAAGGCTTTTTTAAACATAAAGACAGAAAGCAGAAGTAAAATTTCATTACACACAAATGATAAAGAAAATATTTGAAAAATCCAAATATTGGACTTTTTCCTCTTTTCATATCACATCACACCTTTTTTTTTTTCTGTGTGGAAAGCAATACCTATAATCCTATACCCTCGATATGGACTTGATTTTGCAACTGGATTACAATCTAAAATCTGATAACAATCTAAATGATCACTAATTGAATCATTTTCAGCATTCATGATGCTAAAAAAATAATCTAATGTAGTTAAAATTAATGGAAATATCTTTTGCAAAAGTAGTCAAATAAAATCGAAACTTTTATAAATAGATAGGTCAAAATATTTGACTGTTTCCATCATTATACTTTCAATCATATTAATGTGGATATAAATTTTTGATAAAACTATACTAACCTAAAAAAAAAAAGAGAGAAATTATGGTCATTAAGACAGAAAATATAGAAACCGTTTTTAATTTGCATACATATAGGAAATTTTCAAAAATATGTACAACTTAATACTAAATTAAGGGGCCCCATAATTTTGGGGGCCCTGGGCAAGTGCCCCACTTGCCCATGCGAAAATCTGGGCCTGCAAATATTTCTAATGTGTTAGTTCAGTTGCTTGAATCGATGACTGGAAGACCGTTAGATGTTTAATGACATTACAATGTAATATAGCACGTTTTTCCAGACTTCATTTAAATTATGTTGCTTGTTTGCATCCACAGAATTTTAAACTTGCAAAAGACTAAGTTTTAGATTTAATAATAATCATCTATATACACTGGTGTAAGAAATTAAGAGAATTTGCAGACTTGGTCGATTATCTCTAGAACTACTGTACCGATTTTAATGAAATTTGATATGTACACACATTGATATAATATAAAACAAATAACCATTCAATAATTGTAATAGACAAGCATGATCGTGCGTAACACTAGTTGGAGTCGGAAGGTATGAAACAGCGGTTGCAGAATAAACAAAAAAAAACGGGTTAACAGATGGGTTAATAGGGGGTATGGTCCCCTCTTACACATATACAGGTCTCGCAGCGTGATTTCATACTTGAAATAAGGGAAATTATCATTTCCTGTGACAATTGGTCCCACTCGTTCAGTAACGCTGTTTTCATTCCCTGGATGGTTCTCGGAGGGGGGTTGCGAGTTGCAATTGCCCTCCCCAGAGCGTCCCAGACATGATCTATAGGGTTAATGTCTGGAGATCTGGCTGGCCAATCCATCCGGCGAATATCCTTACTCTCTAGAATCGAGCAGAAGAGCTCTATGTGCCCTCGCGTTATCGTCCATTAAAATGAACTCAGGGCCAACTGTACCACTGAAAAGGCGAACATAGGACTCCAAGACCTCATCCCTATATCTCACACCAGTCACAGTGCCTCTTTCAACGACATGGAGAGGTGTGCGGCTATCCAACATGATGCCTGCCCAGTCCATTAAACCTCCTCCGCCATAATGGTGGATTTCGCGGACATTGGTGGGTAGGTAGCGGGTCCCTGGTTCTCTCCATATGAACGTACGGCGAGAATCGGTGTTTAGGCTGATCCGGGACTCATCAGTGAAGAGAACGTTCGCCCATTGATCCATACTCCAATCTCTATGCTCTCTGCACCATGATAAACGGATTCTCCTGTTCGTAAAAGTGAGCAGGACGCAAACAGCAGGTCTTCTTGCAAACAACCCTCTCTCAAGAAGTCTTTTGGAAACAGTCACCTTTGATACACGGGTTCCTGTGGCTGCATACAAGTCACGAGAGAACTGAGAAGTTGTAGCACTCCTGTTACGCCTCGCTATAATCGACAAATGGCGATCTTCTCTGGCCGTCGTGGCTCTTGGACGACCTTGCCCAGGCTTTTTTTCGATGAATCTGGTATCCTGGAACTGTTTCCAAAAGTTACACACAACGCTGGGCGTTAAATTGAACTCTCTACAAATTTATACTTGAGATTGGCCTGCTTCTAGCCTCACCACAATTAACCACCTCATTCCATCATCTAAACGTTGGTGGTTACTCATTTTTACTATTACAATCTGAAATTAACCGATTGCTGCAAAATAACACCAAGGAATTCGCCGAGGTGTGCTAGCGAACGAAATGCGTCTTAACTTACGCGCGCTTATAATGCCTGTTTCTCTACTGGCTCCGCCTACACACACGTGTACGGTTACGTATTTGGCGTGCAAGATTTGCATTTTTGTCTAGAAGCAGTGGTTTTACATTCAGTTCAGTTCTTTCCATGAAATTCCATAAAATATGCAAATTCTCTTAATTTATTTCACCTGTGTATATTATTTCTAAAAGTTTTGTTTTTAACCCCCCTTTTCTCCATTCATACTTAACCAAAATCGATAAATAAGGTACCATTTTAAAGATTAAGATCTGCGCTTCTTGCAAATTGTTGATTTAGAATTACACATCTTATTGTTTGTTTAAAAAAGTATAAACATTATAAACAATTTTTCTTCCCCTAGATGGCGCGCACGGTAGCTTTTTTTATTTTACAATTATCAATCGCACTGAACTTTTAAATTTAAAAATCATTTGCTTTTATTATCATTCTGAGATTTCATTAATGAGTTTCTTTATTGGCAACATCCGCGTAGGCGTACATTATTCTTTATGCATGGAAAAGTGATATATATTATTTTTAGAAGGTGATTTTTTGTGACGATCCCTTCGCTACCTTCATACTTAACCAAGATCGATAAATGAGGTACCATTTTAAAGATTAAGTTCTCCGCTTCTGACGAATTGATTCAGAAAGACACATTGTATTGTTTGTTTAAAAATCGAAGTGAAAAATTGACTTTTGGCCCTAAAGTTCTTTCCCTGGATGCGTCGAAACAACACAGTCAAATAGTGTGTCCAAAGAGGTTTTGTAATGTAAATATCACATTTTCCCCGAGTTTGTGTCATATTTAACTCTTAATATTGTCTACAAAGGTGTTTTGAAGTGTACATATCTTATGTTCCCCTGTTTTGTCTTATTCTTCCCTTCCAATATTGTGGCCAAAGACGTTTTGCTGTTGGTTTTGTATTATCCTTATGCACCATTGTTATTTGGCAAATAAACAATGGCTATAAATGAACCGGTTCTTCTTTCATCCTACTACAAACCACCAACCTCGCTATAAAATTTATCGTATTTTAATTGCATGCGAAATGGTCGCACGGGCCATCTAGTTCTTAACTTATTAGCAGAATTAAAACATAAATACACAATTGTGTTCCCCCAAACAGTCATGCATAGTTCGTGATTATTTGGTAAACCAATAAAAAGAGGGCCATAAAAAGAAATGAAATTTTTCTGCATGCTGAAGTTGAAAGTTAAATTTTTTTAATATAGATGAAATAAAAGTGCATAATATCTCTATTTTATTTAAAATAAACTTTATTTAAAAGAAAGAAAAAACATTATTACACAAATTTTAAAAAGTCAAACCTAGGGTATCTATTAGTGACTAAATAGGCTTAGAGCTATAAAAATACTGGAGATACTATTTCCCGAAACAAAAGATAACAGTTACAAATCTTCCAATTTCCATTAAATTTTATAGAAAAGTACTCATTAGAAGGAACAGAGAAAAATGTAAAAAGATAAAAATAAATCTATGTTCTCTGAAGCTATCAGACTATAGTACTGTAATACTTATGCCATATATATATATATATATATATATATATATATATATATATATATATATATATAAGTAAAATAAGGTATTAAGTTTTCATTAAAGTCAGGGCATTTCTTAGGGAAAGACATGGGAACTTAGGGAACATCTCGATAATAATGTAAGTTTACTCTGTCGGCGATAAAACACTGCTTTCCGTTGTGGTTTAGATTCAATGAGTTCTGAAATAGTGCATCAGATCGTTGACAATTGTTTGCCCTATTCCAGTGCACTCCAGCATGACTGCAATGAGTATCTCATCATGTTTTAAAACGTACTTATCGACGGGGTGGGACATCGGACATTTTGACTTTTTATCCGAAGGTTGTCAAAACCTCGGAGGTGGCCATGAGATATACGTGCTGTGTGTGGTCAGGCGAGCACCTATCAACCTACTGATTAATGACCGGGATGCCGGGACAACAAAGACGCCACGACAGTCGTCAGTACGTACTAGACGTACCGCTGTGCAAAGAGGGAGTCATGGTGAGCTTGTAAGAGCATCCGCTATCATTAGAAATGACGTCTAGGTATTACGGCTGTAAACCGCTCCATAGTAAAATAAAAGATCGGCACCTGGGACTGAAGCTTACTCAGTTGTATTGAATTCGTTGGTCGTTGATGCCCTGTTGAAACTGCGATTCATCACTGTAAACAACTGTCAGACATTGGAGGGATAAAATACAAGAAAGCCGTGGTCGGTTTATCTGCAAAGGGTGACATGCGTTCATATGCTTTGTCGCCGATACTGGAAGAGATAGCCGTTGTATCTTGTGGGGGGTCTGCGGTCTTCAAGTCGTTTGGCAAAGGCTAGTGTTCACTCTCCCTTCTTGGATTTTTTGTGATAATGTATATCGTCAGATGGTCTATAAAGACATCATAATAAAATGTCTGAATTTTGCAACATCATTCCTACACAAATGTTAGAGTCTATAGTCATGTGATCGACTTGGATAAATTTTCAGGGTAAAAATTAGTTACCATTTTAACACACTTGGCCATCTCAAATGGGTTTCGGATCAATTGGGGTGACACCATTCCAGGTGAAGTAACCACAACACGTATTTGAATCTATCCACAACATATTTGAATCTAAAGTGCCCCTGTATGCTCTCTCCCTATTTATGTTGTAGGAAGAGCTTTTGTCATTGATCCTGCTACTGTTCTATATTCATTGGAGGTGAAACATTTTAAGAAACAAAGTTTTTGAGTTGGATTAAATACTCGTCTATACAAGATGAAAAAAATGCGGGCAGTTAAATTTAATTTGATTATCAGCATTACATGAACCATGATGTTTTTCAGTCCGTTTATGTATGGGAAAAGTAAGATTATCTTGAATTGTTTCTTTACATGAAACAGCTTTGGATCCTGTTGTAAAGAACACAAAGATCCTAATTTTTTTCGAAAGCTCCTTTTACATTTGTCCTCATAGACTATTGAATATAAAAATATTGAATATTACAAGTATTTGGTATATTTTGGAAGCTGAACATCTGGCAAATGCCGATAAATCGTAAAATTGACATTAATAGGTGCAGAAAACCGATTTGTCTATCAAAATTGTCGATTTCGTGAAATTCGGAAAACTGTTTTTTGGGGAAAAGCTTTGTTCGCAATGAAAAACATTTTTAACTTTATAAAAATGTGTATATCCGTAAAGATGAAGAGATGTATAACACATGGAAATAAAAAAATTGTCGATTGGAGGACGGAAAAGTTCAATTTTGCATGCATGAAAATAGTGGAAATTTGCGAAACGGAAAGGAGATGGCTCACCCGGAATGTCGTCTGGTTTTGTTGTCCGTTTCTTTTGAGTTCGGCGGTTTTGATTTAATAGTTTAAAAAGTTTAAAGTTTTGAAAATTGAGGATGGCATCAGTGCACGCGTCTCGTCCGTCTGCGTCCTTCGGTACCAGTAGCGATATCCTGCTATGCTCGATTCGCGAGATTAGCCCATCCCCGTGTCGCCCGGACTGCTCACTAACAAACATACGTTTGTTTACCTTCAGCTGTTAATAGTAAGATAATGTAATCAACTAAAGGAATTCCTTCTAGAAATATAACAAAGTACAATCATCATTATTTTATATAATCACCAATACATTTCTCACTATTTACCGTTAATATATCTAACATTTTATCATGACTTAATTTATTTATACAATATCCCAAATTGCGTATCGCATGTATAATTACTCTTACTTAGCATTTACATTATTATATTCACTATTTTAGCTATTTACACTTTTTACAATTACATATATACCACACTTTATAATTATTACTTTTTCTACCATTTATCTACCATTTATCTTACATATTTACACTATACTTTACGTCTGCATAATCCCTTTACTTAACATGTATAAACACTTTACCTGACTTATATACACTATATAACTGTATAAGCACTTTACTTGACATGTATAAACACCTTTTCTTAACATTCATTCTACATGTACAAATGGGATATACACATCCATAAGGATACCTCGAACATTTCTTATATCTTCTACAGTAATAATCACAAAATAATTACAAAAAGAACATTTTATATACCATGTTTTTGAATTTTCTGTTGAATCATATAAACTTGACAATTCTATGTACTTATAAATACTTTTTAAACATTTTTTGATGAATTATCCCATCAACTTGAAAGAAAATGAAGTTAATTGGAAGTTAACTTGCATTTAACTTTTCGTTCCCGTTCCGGCCAATAGATGGCTGCACCAGTCTACAAAACAAAATTAACTGAAAATAACTGAAAATAAATTTAATTCTGCTTAAAAATGGCTAAAAGTATTAAAAAAATTTTAAAAATGCATTGCCATCGGGTTCTGAGCTATTCTAAAAGTTTCAAATGTCTAGCTAGTCGGGAAGTTAGTTAAAAATCGATTGCAAGATTTGTACTTGACAAACACACAAACACACAAGAATGCAAGTTAATATAAACATGATATTTATTTTTGTCTTGTCCATGCTTCTGCTTCCCTCGGTAAGATATTTCTTGGCTGCTGAAATTATTGATTTGTGAATAGGCAATTCTCGACAGTTTGTATTTCACCACATTCACACCTATCTGTTTTCCCGTGAAACCTATGTTGATATTGTCCCATACATCTATGTCCTGTGATGAACTGGTTTATTTTAAAGTCCCCGCTTAGTCTGTCAACCTTAACTTTTGGAAATATTTCATGGGTTTTTCTACCTTTAGCACTGTTGTTCCATTGATCCTGCCATAATCTTAGATTGATGCTACTATAGAAACTACTTGTAGGTAATACTTTCTGAAAAAAAAAAAAAAAACAGAATTTCTAATGGAATTTAATGCTCGATATATGAATTTCCTTACTCATTCGTATTTTATTTCCTAATTTCCTGAGAGGGTGGTCATAACACTAACTGCTTCCTGTCAGGATTAAGCCACTATATTTCTCCTTACCCCAAAGACTTCCAGATGACATATGCTGGATTTCTTCTCATACCTAGTACCGTAAAATCTTGAGTATAACACGCATTTATTACAAATCTTATTTATGTTAATAAATATTTGTGCAATTTTTAAATAAAATATTGAAAAGTTATGGGTGCGTATTATAGTCGAATTTTAATTTTTTCCGAAAATTTCGCTCAAAATCAAGCATGCATATTATACAAGTGTGCGTATTATAGTCAAGATTTTATGGTATGTACAGTATTTTGACCTCAAGTAATGATCCTAATTTAATATCTAACTATGATAGAAGCTCCATCCATTTTTACGGATTTACCACAAAATTAACTGTGAAGTATTGCCCTCCCCCCCCCCAAATTTCTGTTATTTTGCCGTTTATTTCAAGGACTTTTTACAGCGTATAGTTATATAGGGATGTCGTAATATTAATTTTAACCAATTTATTTATAAGCATGAATTTCAACCTCCAAATGAATAAAACGGATTTTTTTTTTTCCTTCTTCCTAGTCTACTTCCTTTTAGCGTGGTCTTAAAAGACAAACATGCCTCAAATTCTACCCGCAATCGCTGAGGATGGAGCAAATAAAACTAGGATTTCATACATACTAGGGAAATTCACACATACTCATTTATATGTATGAATTTCAACCTCCAAACGAATGAACACGGATTTTTTTCCCCTTCTTCCTAGTCTTCTTCCCTTTAGCGTAGTCTTAAAAGACAAACATGCCTCAAATTCTACCAGCATTCGCTGAGGACGGAACAAATAAAACTAGGAAACAGGTATTAAGAAGATGAAAAACAAATTTCTCGAAATCCTCTTGGATAAATAACTTGGCAGATTCGGCTTATCGTGCAAGACCAATTGTACAAGCTTGACTTATGAAGATGAATTGTCACGTCATGCTTCAAGGCCTTGCCCCAGCAACTCGCCCGAATCCTCATCTGCTAGTTAAAATCACGGCGAGAGAGAGAGAGTAAAGCGATTGATATTTCTTCTTTCGAAAGGCAAAAATTAACTGGTTGTCTTGGGAAAGGCGAGTAATTTTTCACCTTTCGGCGTCGCATTTCTCATCGGTGACACTCTTTGTGAAGATAAAGGCACGTATGGATACATAATCCTTTCGCTGTCTTCAGGCGAGCAACTCCCTCGCCCTAAGCGACGTATTTCTGACATAAGCGAACGTGATGGGAATCGGGGTTCGGGCTTCGGAAATCTGTTAAATGAAATTTTTAGGAGTTATGATGCAGAAAAAGACGTGCGCTGATAAAATTATTGATACCGAGTTTAGATAAACAAGTGAAGCAAGAATAAAAATACATTAACTGCTGTCGATGTTTATATTTTCGGCAGTTCAGTATATTTAACCTATTTGTACAATAATTAGTAGATGGGTGCTACTCACGTATATGTAAAAATGCATATGAAGGTTTATCTGTTCATCAACTAAGTACGTGATTTATATAGAGAATTATTTTATAGGTATCTGGTATAAGATATATAAAATCATATATCAATTTTTAAAAAAAATGTTTTTATATTATGTATCGCACATTATAAATGCTTAGATTAAATATCCAACGTACTTCTACAAACTTACTATATACATAATTTAAAGGCTATTGAACAATCCTTTTACATACTTACGGTTTTAATATTTAAATAGAATAACACAAATTAAACTTAGAAGAAATGGGCATCTATTTACTAGCATTCTTTTCTAAACTAGCATTCTTTTCTATACTGTAAGCATTCTACGTAGCATTCTACGTAAAAATGCATATGTAGGTTTATCTATTCATTAACTAAGTGCGTGATTTATATAGAGAATTATTTTATAAGTATCTGCTAAAAGATATACAAAATCATATATCAATTAAAAAAAAGTTTTTATATTATGTATCGCATGTTATAAATGCTTATCGATTAAATATCCAACGTACATTTCTACAAGCTTACTATATACATAACTTAAAGATTATTGATCAATCCTTTTACATACTTACGGTTTTAATATTTAAATAGACTAACACAAATTAAACTAAGAAGAAATGGGAATCTATTTACTAGCATTCTATTCTATACTGTAAGCATTCTACGTAAAAATGCATATGTAGGTTTATCTATTCATCAACTAAATATGTGATTTATATAGAGAGTTATTTGATAAGTATCTGGAATTAGATATATAAAATCATATATAAATTTTTTTTTAAAAAACTATTATGTATTGCATATTATAAATGTTAATCAATTAAATATCGGACGTAAATTTCTCCAAACTTACTACATTACTTAGTTTAAAGATTATTTAACAATCCCTTTACATACTTACGGTTTCAATGTTTAAAAAGAATAACACAAATTAAACTAAGAAGAAATCTGCATCTATTTATTAGCATTCTATTCTATTGGCATTAATTAATTATTTACATGATATTGTTACACGTATTATAGAAATAACTTTCAAAATCTCTCTCATACACCAATACTTAACCTCTTCAATTTATCATTACATATTATCTACCATGTATTACAAACATTAATTTTATTATTAGAAAATTAAACATTCAACATGCTTCCACCAGGTATAACACATTCATTGTTTTAAGGTTATTAGACCTGTCATACAATGTTGTAGAAAATTCATGTGTTTGGCAGTTTTCATTAATATTTGTGTATATGATTTTGATGAATTTATTCGCTTTTAAAGCCCCAGAATTACTAAAAAACTAAAAAACTTTGGAGCATTTCTCTGAACTATTCTTTAGCTATATACAGTTATTGTTCAATATCTAAACCATGGTCTTGCTCAAAAGATTTATGAAAAAAATCAGTCAAAGGAAATACAGGAAATTTTTAAACTCGCCACCCCTCTAAAAATGGGCTTGATTTCTGCAATCTTTTATAACAAGTCACTTGAATGCCTTGTTTCTAATGGTAACATCAACTTTAGAAGGCAAAAATCTTCAAGAATTTTTCAATATGAAGGGATATTTAAGAATAAAGTGATAAAATCTTTATATTCTTCATATTATATTTCGAACTAAACGAAAGACAATATCAATGAAGCTTGTGAAGCCCTCAACAAATTTTTCGCCTCACAATTTTTTAAAATATAAATTTTGTCTCGGGGGATTTAAAGCTTTGAAAACTGTAACGGACAGATACATTGAGACACTTTCCAACAAAATAAAAGTAAAAATTTTCGAAAAAGAAACATGTGAATCATCTAAAATTAAAATTTACAAAACAAAACTCTTTCGAAGCTGTTTGAAAGAAAAAAAATTTGGTCTGTGTGCACTTTTGTTTAACATCCCCTCCCCCCTTAATACAAACAAACAAACAAACAAAACTATTAAATGAGACTGAATGTTTTTGTAGAGCAATGTCACTTGCAAAAGCTGCCAGAATTTTTATGATTTTTTATTCAGGTCTGCGATCTTGTGATGGGTGTATTTCCAACGCTCCATCAGCACTATAGCATATTGATGAAATGTTTCAGAAGGTCTTACGCATACAAAGTCGAGGAACGCATACTAAGTTATTGTGGCTTGGGCTATAGCGTGATAATTTTCGGTTTTCCATAAACCAAAATTCGATTTCTCAATACGTATGCAATACAATTTTATGATCTTTCTTTATAAACCGCGCTTAGTGATTGCAGTTGGAGAGGAATTCCATACAATTTTTCCATTAGCTATTTTTAAGTCTTTCGTTGAGCAGGAAAAAACCCAAAATTGGGTATGATTATACGAGGATAAAAAGTTAATGAGGACTAATAGTATGAAAAAATAAAGATTAACGGCTTTATAAGATGAATCTGGATTAAAAGCTAAAAACTGGAGGATAAAATACATAAATTTTTAGAGCAATAATATATGTATATATATACTCGTACTAATAGGTAAGTAACAATATGTTATTTAAGCTATGTATTTGTATGTGTATATATATATAGGACAAAAAATTAGCGCACCAAGAAATAATTGCGGGATCGTAAACGAACTTGCAATGAAGGTACATTTCGGGGGAGATATGCAAATGATTAGAAATGCAGCGTGATTGCTCATTACGTATAGCCGGTAGAGGGCGTTGAACATCGTACTCTGTGGAGTATAAAACAGGTAACCAAAGCTTGTTGAGTGTGCTGAATCATTTACAAAGGAAGAGCTGAGATAGACATGCCATTACGCCGTGTTCGAAGGACAATATAAGCAGTTGTCGCAGTTTGAGAGGGGAGAATCGTCGGGATGATGAAAGCTGGGTGGTCAGCTAGGCGAGTAGTTCGTCAATTAGGCCGCTCTGATTGTGTTTTGTGAGGAGGTGTTGGGACCAGTGGACCCGAGAGATGTCATGTACACGAAGACCAGGCTCAGGACGCCCTCGACAGACCAGTCGTCGAGAAGACCGCCACATCGTAAGAAATGCACGCGTACAGCCAACTGCTTCATCGGCCGCCATCCAGGCACAGGTAGCACCTTCACTAGGGGCCTCTGTGTCTTCTCGAACCATACGAAGGCGCCTGTTGAAGGACAGTTGGTATCGCGGCGCCCATTACGTGTGCTGCCCTTGACGCCCACCCATCGACGCCTCCGTTTGGAGTTTTGCCGCGCACGAGGAAACTGGACTACAGCGGAACGGAACCAGCTCGTCTTTAGCGACGAATCCAGATTCAATCTCGGCAGTGATGACAATCGTGCTCGTGTGTGGAGAGCCCGTGGTGAACGCTTCAATCCTGCCTTTGCTGTATGGCGACACATCGCTCCCAGAGCTGGTGTGATGGTATGGGGTGCCATTGCCTACAATACACGGTCACCCCTAGTATTGTTCCGTGGCACCATGACAGCCCAGCGGTATGTTCATGAAATCCTGCAACACATGTGTTGCCACTCATGCAACGGCTCCCAGGAGCCATTTTTTCAACAAGACAATGCTCGGCTTCATACGGCAAGGGTGGGTGTATATATATATATATATATATCTTATATATATATATATATTCATAGATGATCTAAGATACGGTCAGGTCATCAAGTTTACTACCACACACTACGTTATGGAAAGAATTAACTCAATCCTAAAAGTAGACGGTTTAAGATCACACACCATCCGAGGAAAGCAAATATGTGTTTGCAATATGTTGGATAGACAAAAGAACTTGACGTAACATACATTATATATTATGTAAATAGCATATATTTTCAGGGGTCCAAAAAGACTGGTCAAATTAGTACCTGGGTTTCAATTAGGCTCTTTTAATCAGTCTAACTATACCTAACCTATAAACACCCCGATTACATAGGTTATAAACTTTTCTGCAATTCACATCCGATGAGCAGATGTGGAATTGCTGTTACCAATAATAAATCACTCACGAGATGACAAAATGCATAGGGCACGCCCTGCTGTACGGAGCCATTTGCAAATATATACACTCCCAGTGTACCAGGTAGACTTAGACCTACATTTCGCCCTTAAAGTTATGGGCCCTTCAAAGTACAGTGGATGAGTACACTAGGGGTAAAGGAATTCGAAAAGTGGAGTTTCTCTAAATTTTTACAAGTGACAAAATACACAAAGCACGTCCTACTTGCCGGAGCCAGTTGCAAATATATACTCCTCCAGCGTACCAGTAAGCCTTGGATCTAGATTTTGTAAGGTCTTGGATCTAGGTTTCGTTGGGAGGCTACAGGAGCCTGTAATAAGGGCAATGGATGTGTATCGATATTAAATTTTACCTACACCAACTACAAAAAAATTTACCTAACAAACTGATTTTAAATTAAGATGGTTTTTTAGGATGTTATTTGACTTTTTATGTTTCATGAACTGGAAAATTATAAATGAATTTCTATGGAAAAAAATTGTTGACATTTAGTATATCTTAAATTTAATTTTCTCGTAATGAGGTAAAAAAACTGACTTACACATGCAAAAGATGAGTTGTCATATTTAGTGCTTGTACGGAGCTATATTTGCCTTTTAAGGTAAGGTAAAGAAGGAAAAGATATTTGCTATGCACTTTAGATATCCCTTTTTACTACCGTTTTTACGAGAATTTTATAAATACTACGGAAATCATGCTTCTAGAGGCATATCATATAAATTTTAAAACCAGGAATGGTTCATTTTCATGAAATTCAAATAAAAAGTCAAAAGAATTGTTGTAAATGGTGTAATATTGTGATAAACTGTTTGAAGCAAATATTTTCTCTGAAAATATCACGAGGAAACATTTTCAACACTCTGCAGTTTCAAAGTAAATTAAATTCCGCCTGCCAGACATTGTTTCAAATATTTCTTTTGAATTAATGGAATATTTTGTTATCATTATTTGCTAATCCCTTTTAACAAAGGGGTTGAGTTAACAAGCTCATCTTCTGTTTGCAACTATCTTTCTTTGTCTTGCAATTATTCTTTCTTTGTGACTGACTTTGATTCACATGATATCGAATAGATGACAGCACTTCCAGTCACAAATAAATAATATGCTAGAATATATTCAGTTTGGGTCAACATCCAATGCCAATGTCCATAAAGGAAAAAAAATGATGGGGGAAAGTGACGATTGAAATTTGAAAAATGATCCTCTCCATAGCCGGGATAACTTAATTTTTAGGAACACGGACGTCAAATTTATGGGACCCAGGTTTGAATACAGGTCATGTCCAATGGTGATTGCATATCCACTTCTATAGGATAATTTAGGACATGGAAATTATACTCCTAGGGAAATCAAATTTAATTTTTCTGTCCGTTTCTCTCTCAGTCGTTCAAAAAATGCATTTTTTTAACAAACGTCATCCTTCAGAATACATATTTTTGATAATTTCAAGCCACTGTTGTACAAGACAAAGCAGAAAAGGCTTAGAAGGGAACAGTTTAATGCCTCTACTAAGCAAAAATCCACTGTATTGTTTACGCATGAAACTTGCACATTGAGCAACGTACTCGTATAGACTCTTTGGGAGCTATCTTATGCTCTGTACACCATGACATCATAATTCAGGTCTGACATTACCACAGCGGATGCGTTTTGCATTTAAATTTCAGTGACAAACTAAAAATTTATCTTTATTTTTCTAATCTCAGAATTACTATGACACTAACAATCCTAATGAAGTGTTTTGCATATGATTTCCGACAGTTTCGCGATAAATTTACTTTCTTCGGATTATGACTTACTCTTTGGCAGTGACATGTGATGACATTTTTTCTCTCCCCTTGTATTAACCTTGTCACTGTGGCCACTCATTCGTTACCGAAATCCCAGATTAGTATACTTCCCGAACATGTATGCAGATGTCATTTTCTTCTGTCAGCTGGTTAAACTGGCAAAGCGTGTTAAATCGAGCTAAGGTGTCTTATTAGGTTTTACTTCATGGTTGCCTACAACCCATGTACAAGAGGGAAAAAATGATTGAAGACAAAAGGATTAACTTCATTAACACAAAGCACTTTTTCAATACATTTAAATTTTACATAGATTTAAACAGTATTGCATTTCATCCGTGTTCCATTACTTTTTTCTTGATGTAAGGGTTTGTTCGAAATAAAGGCTGGTTGGTTGACTGCTTTTGGGACACTGCGGTCATATTGTACAACACGAGATCTAAAGAAACCGGGTCCTACATTAAGACGATTGCGAGTAGTTACAAGTTCAAACTTGCTGTTTCTGGTCCCAAATACCAACGATTAGCAATTCGGCCATCATTCGGTTGATTAATTGTATTGATGGATGGTGTAACCCTTTGAAACAAACATTCAAAACTACAGTAGCACGCAGGGCCCGATTATGATCGTTGGGGGCCCCTGGGCAGATGCTTTTGGGGGCCCCTCCACCCTTACGAACATTTATAAAAATAAGAACTATCCATGGACTATACATACTACTAGAAGTACTAGGTGCATACACGAAGGGAGTTTTGGGGCCCCCTAGCATCAGGGGGCCCTGGGCAAAGTCCCGATTTGCCCATGCGATAAAAAGGCCCTGGTAGCACGAATTTATAACATTTTGACTCTAAAGGAAACGAAGTCGCAAACGCATCGTTTTACAATACTTTGCAATTTTAAATGCAAAATCAATGTTTTTTTATCGCTTAAAGTCAACATAGAGGAAACGCACGTAGAGATGCTTGGTCATATTTTGTAATGTAATATATTTTTAAATTTTTGCTATTCACTTATAATCTCATTGAGTATTTCTTAAATGTTGTTCCATTTATATTAATAGAAATGCGTCAAGTGGTTGAAAAGAGATTTAAATTGGATTGCTGTTGACAGATATCATTTATGAAACAGATTTTCAATTTAACTTCTGGGAAAAAAAGCCTACTGTTTCTTTTAAATTGTTTTCTCGAGTTTTGAAATACTGTAAGTACACTGAACATCCGATGATTCACTTACCGAAAACAGGAAGGCATGGATAATCCATAAACTGCTTTCTTTAACTAAAAGTAGTCGATAATAGGGTTTTCTCTGCATTCAGTGATTTAAATGGGTTTTAAATAGGTTTACCATTTGAAAACTTAGTTCGATTTTCAATTTTACTTCGGATAAAAGCCTGTTTTTTACTCCTCTGTTTTCTATCTCTGTTAATGTTCTTTGTCAATTTGTATAATATCTATGTTAATTTCATTGCATACACGAACATTACATTCACGGATAATTGAATTCTCACAATAATCTTTTTTCCCTGCATCACAATAGAACAGGTAACGATCTTCATAGGATGTTCTGTACCAGAGAAGGATATAATTTTCTGAGCCTCTCATATCTGCATGAATATGCTCATTTCTCTTGTTAAAGAGAAAAAGTATTATTTTAATCACGAATTAAAGTATTTACATGTAATATGAAACTATGTGTACAAAAAATAACAATGCAAAGACGCATATATATAATCTCCTCAACCGGGCATGTAAACAGACAACAGGTGGAAAAATCTGTCGTAATAAGTATATCTACATCAAATTCAAACATAGATCAGCTTCCTTTTGTCGGTTGTAAACATTAAATCCCACGTATTAAACGATTTCACTTATCTTTATATAATCTAATAAATCCGACATGTGGTAAATCTTGGAATTTAATGAGGCCTAAGAAAGACGAATTAGATTTTAATCATTCCATAGAGAAATATTATCATTCATTCCTACGAACTGACATTATTATTTAAATTTTTCATTCGGTTCGCAAGGAAAATATTAAAAATCTACCCACGTGTGTGTTACGGTAAAGGCTTGAGGCTATTACAGAAAATAAAATACAATATGTTAAACTTAATCCAGTTTGATTTCAGGGATTTTTTTTCCAATATCACTAAGTTTAAATGATACCAGATAAAACTCTTATAAAAATTACGTATCTTGATCCAGGCACATTGTTTTTCGAAAAAAAGTAATAAAAAGAGAGGAAGCATTAGACTTTTTACCTCATTCTATATGCGTACTTTGGAGGAAGATACACTTGCAAGTGGTTGTTGAAAGAAACAGGATCGCGTGCAAGATCAGTTTTTTACGTGTTTTATGAAAGTTATTTTCCATTTTGCAATTTAAATCAAATCGCTAAGCTTGTATGCCGGAGGACATTCTCGTAAAGTTGATACAACGAAATTCATGCCTCGGAGGCTGTTTTAAGATGCTTTACTCACTGGCAAAAAGTTGTTATTTGAAATTGCAGATACAAATTCCTTTAAGAGGTAATTTTGTAATTTTGGATCATTCGATGAACTCAGAATGTAAATGCTGTGGGGAGAAGAAAAATGAAGTAGACTTAGCAGTGAAACAATGGAATATCACTCACGGCTGACAGCTGCCAAAATACAGTTATCAAGTTTATGTTTCAATCTACTTGAATATATATACATCAAAATGGTTTATAATGACCACTTGCCAATACTGGAAGTTGTAGTTTGGTCTCCAAATCTTATGGCTGGTGTATATTTATGTATGTGTAGAATTTTAATATAATGAAAGCTTTAATAAAAACATCATCTACAAAATGTGCTTGGTTAGCATTAAGCAAAGCGTTACATTAACTAAACTTAAGTGTCATTCTAAATCCAAGAACAACCGTTGCCAAGCACCGCAGTTGCCAATCTCCAAAAAGAAAAAAGAGTGTTGTAGAGTGTGCTACAGTACTCCCCAAGTACCGAAGGTACTGAAGAGTTAAAGGTAGCGTCGATTGAAACGCACGACTCTACCAGATCAAGTTCTTGTTGAAGTAGCTGGTCTTGGCGTCTGTAATTCGGCCGGTTGAACATTTGTTGGAGATTCCGTCGGCAGGCCCATTGTCTTGGGCATTGGAGGGGTAGAAGTTGAATCAGCTATGTGAAACGCTGGTTTTAGCCGATAGACCGTGACAACTGATTCTTGACCATTTACTGACAGAGTGAAGTGTTTGTCAGTTCTTTTCAGAACTTTGAAGGGTCCATCATAATGAGGTGTGAGAGGTGCTCGTAGGGCATCTCTGCGGAGGAAAACATGCGATGCATCTTGTATTGCCGGATGCACGAAACAGTTGGGAGATCCATGATGCGTTGTTTGTTTCGGCGAAAGTTTGAGCATCGTTTCCCTTAAATGATGGAGGAAAGTCGTCGGATCGTCGTTCGAAGTAGTAGTAGTGGTTTGAAAGAATTCTGCTGGCAATCTTAGCGTTTTGCCGTAAACCAGATCGGCACAGATTGCATCTAGGTCCTCTTTGATGGACGAACGAAGACCCAGCAGAACGATTGGGAGAACTTCGGTCCATCGCCGAATTTTTTGATCCAGCATTTGACTGGTCAACGCCTGCTTGAGCGATCGATGGAAGCGTTCTACAAGTTCGTTTGCACAAGTATGGTATAGAGTGCTACGGATCCGTTTGATGCCAAAGAGCGACATAAGCGATGTGAAGAGTCGTGACTCAAACTGATGTCCTTGATCCGTAGTAATGATGGATGGTATACCGAATCTTGCGATCCAGTTGGTGACGAGTGCACGGGCAACTGTCTCTGCAGATATGTCTTGTAACGGTATGGCTTCAGGCCATCTCGTGAACCTGTCTACACACGTGAGTAGGTAATGAAAACCTACTCCGATGGCGGAAGAGGTCCCACGAGATCAATGTGTACATGGTCAAATCGTCGTGATGGAAGTGAGAAGGCTTGAGGTACACTACGAGTATGCAGAAGGACTTTTGAGCGCTGACAGCTTGTACAGCTGCGTGTCCACTTCGCAATGTCTGCGAGCATAGACGGCCAAAAAAATCGTTCCTGGATGAGTTTTTAGTGGCTCGAATTCCAGGATGGGAGAGATTGTGCAGTGCCTCAAAAACTGTTCTGCGAAAGTGTGCAGGAACATAAGGTCGGAGTTTTTCTCCCTAATATCACAAAAATGTTCAGTCCTTTCGTCCAGTCGAAGGGGCTGGAGGTTGAGAGAATTTTCATCTTCTGACAGAAGGTTTTTAGTTCCTTGTCTGTCTTTTGAGCTTCTGCAATGTTTACGAAGTCAGGAGTTGAGAGATGGACGTCGTTGATTCTGGACAATGTGTCAGCTACAACATTATCCGTGCCCTTTATGTGTCGAATATCAGTGCTGAATTATTAACCGAAATCTAAGTGTCTCAGCTGTCGCGGAGAACACGAATCAGATTTTTGAGTGAATGCATAAATCAGGGGTCGATGACCAGTGAAAATTATGAAATTTGACCATCTAAATTATGCAGGAAATATTTTATAGCATAAAGGGCTAACAATTCCCTGTCATATGTGCTATACTTGCATTCTTTCGAATTGAGTTTGCGGGAAAAGAATGCAAGTGGACGTGGGCCTTTTGTTGTGTGTGCCTGCAGCACGGCTCCAATCGCTTTGTCAGATGCGTCAACCATTAGGGAAAGCTTATCATGAGGATTGTGATAAGTCAAAATTGCGGCTTGAACCAAATCTGTTTTGCACTTTTTAAATGCTGCAATTGTATCCGGTGTCCAGAGGACAGGACGCTTGTCTTTTTTGACTGAGTCTTATAAGGGAACTCGTATAAGGGAGCTTGCGTCTTGGAGGCGTTTGGCAGAAAACGCCTGTAAAAGTTAAGCATGACCACGAAGCGTCGAAGCTCAGCTATCATCTCTGGTTGAGGAAAGTCAGTAATAGCTTGGACTTTCAACTGAAGAGGTTTTACACCTTTTGGGGTAATGAGACATCCTAGAAATGTCACAGATGTTTGGCCTAAGACACACTTAGTAGGATTTAATTTTAATCCGTGCTCCTGTAATCGATTGAAAATTTGGCTAAGGTGGAGAAAATGTTCCTCTGTATCTGCAGATACGACTAAAATGTCGTCTAAATACGGTATACAGAAATCCAATCTAGATAAAATCTGATGAATGTGTCGTTGGAAAGTTTGACTTGCGTTTCGAAGTCCGAAAGGCATGAACAAATGCTCAAACAAACCGATCGGGGTAGTGATTGTAGTTTTAATGACGTTATCGGGGTTCATCGGGATTTGGTAATATGCCCTGGTTAGATCTAGCGTTGAAAAGATTTGCTTCCCATTTAACAGTTGTATGCAATCGTGGTTATGTGGTAATGGGTACCTATCCGGAGTGGTCACATTATTTAAACGACGGCAGTCACCGCAAGGTCACCACTCACCATTTGGTTTCTTTACCATATGTAAAGGACTGGACCACGGGCTCTTCGAAGGCCGAATGAGTCCCTGCGCAATCATGAATTCAAATTCTTTTTTAGCGGCTTTTAACATTTCCGGTGCCAAACGCCGTGGTTTAGCGAAGACGGGTGGTCCGTGAGTTTCGATGTGATGAAAAACAGTAGGCTGTTGGTTTGCTGTTCCTAACTGTGAAGGATTTGTGATGTTTGAAAATTGTTTGATGAGTTGATGAAATTTCGTGTCACCAGAGACAAGAGTAATGTTAAGTGGCACGCTAGATAAATAGTATAGTTTTCCTTTAGAAGTAATTTCGTATCTGTATCGATTAAACACTTGCATTTGACATCTACTAGTAAATGAAAGTGGGTAAGAAAATCAACGCCAATGATGGGTTGAGTGACATCGGCAATGACACATTTCCAAGTAAATGCTTTGCGGAGATTCAAATCTAAAGTTAGGATCTTTGTGGCATAAGTTGGGATATGTTGGGAAAGGACAAGTTCCTGTATTTGTTTATTGCTGGGCTGTTTGTTTAAAGAAAAAGGCAGAACATTGATGTCTTCTCCTGTATCGATCAAGAAAACAAAGATCAGTGGAGTTGTCGGCCACTACAATTCGGTCGATGCATCTGCGGGCATCCGGGCCGATGGAAGACCACTTCTCTAGTTTTCTGACTCCCTACATGAGCAGGGTTGCATACATTTTTTAGCATTTACGCCAAACTTTGTGTGATAATAACAGCTGCTAGCTGTGTTTGTTTTTGACGTCTGTTGACGTCTGTTAGAACGACTGGATTTCCGCTTATAGAATTTTTTTAAGTTACCAGATTGTGTGCGAGGTCGTGACCTGAGGCTGTTTACTTCAGCTGACAGTTCTGATACTTGCTTAGTTAACAAGCTAAGTTGTTGCTCTATCATGGAATTTGGCTGTGAAGTTGCTTCAGTTGTGTTTATGAATGTAGGTGTAGCTAGTTCTATGATTTTATCTGCCATGTTGGCCAAAGAATTTAGATTCTCGTTCGAAGCTACCAAAATAAGTTGTGCGTTTTTTGGCAAACGTGAGAGCCATAACGATTTCAATAAGTCTTCGCTAATATGTGAGCCAGTGAGATCACGCATTTTAGTTAGTAATTGGGAAGGACGCTGGTCGCCGAGTTCCAGTCCTTGCAAGAGTGTTCTGATTTTTGACGATTCACTCTGTGGATGAATTTGAATCAATCTATCCTTTAGTTGTGTGTATTTATGTTCTGTGGGAGGATTTAGCACAAAATCTTGAACAGAATCAAGTATGTCGGCCTCAACTGAGGTAATGACATAATAAAATTTGGTAGTGTTCTCTGTGGTGCTGGACAGGGAAAATTGGGCCTCACGTTGGGTAAACCAAAGCAGGGGTTTTGACTTCCAAAACGGAGGTGCTTTTATTGCCACTTGTGAAATTTCCGTTTGGGGGATAGCCTCTTCGGATGTCATTGTTATATACAATAGAACACTAAATACACAATAAAAATATTTGCGAGTATAGCACAAATGAAAGGGAATTTCAAGGTTTTTAGAAAATAATTTAAGCAAGGTAAAAATAATTTGTCGCCTACCTGAATCTAGTCGATACAGTAATCCGAAAGAAGTAAGGTAATCAACACTTATAGCACTGTTAGGCACATGTTATAAATACGCAATTTCTATGCTCTCGTAGAGAAAAAAATGACTATGCCGAAACACACTCTGCACTGTCACACAACAACACTAACACAGTAGTGAAGAAAATTTATTGTAATAAATAACGGATGCTTGCGGAATTTGATTAGGTTTAATCACAGGCTTGGCTAACATTTTCACATCAGATTCCGTGTGGTCTGCGAATCACCGTTGAGATTGTATCCTTTCTGTCCTGGGTCACGACTTTGTAGAATTTTAATATAATAAAAGCTTTAATAAAAACATCATCTACAAAATGTGCTTGGTTAGCATTAAGCAAAGTGTTACATTACATAAACTGAAGTGTCATTCTAAATCCAAGCACAATCGTGGCCAAGCACCACAGTTGCTAATCTCCAAAAAGAAAATGAGTGTTGTAGAGTACGCTACATATGTATGTATGTATGCATGTATGTACATATATATATATATATATAAACATAAACAAAAACTTGCATGCAGTTTCATTTAAAAATACAATTAGTTAGTGCAACAATCTTTAACGTTTATTTCTTTTTTCGACTGCCAGAAAAAAAAGAAACATATTTCTTTTTTAATTTATTTAAAAATCTTCGTAAAACAAATTTGACAGCACTGATATTTTGTTGAATTAAATGCAGAATATTTTCCAGAAATAAATAAAACATTTTATTCTAATCGTTACATTTTTTTAACTGAACCCCTTACTTGAGATTATAACAAAACAAATGAAGCAAGTTGTTTTATTCTTGTTTGCTTATGACACACGATGACATTTTTCTCAATTTAGCATTACAATCTTCTCACTAGAGTCAGTCAGTCGTATCTAAAAATTCGATTGACAAAGGCTTATACTTACACAAAGATTATGTAACTTCCTTCTTTTCAGTGCTTAAACGGTTGTATCATTGAAAATGAGGATCCACTTCATGCATTCACGTAGTACGTGGTTTAAAGAATTCAGAACTAGCTCTAGGGTTTTTTCCCTTGAGTTAAAACATTTGCTTAGTAAAATCAAAGGAAAAAGGATCATTTAGAAAGTTTCCTCATAAGCTTGTCCTGAATCAATGATTTTATTGAGAAACATGCACTGATTTTATAATTAGATATACAAAATAAATTGGCATTTAAAAATTTGTAAGCCAACTGGTAAGATTTCTCAAGCAGACAATTGAATTTGATATTATGTATACATTTAATTACTTTAGCAAGGTTATTAATGAATTTAACTTAAAATGCGTAGATACATATTCCTACGTTGATTCCTACCTTCCAGAGCTTGCAGCGACGGAGGATCTGAGACGGAGCTTGCAGACAAAGTTGCGGTTCTATCTCTAGTCCTATCTCTAGTCCTATCTTTGTCCTATCTCTAGTCTCCCAATAGCTCGCCATCGCAGGTCTTAGGTCAAATGATGCCTGGAGGTTATTGTTACAATTTGGCTATGCCAGATGTCTAATCTCCGCCTCGCAGCGACAATTACCGCCTTGCTCTGAGACATGCACTTTTATGCTCCTCGCAAATGATTTATTCCGACTGCAGCGCCACTATTTTGCATAATGTAGTATTGTTCAGCACCTTTTATTTAACAATATATTCAAATTTTAAACAGATTGGCCTAGGTTTGAACGTGTTATCCCTCTTTTTGTGATTTTTCCTTAATTTTGATAACTAGTGTATATGAGCCGTTTATTTTGGAAGGGCCTAAGTCACTTTATGAAAAAAGTCAAGTTAATGATAACATTGATTAGAGTTTATCGAAATCTCTTCATTTAAAGAAAATTTTCAATCAATTTATTTGCAATCGTGACGGTCCAGTGGTACAACGCGCTGGTTTTCACTGCTGAGGATGCTCAGGTCGAATCCCGGCGTTGCGCCACTAAAAAATGCTTCCGTTTATATTCGTCCCTTCATAGGGGGTAATACTGTCCGCCTATATGGTGCTCCCATAATAAAATGGGCAGTAAAACTGCGGCGTAGTATAGGCGAATGTTTAACGACAAGTGACTCCGTATTGAAAAATAAATATATTTGCAATCAATGTAAAGGTTTTAAATATCTTTACATGTTTCTTAGATATCTCGATTTAAAAACAAAGTGACTTTGCCACTTTCAAAATGAAAGGCACAGATACACACACACACAGATATATATATATATATATATATATATATATATATATATATATATATATATATATATATATATATATATATATATATATATATATATATATTGATTGAAGCAGATCGAAGATATGAAAGTTCGATGAAAATTTCCAAATCAAATGTAATTCCAAGTAATCGAAAAGTCGAGTCCAGTAAAAATCGAGAGGGTGAGAGCTTAAATATCTACTGGTTTATATACATTTATATTCACATAAAAATGCAAAATGAAGTATTAACTTCGAGAGCAACATGTTTGCTCGTTTTCAGGTGAGATTTCCAAGTCGTGTACGTAACTCTAGGACAGTACAAAAAACTTTTTCTCTTGAGCCCAAAGTGCCCTCTATATGGGTGGGTCCAAACATTCACATATATATAGTTGTATATTCAATTTATAAAAGTCAGTAAAGCATCACATTTTTTCCCCCTGTGACAGAATTTTAAGAGTTCTTTACAGGCCAAAAATTTGCATTTCATAGAGATAGCAAAATTTCTTTCTCGTAACTCCGCCAACCTTTTGATAGTATTTTTTAGTCAATTTGATGTTCATGTTCTTCTCACAAATATGATTATGAATGGCATTTGTACACAAGGGATTATACCCCAGGACCTCCGCTACCTGTTTCCTGAATAGCTGAGTTAAAAGACTCAACTCATTTACTTTTATTGTCCTAGAACGTAAATAAAAAATAACAGAGCTCTTAGCTACTTACCAGGGATGGCGTTTTAACTTAAAAAGCTGAATATAGAAAATAAAACCGTTTTTAAATCAGGTACATGTATAAAAAAATGAATTTATGGAATGCAGTAGAGTTTTTTTTAAACATAGAACGCATCTGTGCTGGAACAACGAACTTTGCTTCGACGTGTGAGAAAATTTAAATGAGGATATTTTAATGATAAATGAAGCCATTTGAAGGAAGCGTAGAAGTCTTCTTTTGTGGTGATATGAATGCCTTAAGTTACAGAAGTTTATACAGCCTACAATTATTGTCTAATTGGAACAAAAGAAATCAACAAGGGTAATGCTATTCCATAACAGTAAACAAGTGTTGAGTCATGCTCTAAAAATATCCTTAGTAAAGTCTAACAAATGGTGTTTCTTAGCCGGAATAAATTTACGTGAGAGAGGAAGTGACAGTTGAGGGTAAGGCTAATCACGCATATCATATCAAATTTATCTGTTTCGAGTGTATAACCACGATGCTGTTGATATAAAAGTGGGTAAGGATGTTCCACGCTCACTTCAACGCTGTTTGTAGCAGATTTGGAAGAAAGGATGATTTATTCAAATAGTTTGTACGCAAAGAGACTAGATATTACTTCATTAGCTTTAAACAGCTGGTAGCACTTTTCAGACTCATGTCTCCTCAGGTTATTTGTTGATCTTGTTTGAAAGTATAAGGACTTGAAGAATCAGAAGCATTTACGACTTCAATAAATATCTATTCAGGCTGCAAAAAGATTCTGTAAGCTTTTAATCTTGTAGTTTGGGGATACATACATTTTCTTTGGCACAGTGTCTTATCTCTGAATTGCGATTAAATCTCAGGCTTCATTTTCTTGACTGTAGACTAAAACTTTTAAGGAAATACTGGAAACTGATCGCTTACACCTTACATTTGAAACAGGTATGAAGGGATTTCTCGAGGTAATGAAGTTATGTTGCTTAAATACAAAGCGAAAAGTATGGTATTCTGCAATTCATTCTGTCAGTTGGCAATTTTTTTACTTATGTTCTTGCAATCAAAGAAAATATTTTTTTTTATCGTAGGCAAGTCCTTTCAAAACCGTGAGATTTATTTTTATTCAGTATCCTCTTTGTATACAATGTAAAATATGGTATCAAACTAGAATCATTTAAACTTTTTTTTACATCCGTCATAAATATATTTTACGCATGTGAGAAACATGATAGATTTTTAAAAATTTTTTTTATCTTCATTACGAAGTACACAATTATGGTAAAAATCACAATCAGGGTAAACATATTTCACCCAGTAGAAAATTCTTTACTTTTCGTATGTTTCTTGTTTGACAAGAATACTTACTCCAATTTCTTTAAATATAAACGCGTCTACTTCTACCAGACTTTTTATTACTGATACATAGATTTTGAATTCATTTGATACAAACAGTAACAGGGAATAATAAATGAACATTCGGGTAAATACAGTACTAAAAAGGAATAATTCCGTATATTTGGAGAAAAGATGAACAAAGTTTTCCCTTGCGTAATTAAATTATTTCTCTATCTTTTTTTTCAAATTTTAACACAATTTAAACTTTTATAAATTTGTTTGTAAAAAAAATAAAATTTTAAAAGAGAAAACATTTAAAATATTAGAGAAAGTTTACAAAACATTTGAGTATTAAGCGTAAAATGGAAAATTTAAGAACATTGAATCGGTAAAAAGAAAAGAGTTTTTATAACATAAATAAGAGAAGATGTTTCGCAAATGTTTCTATTCAAATGAAGTCGTGAGGTATTATTTTATGCCAGATAAATCATCCAAAATATACCAATTATATATATTCAAAACTCCCCATATTTCTGCAGTTACAGACATTAATTTTAACGTGGGTATACGAGTATTGATAAACATCTATTGTGTGCCTACAAATTGCTAATCATAGTCATCTAAAGTTTGTAGCATATTTGATATGGAAGCATGAACTCTTCATTGTGTCTCTTTTCACAGGGTGAAAACTATTTCCAGCAATTTATAATCGTTAAGTAAGGGAAGTAATCTCTTTGTAAATTTCTTGAAGTGTTCCGAAACGTGTGGTTAATGCACAATACGGGTAGATTTTTGGAGATACCACAATGCAAAATAGCTTTTTAATACAAACATTTTGATCTCAATGTAAACCTTTTCAGGCATGAAATGAAATTCATGTCTATTACCAACATACCTTGATTTGCATATGATATGCATTTTAGGAACATCGAAGAAATCATCTTCATCTGAGAAGAAAATTGCTTTGCATGACAAACGATACAAACAACCGACATCTAATAATAATCAGCTTATAGTTCAGCTGCTTTATTTTTCAATGTGTTGATGCTGTCATTTTTCAAAGCGCTAGATTAATGGAGGAATTTTTAGAATACCTCAAGACACAAAAAGAATGATAAAACTGTGAAAGTAAAATTGTGTATGTAGATATATGCGCGTAGAAATTATGCTAATTTGTGTGCATTAATTATCCAGCAGAAATAAATATAGTGTACATTTTTCTTGGTACAGTGTTTTTTGGTGGGGTACGTTTGTCTTGAAAAACATTTCCTAACTTACAAATAAAAACATATATGCATTGGAGTTGATAATTTGGTATACTTTCATTGAGATTCAGTACTAATGTTCATTTGGGGAGATGCCTATAATTTTACTTTATATTTTTTATAATCTTTAAAATACCTCAAGACATAAAAACATTGACAAAACTTTAAAGTAAAATTGTGTATGTAAATGTATGTGTGTAGTATTATGCTAATTTGGGTGCATTAAATAGCAAATATAAATAATTTAATTTTCAGAAATTCGTAAAAATTATAAAATTAATTTTTCCTATATATTAGTGTAAAAAAATTGTATTTTTTAAAATAAAAATATAACTGCATTGGAGTTCATGATTTTAAACACTTCCACTAATATACATTACTAACATATATTTCGGTAGATGCCTGTCATTTATCTTTATAATTTGGAAGAAAAAACATTTTTTTAAATACATCTTTTTAAAAAATTTTAAAATGTTCATCATGATAGATTCAGAAGGAATGGATAATCAAATATTGACCCTTTATGTAACAGAGTGTATTCATACAACGAAGAAAAAAAATTATTTGCTGAATTTCCATACTAGTAACAGAGATGTGTTACACGCAAATATCGTTTTTTGTTCGTTAAAAAAGAGAATCTTGATAAAGAAAGGTTTTTCAGTATCTCTGATTGTTTTTACAATCCGTCGAACAAAATGCTATACACCGGCAGTTTTCATCAAATAATTTTATACTTTTTTTCTGGGATATCCTGAGTAGAAAATGCTACGGAAGCTGTGATGTAAACAAAATTACACCACGTTGTAATCTTACTCCTTTTTTACTTCAAGCACGTGAAAAAATAGTCTTGTACCCCTAACATATTAAAAAATGTTTACCGTTTAACAAACTTAATTTTTTACAATTTGTTTTGCATTTTATTTTACATAATGGTTTTATAAATTAATTAAATTAACGTCATTAATTAATTTATTTTTAATGTCATAAATATTAATAAAATACCAGTATGCATTAATTTTTGGGTGAAGGATACGATTAAATAGTAACATATTCTTCCCTCGGGCACCCTGGAGAGCGCATGAGGTATTTCACTCAATTTTTATTCAGTATTGTATATGATGAACTTCACTTCAAATGACATATTTTTGAAACTACATCCTTCAAAATATACTTCCTGTATACTTTGAAGTAACCGAAGTATACTTCATGTATACTTTTACAAAATACCGTGTAATTTAATTTCAAATTTCATGATATTTTTGAAACTACAATCCGTCAAAGGGACGGATTGTGTAGTTTCAAAAACTACAGGTATACAAGATTATACTACAATAAAACATCACGTTTATTATTATGCAATTTTTGACCAACATCCAAGTTAATATGCACTTCTGAATTGAACCAATTATTCTTCATCATTTTTTTTCACTTAATGTTTTTTTAGGATACCTGTATCATTTATGCTCTCTTTTTTTGGACGGATTTCATGTATGTCTTCCTTTAACATAAACTTCAGATTACGGAAAATATGCATAAATAAATAAATAGTAGTCACTGGAACACTTCCCTTTCTTTTTTAGAGCCTCTTCAGCCAAAATATGTAGTAAGTGGAACATATGCCGAGGAATCTAGTTCAGATATACTAGAATGTTCTAGTTTCCTCCGGCAATAAGCATTTTATGATTTGATAAGATAAGGAATAATCCTCTCTTTTGTTGCTTTTCTCTTCAATATTTAAAACGTCAGAACATGCTAAAAGGGGAATATGTATATGTTATTTAATATGAAATCATGAAAATATCCAGTTAGTGTAAATGCATATGGCATTGAGAATGATATAAAATTTATTTGAACTGCGTAGAGAGAAATATATGTTTAATATGTTACTGAAATAAATGATTATTTACATATAATTTGTTTATATAGCTGAAATTACGTATTATATTTTTTTTATATGTTTAAAATAAACAGTACCAGAGCCTAATTCTAATAAATCTTTAAGTAATTGCCAACTGATTTTGTTAAAAATAACTAAACTAAATGTTAAAGTTAACTAA